>JAYESA010000005.1:165312403-165912403 GCA_036927795.1 Iris macrosiphon | reverse complement strand
GCAGGGGCTGGGCCTGGTTTTTGGGTGATGCGGGTCACCGTATTAATTAATTAAAAATTAATGCGCACGGTGTTTACTATTTATTTAAAAATAGGTAGGGCCATAATTTTAGTACGGTGTAAATATACTAAATGTAGTATACTCAAAGTAGAATAATAACAAAATTTTGTTTGGGCAAAACATGTGCATGTTGGGCCTCTAATCTCTATTGGAACAGAGATGGGTACAGGTCTGGGAATTTTAATTAATAATTAATACGGACGTTTGTAACGATATTTGTACGACTAAAACGAGGCACAAAACAGAGTATCTGGGAGTTGCACAAAGTTCAAAAAAATAGACTAGCATGTCTAGGAGAGGTATGTGAACTTTGTTTGGGGATAACAGTCAGTGTAATGCTCTAAATATTTAGTTGATGGACAGGTGCACAAATCAATAGGATATGTAAGCAAAATAAATTTAAAAAGTTGTAAATAATCCTAATTTGGTAAAAATAATCCTAATTTATTATTAAATACTAAAATCTGGTCGAGGGAGTTTACAAATATGTATCATAAATCGTGCAGATACAAATGAATGAGATGCGCCTGAATTAAACAATGCTACAGCAGGAAAAGATGCGACAAATTTTTTACCAGCCACCATGTCGCTCGATGCTAAAGCCTCATCCAAAGACAAGGTGAATGCCTACCTTTGGCCCTGTTGTGCTCCTCCCTGCTGTCTCCCTTGGTGATACTGTTGTGGCCTCTATTGGCCCTGCTGCTGGTTCTGATACTGCTGTTATATCTCAGTTGGCTTCAGTAACGACCGCTAAGCTAATGGCCTTACTGCTACTCTGTTGGACTGGCCCTTCTGGCTTCTGCATCATCAGACAATTGGCAATCCAGTGATCTGGACTGCCACACCTCATACACAACCCATTGGTTGTCCTACATATATCTCTAGTATGGCCTCCCTTTCTATTGTGGTGCAACCCACTGGTGCTCCCTGGCACTGTTGATGTTGATATTGTCTCGGCTACTGCCAAGCCGGTACTTTCATCGTCGAAACTGCCACCCTTTATGGTGCTGAATCATGGATGCGAATGCCAGGTGATGGTGCTGACGTCCGAGGTACTCCTCTACCTCCTCCTCCACTCTAAAGATGAGACCTCTTCTGGCCTCATGTCCTTACCGATAACCTTTGTATGGTAAGCTCGTGCCTACGAGCTGCTATCAGTTCCTCTTCATAAGTCTGATAGTCGTGTCCCTCTACCAGTTATAAAATCTCCAGATGAAGTCCTTGCTAGAACCTCATTGCTCCATCCGACTCCATAACCACCATAGTTGGAGAGAATCTACTCAGCCTGCAAAACTCAGCTGCATATCCATCCACTGTTCTTCTAGCCTGCTTGAGACCGATAAATCTCTGTTGGAGGTCATACTGCGCTATGACTCCAAAATATTTAGCCCTGAATCTATCCCTGAAAATATCCCAAAAGATGGGATGGATTAAGCCAACCTCTATTGACGCCCACCAGTCACGGACAAGGTCTTGAAGCTACAATCAAACTTGATCATCAGCTGGAACCATTGCTGCTGCCATAATGACCTTAATATCCTGTAAACAGGCATCTGCTGTGATGGTGTCCTCCGTGCCATCGAAGTACTTTGGGTTAAGTCGACAAAATCTAGCCGATGCTCCCGAATCATTCCTTTATCCTCTTTCCAGGGCCGTCTGCAAACCCTGACTCAACAAGATATTTTGTTCTTGCTGTTGAAACTGCTGATGCTGATGTACCGCCATCTGGTGTTGCTGCACAGCCATCATTCCCTGGAGGATCTCTAGTAACGTCAGGGTATTAAGTACCACTGGTACTGCTGGGGGTACGGGTATTTTAGGGGCTAGTTGCTCGATATATCCCACTTCTGGTTCCACTGTGCTAGCTTGTTCAATTTCTGGCTCTATTCAAATTTGACTCTAAATATGTGCTACCTTCCGTTGTTGCCCAGGCAAACCCTGTCCTGCCATGCCTGCTGATCCAGCAACCGAAGAAGCCCTAAAGAATAGTACAAGAACCATCAAAAATAGGATGTGAAGGATCAAGTAGGCAAGCAGTTTAACAGTTCAAGCGGTAGTATCGAGGAAGATGAAGCAAGATATCAAGGGAACAAATTTTGATTGAGACTCCTATGACCATAACACCCCATAAGTCTAAAAACACAGACCTGTATGGGCCACAACTAAAACCTTGTCATGTCCCAGTACCGGAATACGGAGACGGACATGGCCAGCTCTTCCGTATAAGGTATAAAATGTCCTACGATGGTCACGGCTGTAACTAGACAAGGGAGTGCATACTACAAGCAAGTCACTTAGGGTCACATAGAATATCTATTATCTCAATCAGTCAAATAAGAACAGTAAACATAGAACATATATGACAAGGAAGTAAGGCATCCCAAATGCCCTACTATAATATTCAAGAAACTAGTTATGCAAAAATGAGAAGGCTGGTAAAGTAACAAGAGTACACGACTATGATCAGCTGTAGTCTGATTAATTACAATCATGTAGGAAACTAAATATTCAGATTCACAGCTAATAAGTACCGGTGGCTAAATCCCAAAATGAGTAATATATAAAATAATGAGCAGGAAAGAAGAGACCCACTCGTTTTCTCCAATGGCCATCCGCCTAGTATGCACCATTGTTCAGGGAAAAGTATGCTTGATCTTCGGGTGCAGGCTCTAAATCTGGCCATACAAAACCAGTGGAGTTAAACCCCAAATAGAAAGTACCACAAAAGAAGCATGAATGCAGAAATAAAACCAGGTTATGAAATATATATATATATAGTCATGTCTCGTAGTTTCGGTTCATAGCCTATTGTGACGCAACAATCCAACCCCACAACCAAACAAGGACAATGGTTAAATCATTGTACCATGATAGTCCAGGTCCCTAGATTATTTGATAGCAGATACAATACACAAATATACTCAGTTACATAATCGGCCAATTACTTGTACGGCTTACTAGATGGAGTCTGGGTTATCCCAGAGATATTATGCATATAGGAATCCTCAAATTGAACCAGGTACTAGCAGGATTAGCCAAGCCACAAATTGTCGCATAACACATAGTAGTATGCACCGGTCCCTCGTAGGGCTACCGTGCTAAGATCGCATAGAACACATAGTATCATATAATAGTCGAATATTTTCATCCACTAATGAGGATTTAAACAATATCCATGGGGACTAGCCTGCACATCCCAATTCAAATGACTAGAGGTAGCTAGTTAGGCATGATCTCGAGATTTCACTCCCTCCCAATGATCTACAAGTTTAGTTGCCTAGTTAACCCTAATATAAACTAGAATCTGATAGCGTGGTCACAAGGTATTCCCCTTATATGACGTACCATAGTACGACCATGCTAGATACGAATAAACTTTGTCACTTGATAGTTCAATTTGGATTTACCCCAGCGTGATGCAACAATCAACAGATCCAAGCCACGCTTGGTCATTGACTAACCCTTATGTCTATGCTGGAGATTGAGTCATATCACATATCACATAGTACATAGGTACACCGCAGTACAAACATGTAATATAATCGTGTAGGAACACTTAACATGTAGGAACACATAGCACGTAGTAAGTGTATCAGCACTTATACAAGTGGTCGGGTTATGATGCATAGATGGATCTAATACTTTTTTGGTCATCAAAGTCACACATATAACTCACAAAGTCCAAAGGAACATTCAACAAAAATTAGTCCAATAAAATGTGTGCAAGGGGATGCATGCGTTCAGAAGGATCAAGACCGCATGAGAAGTCAGGCTGCATGACAATCCTGGCCGTATGGAGTTATGCTGTTTGGAGTCAGGACTAGGTCTACTCCTTGGGATAAGTGATAAAGCGGCAGAAAATAAATAAAGTATCAGTGATGTGACATAAAGTATGTCTGGAAGAAAAGACAAAACCATGAAAAGACGTACCACAGTTTCAGAGCCATGCATCCAATGATGGTGGCCGCATACTCTGCTTGCCGCATAAGTTTCGGTGTCGCATGAGGTTCGATGCTGCATGAAGTATTTGGACTTAGCAAAATTCTCATTCGTTCATCGAGTGACACAAGTGTTCAAGGACACTTGTGTGACCAATAAGATAGACTCATATTGGTCAATATGCGACAAGAGCTCTGGCCACATAACCCTCTTGGGCCGTATAACACTCTCAACCGTATAGCTCGTTGGCCGCATGAAGACTTCGTCTTCTCCATCAGCAGGTTCGGCCATGGCGAAAAAGCTCCATAATCTAAATTTTATTTTCTTCATAAAAACTACATTTTTAACTCCAAATTGAGTGAACCAAAAGCCAAAACGTTCGAAATAGAGTGCTCCATCCTTCCCAAAAACTATTTTTCAAAATTACTATATTTTAGTAGATCAAAACAACCAAAAACTCAAGGAACCCATAAAATCCTAAGTTAGAAAAGTAGTTCTAAGCAAATCTATCCATCAAAACCAAGAACTCCATGTATTAAAAGCGGTTGAAATCATCATAAGCTCATAATAGACAAATAAAATGCAAGAAAATATAAGAAACAAAAATTAAAAGGTTTCTCCATGTAGTACAAGGTGTACTTGCCTAAAAATGAAAGAAAGAGAGAAAATAAAGAATGAGGGAAGAGATAGAAACAAGTGAGCTTATATAGCTAGGGTTTGAGGTTTAGACCATGGGTTAAAATTCATGAATAGACCAACCCACAAATAAATCATGAACATGCTAAACCAAAAAATGGGTCTAGTCTCCATGCATGCAACATAATGATCATGTGAGAAAAAAAATACTCTAAGCAGAAATAAATACAAGCAAAAAATAAATATATCCCAAAATACGTATTTCGGGAACGGGGAGTGACACTTGGCTTATACTATGATAGCTGTGTCATGCCTGTAACATAATTGCTAGACTGTTATTATAGCTGTGACAAATGAGTACTTTTATTTGTGCGCAAATGATAGATGTGTGTGCCAAGTTTCTGGCTCGCGCACTTCTATCATTATGTGCCAAGATCTTAGAAGTGTGCTTTAGTATGATTGTGCGCCATCCTTGCACTGAGCACTTTTATATCAAAGGGCACCAGAACTACCCAGATTAGTGAATTGTACGCCAAATATATTTTTGGCCATTTGTGTGCTAATATCCGTTTATGCGCCAATGTCCATTTGTGTGATAATGGTGATTTTTGACCTATTGTGCGTGGATGTTATTTTCTTGCCTGATTTTATTCGCCAATCCTAAATTGTTAATTTATACGCCTGCATGTCAATATTCTCTTTAACATGCTTAATTCTTGATGATTCTCTAGTTCTCTTTATCTCATTATTTTAGTTAATCCTGGGTATTTTCTGAGCATGACATTCTTGATATTGATCTTGAATTTCTGACATGATCTAGTGATTTTATATTATAAATGAACCCCTGAATCTTGATATAGAATTGATAATACTGATAATCCTGATAACCCTGATACTCCTAATCTTGATAAATCCTAATAGTGGCTCGACGTAGCGCACTCCTAACTTAAGAATTCTTGTAACTGTCCCGATCATGGCTATTAGTAGCAATTATATTATATAGCATGTATTCTCGTGGATGATTTTGATTGTACTCGTCAAGTTACTGTCATGTCTTACTTCATGTCTAAAGCAAATTTCTGAGCACCATGGTCGAGAATACTTGATAATTGTCCAGGATAATAACTAGAATAATAATCTAGAAAGTATCTAGAGAGGTATTTTGGCTACATGCAATCCCGGTATCCCAGCAACACTTGATGAATTTGGAGCTCTCCGTCGTGAGGGGCACACTTTCAGCAAACCATCGAGTATTGCATTATCAGAAAAGATAAGAAATGATTATACCTGATATATCCTATGTACCTGATCGTTTGGATAACCCGGATAATCTGCAGGACATGTGGCTATATGGAATCTCAAACTGCATATATTAGTAACTAGGACTGTAATAACCTTCATTAGTTAATGGTAGCTAGCCGTAGAACATGATTGTACATGATTGCTTTATTTCCAGTCTAGTCTAGTCCAGTCTAGTCTAGTCTAGTCCCGTCCTGATTTATTGTCAACAACTGATCCTGAGAACAGTAATTGTAGCCTGACTCCAAATATCTCTGTTTAATACTCTAGAGCATGTTTAACTATTATTTTTACCTACTGCACTTATTTAAATATTTCTTGTACTATTTTTTATTAATTTGTCTGTATGCTGGTTTTAGTTCCTAAGATTGGCTCCTTGTGGTACTTGATATTTTGGGGTCTGACCCCATTGGTTTTGTATGACCATATTTCGGAGCAGAACCGCAAGATCTTTCGTACTTTCTATCTCAAAATGGTGAACACGAGAAGAACCCGAGGACATGAGTGGGTTTTTTCTTCATCATCCACCTGATCTTGTACATTATTTTTTTGAGGCATTTAGCCACTGAGCACGTATTTGGCTTATATTTGGGACTTGACATTCTTGCCTACGGGCCTACATGTAAAGCATATTCTAGACTATAGCTAGAGCTGGTCATGTAATATTGTACTCTGCTAGTTCTTTATTTGGTACTAGCATCATGATCATCTGGGTATGTATAGTTTGGGACGCCTTACTATTTTATATTGGTGATAATATATCTTGTAAACTTGTTGCTTGCTTGAGATTGAGACACCTAGGATTCTTGACCCAGGATTGCCTGATGGATTGTAGAGTAAACCCTCATATTTTTAGGCATCCATGATCGTATTTTAGGGTATGGAGTACTCTAGTATACGTAGCTGGCTTTGTCTGCATCCGCTCTCTAGTATTCTAGTCCTGGGGTGTGACAACCACCGTGCTAAGATCGCATAAAATACATAGTACAATATAGTAATCGGATATTGCAATCCACTAATACAGATTTAACTATATTCATGAGGGCCAGCCTTGCACTCCCCAACTAGATATCTGGGGGCAGCTTGTTATACACGATCTTGGGATTCCGTTCCCTCCCAATACTCAATGAGTTTTAGTTACCTAATTAACCCTATATTATCAGAACATCATGTAGTGGTCACATGATCCTCCTCCTAGAATGATGCACCGTAGTACGTTTATGCTAGGTACGAATCCACATTGTTGCTGAGGACCAAATCTGGATTCCTTCAAGCTTAATGCAATAATCAATCAAACATCCACGCTATGATTACAGACTAACTACCATGCCCGTGTTGGAAAATTCAAGATAATATCATATCACATATCGTGTATAATATGAGATACCTCGATGCACAACCCAAAACATGTAACACAAGGCACATAGTAACACTTAGAATGTAGGAACACATAACACGTAGCAAGTATATCGGCACGGATATAAGCAGTCAAGTTAGGATATCGAACTATTAATTAGTCATATATAATCTTCTTATCATATTGATCAGGGCAAGTACACATAGTCAGTCAAGTAGAATCCTCTATTCTATTGGTAACAAGTAGTATAAGTCGGGTACATAATGTATCAATCAAACAATCAAAATCCTCTATCACAACATGCCACATTGACCAGGTCACATGCACTTAGTCTAAGTCTATCACATAGGTCTATCACATAGAATCCTTAAATTTATAGTTATGCCGCCGAACGAGAGTAAAGAAAATGCATGAACCACTCTAGAGCAGATCCACAATCCTTAAACCAAACAAGGATCAGGATTGTAGACCATCTCCCGAGTAGAACTACACCTCTCACTCTATCCGATAAACAAGGATAATTAATCTACTAGTCCGAGCCACTTAGCAGGTATTGAATTTAATAACACTTACAACTCATCATGTCCATATATGGAAATCAAAATAATCCAAGAAAACAACCAAACCAAGCAAAACAACAAAACATGCGCATAAGGTCTCTAGGGGTAACATGCGTGCATGAGAAATCACACGCATGGAGCTGCCGCATGAGAATAGATCCAAGCCAAGTCTACTGCATGGAACAGGTAAGCACATGAACTAAAAAGTTGTATGACTCCCTCGCCTCATGGACTACCGGGCCGCATGCAACTGAGCCGCATGCTCAAGGCCAAGTCTACGCCTAGGGAAGTATGCCACATCGAGAACACGCACTATCAAGGAAGTGACGTGCCATAAATGCATGTCAGAGAAAAGATGTGCCATAAATACGTGTCAAAATCATAGAAAGTCGTGCATGAAAGGACGTGCAAAAGAAAGAGGAGCATGGCATTCTAAGCCGCATAACAAGTTGGCCGCATGATCTGTCGGCCTCATAAATTTCATGCATTCAGTGATACATGTGCTCAACTTAAGAATGCATGCGCAGAGCAATCATGCGTCCAACAAGATAGACGCATGCTGGAAGAGGTCGCATGAAGCTGAGCCGCATGAGACTCCATCTTCCCTGAACAACACGAACTACATAGAAAAAGCTCCAAAATCCAAAAACTTATTTACTTCATAAAATCTCCATTTTAACTCCAAATCAAGTGAAACAAAAGTCAAAATCACACAAAATTAAATTCTCTACCACATGGAACAACTAAATTTTTTTTTGAAAATATCTAAGTTTTAATAAATCAAAATCAAGGAAAACCCATGGAACCTATGAAAAACTCTAACTTTGAAACTCAAATCTACTTAAAACCGTCCATCAAAATCAAAAACTCCAAGAACTAAAACGGAAGAGAATATCAAGAGAAACATTTTTGATCAAACACATTTTTAATTTACTAAACATATGAAAAATTAAAAAATCTAAGGCTTCACCACTTTGAGCAAGATGTACTTGCCTTGGTGGCTATCTAGCCTCTTCTCTTCAAGTGATCTAGGAATCGCTTTCTAGTTCTAAACTCTTAGGGTTAGGGTTTGGTTGGGGAGAAGAAGAAGAGGGAAAAAGAAGAAGAAAAATAAGAAATGAGAGAATGAGAGGAAGGAGAGAGAAAAACTCATATATATACCAAGGTGGGGGAAACAATGTTGACCATAGGATCTAATCATGACTTCTCCTAGCAAATCTCAACAATCCAAAATAATACAAGGGTTTATGGGTTTAACAAGTGAACAGGGTTAGGTATCTATTCTACGTACGGGTCCTAGTATGGGTTCATGGCAATTGCCAATGTCCTCACTCTTGGTCCAAGGTAGTCTCTTATGATAAAACAAAAATCCAATCATGAAAAATACAATACTATAGCTAAAGTAAAATACAAAACACGACATAAACACATTTTCAGGAAAATTTCAATATCAGAAATTTAGAAATAAAAGTCTCAGAATGGGTGTGATAGTCGGGCCTCGGGCAGGGCTATGCTTGGGCTTCGGGTCGGGCCTATCTTATGGGCCAATATATGTGACCCAGTATGACCCAATATACCGGGCCGGGCAAGCTCGAGCCCACGATTAAACGGGTCGGGCCGGCACATGGGCTAAGTTTTCGGACCAGGCTGAGCCGGCCCGGCCCAATTGACAAGTCTATTTAGCACTACCATCGTCGCATGCGAGGTTTGTAGTAACCTCATAATGTATAATGATATCCATGTATTGAAGCTACTATTGCAGTGTTCTAGCTGTACTTTCCCTTGCTGCTCTTCTTCTCTCTTTTCCATGCAAAGCAATTTATTTTACTGAGATCCTTTTTGCCACAATGATAACATTTGGAGTCCTCCTACCAACCCTTCGAATTTTCTCTACTTTTGTCCCTACCGCTTGTACCCCTACTCCCCCCCAACTCTTTGACACTAATATCTCATAATATAATGAAGATGATGTATCCAAAGATTTCCATCACATCTTCTTATTTAGCACCCTAATCTTGGCGAACTCTAGAGACACGACACCTTCGGGAGCAGAAGTAATAAAAAATAGTATAGTTTTCCACGAGTTGGACAAGGTACTTAGCAACCATACCTTGTTATCGAATTTGACCCCCATTACAAATAATTGATCAACCACGTCCTGTAACTCACTTAGGTGGTCCATAATCGATGTACGATTCTTGTACCTCAAACTCATCATCTGTTAAATCAAACATAGATTATTAACATCGCTCTTTTTGGTATATAAGGACTCCAACTTATCCTATAATTCCTTGGTGTTATCAATGTTTGTGATGTGATTATACACATTCTCATCCATAAATTGTCTAATATATCCACAAACATATATGTTCTTGAACAATCTGTCCTCCTCAGATATATCACTGGCCTTCTCAGAATCAAACAATAAATGCAATTTCTTAACGAAAAGTAGACCATTCATCTTGATTTGCCAACAACAATAATTTGTGCAATTAAAGTTAACCACACACACTAGTTTCATGCTCATCTCTTCTACCAGGTCAAACTGATCTAAAATAACTGACACTCTACAACAAAGATTCTAATACCATTTTGAGAATGGATCACGAAACAAGTAGAATATTATCGTTCCCAAATTAGAAGAAACTTACGAGTACTAAATTGAAGCATAGATCCTATATACGAGCAAATACAAAAACAACAATTGTAGAAAGACATATACATTTACTTGAAAAATCTAGAGAAAAAAAACTACTACATGACGATTAGAGTCCAACTCGAAAAAAAAAAGGATCACCACAACAACTTATTGAATTAGAATATAGTACAATGAGAAAAATAACAAGTTGTCGAAGACGACATCACGAGAACGAACCGATGTTGATCTCCTACAATCTCCTTCTCCTTCTTCTTGAAATTTGAAACCCTCGTGAAATCTCACACAACCACCAATGATTACAACAATAATCTCTGTCTAAGAAATTAGGCCAGGAAAATCAAGTTAAATACCCAAGACTAATCTTGAGACAATCATGACCATTAGATTTGATTAAACATTCTCAATCCAAGGCCAAGTTTTGCTCAACTCCGGCCGGGTGGTATATTGCCAATACATTGGCAATCTTGAGACAGTTCTAGCCGTTAGATTTGATTGAACGATCTCAATTCAAGTCCATTTTTTACTCATCTGGACCAATAATATACTGTCGGTATATCGACAATATACTATGGAAAACAAATTTTGTGCCCAAAAGCTGTTGGAAACTCGTAGCTTAATTCTTGTACATCGACGATATATCGTTGTGTAGACCGTATATATTTTGTCAAGTGTAAACTTACATTCTTTTATCTTCTTTGACTTTTCGAACTCCTAAGACACAAAAATAAGGTTCGTCGCACTCTAGAATATTCTACGTCTGTACCCAACACTTCTTGCAGGTTACAATCGTAAGTTGGCAGGGGTGTCAAAATGGGGGTTGTGGAGGGTGTGGGTCGAAGTTGCCAGGGTGTAAATCAGTTTTGATTGGACTTGTTTGTTTAGGGCCGTGGCGGGCTCTGACCTGCTTGTGAACTTGGAGGTTTCTGCACTCCACACCATATATACACGTTATCTTCTCTCTCTTGTCTCTTAGCAGTTCCAAGCCATGGCTTCAGCAGCTCCCTCCTGCTGCAGCAGCAGCAGCAGCAGCAGTAGAGATTGGAGTTTAATAAGGAGAGGTCGATGGATCAATTACCAAGGAACTAAAGTCCTTATCCCTTCTTCTTCATCTCCTTCTTGTCATCCTCCTCTTTCTCTCCCTTATTTTTGTTATCATCATCATCATCATCATCATCATCCACCACTACTAGTCTTTGGAAGAGGAGGCCCTATTAATACCTCCCTCCATCACCAAGCCAGAAGAAGAACCAGAACCAGAACCAGAGCCAAAGGAGGAGGAGGAGGAGCCCCCGTTGTGACCGTAGAGGAAGAAAAGGAAGACATGATGGCTGCCAAGGATTTCGTCACTATTGCAGCATGTGCCGTCGGCCTCCTCACCGGTCTTGCAGTTGTCCTCTTTAACACCGCCGTAAGTAACTAAATCCCCCCTCTTTATTATTGATTCCTCAGTCACCTAATTTACTTTTCTACTTATAGCAATAGTTGATGACAACAAAAAGTAGTTGTTCGCTTGCATATAACCGTCTCCCTTATTCTATGGGATTCGGTTGTTAGCCAAGTAAGATAGGTTACCACAATTATATGGCTAACAGCTAAGCTCCAACAGATTCTTCACTTGTATATATATGCTATTGAATACATGAATAAAAAACAACCTTTTTCAGCCATCTTTCATATTATCCTCTTCTGAAATATGGTATCAGAGCCTGGTTTCGTCTCCAGAGCCTGCTGGTGGGTCGTGCGTCGATCACCGTCAGCGTCGAGCTGCTGCTGAACGCATGTGCCTCCGAGCTCGATTTCGTCTCCAGAGCCTGCTGGTGGGTCGTGCATGTGCACCCGTCGATCTCCCTTCCGCAGTTGCTCCGCCTTCCTTCCGCATTGATCCGCTTAGATCCGTCGACCAGATCCGGTTGGGATCTAAGGCCGGGTTCGGCCGCCCCTTTCCTCAAGTCGCCATCTTTCCCTCTACCAGGGTTTGTAAGCTCTCGATCAACCGTGCCGGCTCCGACTGAGCAGCACGTCGAGACACCAACCGATTTGCTGATTCTTATCTCCACTGGATTTTATGGGTGACGAAAAGAAACCCATTTCCTCCAGTGGTGCTTCCCCTGTTGTCGTTCAAGCAGCGAATTCCAACTTTAATATTGGAATATTGCTCGATGAACGCAACTATGATCTATGGGCTCCGCTCATAGGGATGCATGTCGCTGGGAGAAAAAAAATAGGGTACCTTCGGGGTACGATCAAAGCCCCACCTGAAGATGATCCTACTTATAAAGATTGGTATTCTGAGGATCAAAAAGTCGAGTTGGCTTCTCTCATCCATGAAGCCAGAAATCATGAAGCGCTACATCAGCTTACCGAGTGCCAAGGAGATCTGGGATGTCTTGAAGACAGCCTTCTTTGATGAGAATGATGAAGTAAGGGTGTATACTTTGAACCAGAAGGCCTCACCTCAAACAGAATGGTAGGCCCATATCCGTGTACTTTGGAGAACTGACTGAAATTTTCCAGGAGCTAGATCACTACAGCAAGATTGCCATGATTTGTGACAAAGATCTCAAGACCTACCTGGAGTCAAAGGAGAGACAGAGAGTCTACTTATTCCTCGGAGGCCTAGATGATGATTTTGAACATGTTCGTAGTGAAGTTCTTCCAATGTTATAAAAAGCGCTAGGCGGAATCGGTGCGCCAAAGGGCCGCCTAGCGCCTAGGCCGCCTAGGCGGCCGAACAGAATTTTTTTTTTTTTTGAAAATTGGAATTTTTAGTTTTAAATTTTTTTAAAATTTTGAATTTTTTTTAATATTTAGATTTTTTTTCCCTGATATTTTGAATTTTTATTGCATTTCTTTTAATTTTTTTTGAAATTTCAATTTTTTTTTTGAATTTGAACTTTTTTTGAATATTTTTTGCAATTTCAAATCTGAAATTTCAAATTTCAAAATTTCAAAATTTGAAAATTTGAATTTTTAAATTTTTGCCTTAGCCGAACAAGGCCGAATTGGCCGAACTGGCCGCCTAGGGCCGCCTAGGCCCGAACAGGCGCCTAAGAGGCCGAATTGGCCGAATTCGGTGCGGTGGGCGGCCGCCTAGCCCGATTTTTAGAACACTGAGTTCTCCGGAAGGATCCTCCGCTTGGCCTGCAGGCTTCCTATGCCTATGTTCGTCGAGAATGTGATAGGAAGGAAGCCTTGAAGACAGAAGGAGATAAGGCTGAGGCGATGGTGGCTCGATATCGCACTCCACAGAACCGTTCAGGTTCATCTACTCGAACCTTCTCTGAGGAAGCTGGACAATATAGAGGTGTTCGATCCAGATGCTCATATAATCAGTCGAGTGGTGATCGTGCCTCACGTCAATATGGCAAGTGTGAGCATTGTGGAATACCTGGACACTCCAAGCAAAGATGCTACGAATTGATTGGCTACCCTGAAGGCTGGGACAAAACCCGTGACTCTCGCTTCAACAAAAATCGAGCCTCTGTGACTAACGTCAAGGATGATACAGAACTGATAGCTGAGAAAGCAACTGCTTTAGTCACGACAACAGGTAACAAGGGTAAGGCTTTAAAAGTTTCTGATTCTGTTATGAATAATACATGGTTAATTGACTCGGGTGCTACGGCACATATGACTTTTGATTCCAAATTTGTTCAGACTTTAAATCCTTCATCTCAAACCGATGTGACCACCGCAGATGGCAGCTCTGTCCCTGTTATTGGGGAAGGCACTATTTCCCTTAATGACAATCTCAATCTTGATACTGTCCTTGTAGTTCCATCCATTGATTATAATCTATTATCTGTTGCCCAAATAACTATTGCTCTAAACTGCCTTGTCATTTTTTGGCCTTGTTTCTGTGTGTTTAAGGACATCCAGACTCGGAAGACGATTGGTTATGGCACTAGACGGGACAAGCTCTACTACTTGGACTTAACATCAGACAGTAATCATCAGTTGATAAAAGCCCTTTCAGTTGGAGGTACACAAGGGAAACAGAAAAAAAACGTTAATGATATTTGGTTATGGCATCGTCGACTTGGACACGCCTCATTTGGTTATTTACAGAAACTTTTTCCTAGTTTATTTGCAAAGAGTAATGTTTCCCATTTTAAGTGTGATGTATGTGAATTAGCACATAGCCATTGTAGTACTTTCTCTCCAAGTTTAAAAAAAAGTTGTCCCTTTTATGGTAGTACATTCAGATGTATGGGGTCCATCTAAAATTGCTACTTTAGGTGGTGCCCATTGGTTTGCAACATTTATTGATGATTGTACACGTATGACATGGGTGTCTCTTTTGAAATCGAAAAATGAGGTGTGTTCTGCCTTCAAATTTTTTCACAAAATGGTTGTTGTCCAATATCAAGCACAAATACAAGTCCTTCGTAGTGATAATGGGCATGATTATGTGAATTCAGATCTCCCTAAGCTCCTAGATCATCATGGTATTGCTCATCAAACGACATGTCCATATACACCACAACAAAATGGCGTGGATGAGCGGAAGAATCGTCACCTCCTAAATGTGGTGCGTGCCTCTCTACTTGAAGCTAACGTCCCGTTCTATTGGTGTGAGGCCCTTGTCTCTGCTGCCTACTTAATCAACCGTGTGCCATCCCGTACAATGAATTTTCGAACACCCTGCCAGGAGCTCTCTGCTCTTGTCACCGCACCACCTAGTCCCAACTTGCCTCCTCATGTGTTCGGGTGTGTAGCCTTCGTTCATCTTCATAAACAACAACGAAGTAAGCTGGAACTTCGTGCCCTGAAATGCATGTTTGTTGGGTATTCCTTACACCAAAAAGGCTACCGGTGTTATCACCCACCTACCAGGAAGATGTTCGTCACCATGGATGTGGTATTCCATGAACATGATATGTATTATTTATCGTCCGATTCTTCACCTCAGGGGGAGAGGAAACATGAGGTTCAGACTCTGGATTATAGTGAAAATTCACACACAATTGAAGCGATTGTTGATATCAGTGATGAAGAGACAACTGGTTATGCACCCCAGGTTGAAGAGCCAACTGTTATGGAACTACAAACACAGGAGTCACCAGTGCCACAACCTACAGTCGTTCAGGGGGCCCTAGTACCAATGCCTACAGGCAATGGGGATGATAACCAATCAGGCTCATATGTGGGTTTAGGAATACCTCGATTATGACGTGGTGGGAGACGTTGTGGATGCCACAACCTACAGTTGTTCAGGGGGCCCCAGTACCAACGCCTACAGTCATGCCTGCTTCCTCCTTGCCAACGGACAATGAGGATGATAACCAATCGTCTCCAGAGTTGGATGTTCCACAACCACAACGTCTCCCACCAAGTCATAATCGAGGTATTCCTAAACCCACATATGAGCCTGATCCTAAAAATAATGTAAAATACCCTATGAGTAACTATGTGTCTACCGATCATCTGTCAAAATCAAATAAATCATTTACTTGTCAATTATCCTCTGTATCTATTCCTAACAGTTTGCAGGAAGCTTTAGCTGAACCTAAATGGCAGGCAGCGATGAATGAAGAGTTGAACTCATTGAAGAAAAATGCCACTTGGAGGATAGTTGATTTACCAGCTGGAAAGAAGCCGGTAGGGTGCAGATGGATTTATACTGTGAAGTATAAAGCAGATGGTACTATTGATCGTTACAAAGCGAGATTGGTGGCGAAGGGATACTCACAAAAATATGGGATCGACTACACAGAGACGTTTGCACCTGTAGCAAAGATCAACACAGTTCGTGTACTGTTGTCCCTAGCAGCTAATTGTGACTAGTCTCTGCATCAACTCGACGTGAAGAACGCTTTCTTACATGGAGACTTGACTGAGGAAGTATATATGGACTTGCCTCCAGGATACAATGTTCCATTATCACATGGAAGAAAGGTTTGTAGACTACAAAAATCTTTGTATGGTCTCAAACAATCTCCAAGAGCCTGGTTTGGTAGGTTTACAACAGCTATGAGAAAGTTTGGGTATGAGCAGAGTAATTCCGACCACACTCTGTTCATAAAACGAAAGGGAAGTAAAATGACAGCCCTCATTGTGTATGTCGATGATATGGTGGTTACTGGAAATGATGAGGAAGAATGTTTAGCACTTCAAAAATATTTATCAACCGAGTTTGAGATGAAAGACCTAGGCTCCTTGAAGTATTTCTTGGGAATCGAAGTATCTAGATGCCAATCTAGAATTTTCTTGTCTCAAAGAAAATATACTTTGGATTTGTTACGGGAAACAGGTATGTTGGGTTGTCAACCAGTTGATACTCCATTGGAGGAAGGGTTGAAGCTTGGAATGAATCCAAATCAAGTACCAGTGAACAAAGGAAGATATCAGAGGTTAGTTGGCAGGCTAATGTACTTGGCACATAACAGGCCTGATCTGGCTCATGCGTTGGGAGTGGTTAGCCAGTTTATGCATGATCCTGGAGAACAACATATGAATGCAGTGTTGAGAATATTACGATATCTTAAAGGAAGTCCAGGAAAAGGGATACTTTTCAAGAAGAATAATCATCTCAGAGTCGAGGGATATACAGATGCAGATTGGGCAGGAGCGATTGATGATCGAGGTTCTACATCAGGTTGCTTTACATTTGTGGGAGGTAATTTAGTTACATGGAGGAGCAAGAAGCAAAATGTGGTTGCTCGCTCGAGTGCAGAGGCTGAATATCGTGGTATGGCATTGGGCATTTGTGAAATATTGTGGATCAAAAATCTGTTGAAGGATTTAGGCTTCGATAATACGGAACCGATGAAGTTGTTCTGTGACAATCAAGCTGCCCGTAACATTGCACATAACCCCGTTCAACATGACAGGACAAAACATGTTGAAGTTGACAGGTTCTTCATCAAAGAAAAGATCGATAAGAAAATTATTGTAGTACCACCAATCAGAACAGAGGACCAGTTAGCAGACATACTTACGAAAGCAGTTGCAGGTCATGTTCTCTCAAAGTTCCTATCCAAGTTGGGAATGAGTGATATATATGCACCAACTTGAGGGGGAGTATTCGCTTGCATATAACCGCCTCCCTTATTCTATGGGATTCGGTTGTTAGCCAAGTAAGATAGGTTACCACAATTATAGGGCTAACAGCTAAGCTCCAACAGATTCTTCACTTGTATATATATGCTATTGAATACATGAATAAAAAATAACATTTTTCAGCCATCTTCCATATTATCCTCTTCTGAAACAGTAGTGTTCATGATTATCAAACTATGCTATTCGTCACAAACATTATGCAGCTGCTGTGGCCATCCGCTTGCCACTTACTGGGATACTCTCTCCACATCGTGAGCCTCGTGCCCTTTACAAACATTATGCAGCTAACTTGGTCAAATGGAGGGAAATTGCATAATTTTTCAACATCATGGGCTCATCATTCGAGTTCGACCAATGTCTACAATATAGAACAACTCAAATCAAGGAAAACGGGATGTTTTCCGAGCTAGCCATGAACTCATTGCAGCTACAATCCATCACTTCCGGAATAAGAGTTCAAGGCTAATGTCTGCATTTTGACCTTTCTCCAACCCTCCAACTTCAAAGACACTTCAATCAACACTTTCAATCCCATTTCGGATATTTGACCCTTAACAATTGATACACCCACTTCAAATATTCTTACAGTTCATATTTACAACTTATACATGTTTCATTCACATGGGATCTTTTCTTTTTGGCAACATGCTTTTTACAAAGTCAAATTTACAGTTTCTTTTCCTTATGTCGCAACATAGGTGCATGAGATACGAGACTTCTTTTGGGATGGGTTTCCTAATAGAGGTGCCTCATGGTTGCGGGAAGAGCCCCTTGAGGTTGTTTGGCAGAGAGTAATACTGGTACCTGTTTGTGGGGGTGTGATAGTTGGCGTGCTCAACAGCCTAAGGAACTATATCGAAAACCCATCCAAAGACAACACCCTGGCATTTAATGTAAAGGGTGCATTGGGACCGTTCTTGAAAGCGGTTGCTGCTTCGGTCACCCTTGGGACTGGGAATTCCTTAGGACCAGAAGGTCCCAGTGTTGAAATAGGCTCTGCTATAGCCAAAGGTGTTGGCCATGTATTTGGGTGGAATGGTGGGAAAAGGTTGTCCCTTGTAGCTTCTGGTTCTGCGGCTGGAATTTCATCAGGTCATTCTTCCATCCTATCTTGCTTCATGCTTACGTAATCACAATGATAAAAGTATTCTTCAGCATAACAAATGCAGCTAGCTATGTATCAAGAACACAGTGACAAAACCATTTATAATGCCATAGTATCAACAAGATCTCTACATGGCATCTTTCAAGTTATCGACAGAGAACACCGTATTAGAGCCCTTTGCAATGCTATTACTTATCAACTTAGTGCATCTATCAAGTTTATATTAGAAAATATCAAAGCCATTTGCAATGGCATTACTCATAGGTGCAAAAGTTATTCCAGAAGTTGTCTCGTGCTCTTGAGGAAAAAGTATAAGCACGAGATCAAGATCGAGCTTAAGACGAGCCTAAAACTGTGCTCAAGTTTGGCTCTCTATAAATATTTTTCGAGCTTGAGTTCGGCTCACAAGCCATTCATTTACAATAGAGAACTTGATGTGCTTGAATTATAGAAAAACTTAAGTCTAAATTAAGCTTGTCATGATCTCATGAACTTTGTCCCAAACCAAAAGTGTGAACTTAATATCAAATTGAACGTGTTTATGAACTTCTTACTATATTAAAGATGTTTATTAGTGTGAGAATTTTTTATATTTATTAGTTGATGAGCTCAGCAAGCCGAATACCTCTAAGCTCAGACTTGTTTATCTAACAAGCCTAATCTTAGGCTTAAATTCGTGTGCTCGAGCTCAAAAAGCTCTGCTCATGAGCTTTTCATCCTGTTTCATAAATAAGCTCGGGTACGGGTACTTAACACACCTAATTGTTAGATAGACTTTTTCCTCTTCATTCATGTAATTTCTCTTCTTTTTTTTTCCTGGAAAGTAACATATTGCATATCAGTAGACCAAATTCCACCCCCAACCCGCTTTCATATTTTTAGAAAAGGATTATCACTTCAACAAGCGTATAAACAAGTAGAGCCAACTTCTTTTGTGTGTTTTCCAACAAGCATTGGCCTACATGGTCATGACTTGAAGGCATAAGATCCGAAACATGAGACCCTTTGGACATGCTATACCCTTATTAAAGCGAGGTGAACTGGGATAATAAGATAATTACTGATTGAGTGACGGATCTGGAGGAATGGTCTACAAGGGTAAAGGATCCTTATACCAACGTTAGCATGAGTAGAGCATGGGAAGGAGTTTGGCCCGAGGGTGGATCGAGGAAGGTTGTATCACACACAAAAATTGAAGATCAACATGCAGAGAGCAAGATCCAGATATATGAGAAGATATAATAAAAGGACTCAAGCTTGAGTACAACAGTAGTATATATATATATATATATATATATATATATATATATATACAAGCAGGGACGTGTGGTCCTTTCAGTGGGAGTTCGAATCCCGGGGACGGATGGCCAGGTTTTATGTGGTGTTTGTTGAGATAAAAAAGCTTGGGCCTTTGGGCCAAGTTCTAAGTGGTGTTTTGTACTGATATGAGCATGGGCTTTCAAGCCGGATTTTATGTGGTGTTTGCTGTAGGCCTACAGGTCAATAAAATTATTTTGTTCCAATATATATATCTCGGCGGCTCCCTCTGAGCTCTCCCCTAACCCTAATCGCCTTTCTCCCACACCCGACTCCGGACTGGTCTTTGGCCGGGCCGGCGTCCCCTTTGAGACTGCCTGATCTATCCGGACAACAGCCTCCCCTCTGCGTTGACTTGCGGCTTTAGGGTTTCTCGATGACGGCGTCCTTCCTTGAAGCAGTGGTCGGCCAAAGTTCGTCCATAACTGTTCCGACCATCCCCGTCCGTCTTGCGTCCTTTTCCAAAGGGGTTATAGTGATTACTTTCTCTTCGGAGGATGTTCAAATCCTAATTGGTCCATACAAGTTTGTATTTATTGGAAAGTTCTCACATTAGCGTCCAACGATCGATGTGATTCACAAGGCATTATCCTCTTTTGAATTTGCGGGAGTGATGAAGGTTGGAGTCATAGATGCAAAGCACATTCTGAATCGCCCCTTACAGGAGAAAGACTTTCTCCGTCTGAGATCGATAGATTTATGGTATATTGCTCGAGCGCCCATGCGTCTTTTTCGATGGTCCACAAATTTTTCTACTTCCAAAGTGAATGCTATGGCTCCTATATGGGTTAATTTTCCTAATCTTCCCAATCATTTTTTCGAAAGGAATGTACTATTCTCGATTGCTTCTGGGCTGGGCACCCCGCTGAAACTGGTCAAGGCTATCGGAGAATTCTTTAGACCTAACATGCGAGGGTGTTCGTTGAAGTCAACTCCAGCAAAATCCTCCCCTCCTCGATTCGAATAAATCTCTCCGAGGGTTGTAGCATCTCTCAAAAGGTTGAATATGAATCTATCCTCCACCAAGGACATTTGAAAGACTCGTGCAAATCCTTTCTTCGTGAGAAGGAAATGGCTGCGATTAATCAGAAAAAAGGACAACATGCAGGAAGGAGTTGCAACAGCCCAGGTCTGAGGGAAAATGGTAGCATCAAAGGAGAAGGGTAAGAGGATTGAGATGCCTTCTGTACACGAGAATGTCATTGTGGAGGTAGAAAGGACTCCTTCTAGGGGTTCGATCCCATCAAATACTCCCCCCTAGGGGCTTCAGCTATGAATGAAGTATTGGATAAGAATAATCAAGGCTTACCTATCGAATCTATGCAAATTACTCAGTCTGCTGACATTAATGAGTTGCCTGGGGACCACAACACCACAAAGGCCATGCATTTCCCTCCGAACAAGAATATTCAAGCACAAGCCTTGTCCATTAATGGTCCTAAGTACCCATCCGTGTTGGCAGACATTCAAGTCTCCCCAATTGGAGTTATTACTTCACAACAAGTACACGACCAACAATTGGTGAGTACTATGTGTCATGGGGACCTCACCCCCTAGCTGGCCGTACAAACCTCCCCTAAGCCCTGCTCGCCACCTGCCACTTTGGTTCCTGGACCTCTGGCTACTGCCCGTGATGATGATGCTGCCTGACATCACTTCCCACCCGCTGCCCTTGATGGAGCCTGGGTCCCCTTTTGATGGGATTGGGGGCCCCACTTACGTAGTCACTGTTGGGAACGAAAGTGCGGAAACCGTTCCCCAAACCAGAGAGTACCTGCCAGAGAACCGAGCAAAACGCACACACCAAAAACGCCAACCACAAATCGCAGACAGAGATTTTTGACGTGGAAAATCCTTGCGGGAAAAACCACGGGACGATTAGAGTCCAACCCTGAAAAGCCTCCACTAATGGAATAAGAAATACACCGACTCCTTACAAACTTCTCACCGATCCAAAAGGATCACCACAACTCTTTTGGAATAGAAAATAGATTATAACCACGAAGAAGAAAGACAACGAGAAATACCTGAAACTGATCTCCTTCTTCGAAACGGCCTCCAATCCTTCTTTCTCCTCTCCAATGTTGCAATGACACTCTTGTCTCCTTTTCTCTCCTTGTTGCTATGTTTTTTTTAGAGAGATGTATTTTAGGGCCAGGAGACACCTATATATAGCATCAAACCCACAACTAGCATTCCTATTATAGATAGGAATATCCAATCCAAATCCAAATCCAAATCCAAATCCATTGACATATTCCTATTATATGTAGGAATATCCAATCCAAATCCATTGAGATATTCCTATTATATTGAGGAATATCCAATCCAAATAAATTGAGGTATTCTTATTATATGTAGAAATACTCAATTATACTCCGAGGTATTTTTCACATAGGTTGGGAGCCCCACCCACTCTAACAAATCTTTCCCTTCACAACTATGTGGAGGGGGTCGTCATCTCGACGATCCGCCTGCAGTACTCAAACTTTTTCCTTGGTAGAACCTTTGTGAATATATCTACTCCGTTGTCATCTGTATGAATCTTCTCAAGCGCCGCTTCCTTCTTGTCAACCATATCCCGTATCCAATGATACCGGGTATCAATGTGCTTGGACCTTCTATGAAATGTCTAGTTCTTCACAAGGTGAATATCACTCTGACTATCGCAAAGCAAAGGATACTGCTCATGCTTTAGTCCAATTTCCTGCAGCAACTTCTTCATCCACAGCAACTCCTTGCAAGCCTCCTTCGCCGCAATGTATTCTACCTCTGTCGTCAATAAGGCAACACACTTCTGTAAACGCGACTGCCACGATACTGCTCCACCAGCAAATATCATCACATAGTCTGAAGTTGATCGTCTCGTCTCTACATCTCCAGCCATATCAGCGTCGGTATATCCAACCAGCTTTGGCTCGTCACCACCAAATAAAAGTCTCTAATCGGCAGTACCCTGAAGATATCATAGAATCCACTTGACCCCACTCCAATGTACCTTTCCAGGATTGGAAGTGTACCTTCTAACTGTGCCGGTTGCGTGAGCAATGTCTGGCCTCGTACATACCATAGCATACATAAGACTCCCCACGGCTGAGGCATATGGAACTCGCTCCATATCTTCCTTCTCGTCCTCGGTAGATGAACGCTGCTCCTCAGTGAACTTAAAGTGAGCCGCAAGGGGGTTACTCATTTTCTTCGACATGTCCATCCCGAAACGCTGAAGTACCCGGTGAATGTACTTCTTTTGGGACAAGTGTAGCAGCTTGGACTTTCTCTCTCGGCTGATCTCCATCCCAAGAATAGTCTTCGCTGGCCCAAATCCTTCATAAATAAGGCCGCGCCCAGTTGGCGCTTCAACTCTGCTATCTTGGTGGCATTCCGACCCACCAACAGCATGTCATCAACATAAAGCAACAAAATGATAAAATTATGCTCAGCGAAGTACCTCACAAAAATACAATAATCCGACGTCATCCGTGCATAGCAATGATCCCCCATAAATGACTCGAACTTCCTGTACCACTGTCTCGGAGCCTGTTTTAGACCATACAAGCTCTTCCTCAACCGGCAGACCAAATGTGACTTGCCCTTCTCACAGAATCCCTCTGGCTGCCCCATGTACAACTCCTCCTCAAGATCACCGTGGAGGAATGTCGTATTCACGTCCATTTGCTCGATCTCCAAGTCGAAACTGTCTGCCAATGCTAGCACCACCCGTATAGACGACTGCTTGACGATTGGCGAAAAGATCTCATCATAATCTACGTCTTTCTGCTGATCGTAGCCTTTAACTACCATCCTCGCTTTGTATCGAGGGCGAGTAGCACCATCTGTCTGATTCACTCTGAACACCCATCAATTCTTCAAAGCATTCTTGCCATTTGGCAACCGCACCAGATCATAAGTAGAGTTGGCCTCCAAGGAACTCATCTCCTCCTGCATGACCTCCATCCACTCCTGCCTGTGTTCGTCTTCCATAGCCTTTGTGAAACTTTTGGGTTCTCCCCCGTCAGTCAGTAGCACATACTCACCCGGTGAGTATCTCGTAGATGGTCGATGCTCTCTATCGCTCCTCCTCAACGGAACCATTGGTGATGGCTGTATATCTACAGTCTCCTCCAGGAACTGCCTCCTCGGCATGCTCATCCTACTGAGGGTCACCCTGACCACCATCAGCAGGCTGATGATCAAGGTTGGGAGCAACTCCATGTACTGGCTTTCCCATAACTGGATCCTCTGCGATGTCCTCTGGAAACTGCTCGAAGCGAAATGACTCTAATTCAGGCAATTCCGCATCCTCAGAAGGCATCTCGGAATGCTGAGTGTTGGTCATGGTCTGATCCTCGACGAATACCACGTCCCTGCTTCTGTAGAGCTTTCTTCCCACTGGATCGTAGAGTCTATAGCCAAACTCATTCCGACCATAGCCGACAAAGACGCACCGCCTCGTCTTTGGCTCAAGTTTGGACCTTTCGTCCTTCGGTACATGCACGAAGGCCTTACAACCAAACACTCGCAGGTGATTGTATGACGGCTCTTTGTCGTACCATACTTTGTCAGGTACATCACCCTGCAAAGGAGCACTAGGAGATAAATTAATAACATAAGTAGCTGTGTAAAGTGCCTCACCCCAATAGCTGTCTGGCAAGTTTGCTTCTGATAGCAAACACCGCACCCTCTCTATTAGCTTCCTGTTCATCCGCTCCGCTACACCGTTGAGCTACGGTGTCTTTGGTGGAGTCTTCTGGTGTCGTATCCCTTGTTCTCTGCAATAAGAATCAAAGGGACCGATATACTCGCCGCCATTGTCCGACCGAACACAAAGCGCTTCTTGCCCTTCTCTCTTTCAACAGAGGCCTGAAACTCCTTGAAAGTGGGCAGTACCTGATCCTTGGTCTTTAAGGTATAGACCCAAACCTTCCTGGAACAATCATCAATAAATGTTACAAAATAAGAAGCACCGCCAATGGATTTTACCTTCATAGGACTGCAGACATCCGAGTGAATCAACTCGAGCAACGCCGGCTTCCTTGAACTTGGGTGACTTTGGAAAGACATCCTATTTTGCTTTCCGCCAAACAGTGCATGCACTTCTCCAACTTTGTAGACTTTAGCCATGAAATCACCTTCATGTTCACCAAGTAGCTCATCCCCTTCTCGCTGATATGGCTGAGCCGCCTGTGCCACAACTCAGTAGACGCATCAGTAGCTGCGTTAACCTCCTGTGCCCCATGTGCGCTCCCTTCCATATAGTAGAGTCCGGACCTCTTGCTTCCTCTGGCAATCACCATCGAACCTCTGGAAAGCTTCCACTGATTGTTCCCGAAGAGACTGAAGAAACTCCCATCATCCAACCTTCCAACCGACACCAGGTTGAAATGGATATCAGGGACATGACGGACATCTTTGAGAACAAGAACTGCACCTGTCTTTGTCCTCAAATGCACATCTCCAATGGCAACCGTCTTCGACACATCTCTATTGCCCATCTTCAACACTCCACAGTCGCCTATTGTATATGCAGCAAATAGTGCCATGTTGTGAGATATGTGCGCTAAAGCATCTGAGTCCACCAACCAAGAGTTGTCATCGCATGTGAGGTTCATAACTACCTCATCACCTACAATGATCATGTCGCCTTCATATGTCGAGGCCGCCGCTGTAGTGTTCTCACTTTGCTTTCCCTTGTCGTCCTTCTTCTCTCTCTTCCAAGCGAAACAGTTCCGCTTGATATGGCCCTTTTTGCCACAATGGTAACACTCCGAGTCCTCGTACCGACCCTTGGACCTTCCCCTGCTTTTGTTTATGTCACTGCCTGGACCCCTGCTTTTATCCCTTCCGCGGCTCTCTGAAACAAGGGCCTCTGAGTGAGATGTGGATGAAGTGCCCTGAGAACGTCTCCGCATCTCTTCATTCAGTACCCCGTTCTTGGCAAACTCCAGACTGACTATGCCTTCCGGAGCAGAAGCGATCATAGACACTCGTACGGTCTCCCATGAGTCTGGCAATGTACACATCAGCCATAGTCCCTGAATCTCGTCGTCGAACTTGACTCCCATCGAGGATAGCTTTTCAACCACGCCCTGGAACTCATTTAAGTGATCCGTAATAGATGTCCCATCTTTGTACCGCAGATCCATCATCATCCGGATTAGGAACAATTTATTTACTCCGGTCTTCTTCGCATACAAAGATTCCATCTTATCCCACAGTGTCCTCGCGTGCTCAATACTGGCAACGTGGTTGTACACGTTCTCGTCAACGAACTGCCTGATGTATCCACACACCTGTATATGCTCGAAATTTCAGTCCTCTTCGGATTTGTCACTGGGCCTCTCGGAAGCAAATACCGGCAGATGCAGCTTCTTGACAAATAGACGATCCTTCATCTTGCTCCTCCAGTAATGATAGTTGGTACCGTTCAGGTTTACCATGCGCACCGGCTTCGTGTCCATCTCTCCTCCCTGGTTTACCTGTCAACTCCTGATACCCTTATGAAATTCCAGAACCTGGCTCTGATACCACTTTGTTGGGAACGAAAGTGCGAAAACCGTTCCCCAAACCAGAGAGTACCTGCGAAAGAACCGAGCAAAACGCACAAACCAAAAATGCCAAACACAAATCGCAGACACAGAGATTTTTGACGTGGAAAATCCTTGCAGGAAAAACCACGGGACGATCGGAGTCCAACCTTGAAAAGTCTCTACTAATGGAATAAGAAATACACCGACTCCTTACAAACTTCTCACTGATCCAAATGGATCACCACAACTCTTTTGGAACAGAAAATAGATTATAACCACGAAGAAGAAAGACAACGAAAAATATTCGAAACTGATCTCCTTCTTCGAAACGGCCTCAAATCCTTCTTTTTTCTCTCCAATGTTGCAATTGCACTCTTGCCTCATTTTTTCTCCTTGTTGCTATATTTTTTTTAGAGAGAGATGTATTTTAGGGCCAGGAGACACCTATATATAGCCTCAAACCCACAACTAGCATTCCTATTATAGATAGGAATATCCAATTCAAATCCAAATCCATTGACATATTACTATTATATGTAGGAATATCTAATCCAAATCCATTGAGATATTCCTATTATATTTAGGAATATCCAATCCAAATAAATTGAGGTATTCCTATTATGTGTAGAAATACTCAATCCTACTCCGAAATATTTTCCATATAGGTTGGGAACCCCACCCACTCCAACAGCCACTTCAGTGGGAGAAGAGGCCCATCCTTTTCCCACTGATTACTTGACACCTGCTTCAGATCCGCCTGACAGTGGTGGGATGGACAAAACCCTTGCCCGCACCGTCAAAAGTCCAACTTTAGAGAAGATGAATTCGTCCCTAGTCAACGCTCGTGGGTAGACGAAGTTGACCGTGAGGCTGATCTCCTGCTTGGCGAAGAGCGCCTCTCGCTCCCCTCTTAATCGGAAGCTCCACCACCCGGACCACTCCCTCCAGCCGCGAAGAAATCACGTCTCAAAGGAAGCCCCCCGGCCATAAGCTACAAAGCCTATGACAACTCATTCCAGGTCGTTGATGCTGCAAGCTTCAGCTGGCACCCCTTCCCCCTTTAATGCTTAACATGCTTATATGGAACGTTCGTGGGGTGGCCCAGCCGCAGTCCCTGAAAAGAATAAAAACCTTACGTAGGACCAATAAGGTTATACTTTTAGATCTGATTGAGCCGAAGGTATCTTGTGACCAGCTTTTGCTTATCAACTCAAGCTAGGTTTCAACTCCTCCTTCTCCAATGATAAGAGGAACATATGAATCATGCTATTCGATGTTCCTTTGTGACGCATTTGAACAGGCTCTAACTGTACGGACTTGGCATCCTCTCCTCCCATCTGAAGTGATGTTTTCCATAGTCCATGGGCACAATACCAAAGAAGGGAGGCGAGCATTGTGGGACCATCTTCTTCCGCAAGCGTCTTCCACACTCCCATGGGCGGTTGGTGGGGACTTCAACACTGTTGCTCGTCTAGAGGACAAGGTTGGGGGCTTGTCTCCTAACGTTCTCTATGTAAGACTTTTTAAATTTCCAGCTAGCTGCGGGGTTTTTTGAAGTGCCATATTCGGACAGCTGCTTCACCTGGTTCAATGAGCAACAGGGCTTCGCTAGGCATGGCTCTAGGCTGGATCGTGTGCTCCTTGATAAGCATTGGATGGAGTTTGCTCCATTATCGCTTTGTGAACACCTTAATCGAACAAAATCAGATATGCTCCTCTTCTATTCTCCATCAAATCTCATGCAACGGAGGTTAAGAAGCAGTTTTGATTTCTAACTTTCTGGCCTCAACATGATGACTTTCAATCTGTGGTGGCTTCGGCTTGGAGATCGGTTTCTTACGCGAATGGTTTTGTTCGACTAGGGCTTCGCCTTACTGCAACGAGAAAAGTGCTTTCCAGTTGGAGCCATTCGACCTTCGGGGACATCTTTCAGGAAGTCATGCGTGTCACGCCCCAGTCCAAAATATGTAGGACTAGGATACGCAACCATGCCATCTAGTATGTATACATAGACTACTCCAATATATGGAACCCATGAATACACACGTACGCTATATTATGATTACATCTCATAAACTGATATATATCACAATCACGGGTAAACTATATATCTCATCCACAGAAGTAAAGGAAATAACTAATAAAATTGATTAATTGAATCAAGTACGAAATAGTCTAAGAATAAATAGTCGGATGGAGACAAATCCACTGTCAAAAGACTATATCAAACTAAAATGAAACTGGAGTCCGACCTCCAATATGAAAGAAATAGTCCACTAAATAAGTCAAAAAACTAAAGATGAAATCAAATAAACTCTGGTAGCACGGACTCATCATCACCAAGAGTAGTGTCTATTCCACATCCGTACTCCTCAGGATACTGCGGTTCAACTATACCTGGAGAGATCAACAGGTTATCAGTGGGACGTAACAAGATATAGAAAAATATGCCACAATACTGCAATCATGATACAAGAGGTCTCCTAAATGTCTATGTGAATGCAGTTGAGGACAACATTCTACGCAGGGGTTCTCCTAACAAAGTAAATCCACGACGCACTTGTGCTCATTCGAGACACTAGTGTAGAAGCATAGAAAATAATCATACAAAGACGATGCGGATGACTTAAAGGAGCAGAGGCGCACTTTCCTAAAATCTGAAGCAAAGAAACTTTCCTTAAAACATTTGAAGAGGAGGCGTGTTTTCCTCTCAGCGGCGCACTTCTTTTACCAAACTAGCTCGGATGGGCGAGCGTACTTTTTCAAACTTGTCTCGTCATTTAATGGGCTAGACTGACAGCTGACAGGCTGACACGGTGACCGATGGGATCAAATTCATTAAATGCTGAAGATCTCTTGCACGCCGATCCAGGTTGTTTTGTGGCCAGTGTTGCCACTCTCACCAAAGTACGCCATTGAGCTACTTCCACCAAGGTACGCCTGTATTGCTGTTTCAACAAAAAAATGTCATTGTGCTACTCTCCATAAAGGTACGATAGTGTTGCTGCCTTAAAAAAAATGCCAGTGTGCTACTTCCACCAAGGTACGTCAATGATGCTGCTTCAACAAAAATACGCTAATGATGCTACTTCTACTAAGGTACGCCAGTGTTGCTGCCTCCACAATAATATGCCAGCCAATGTTGTTTCTTCACAAAAAGCCCACAAAAGTATGCCTGTGCTTTCTTCACGATAGTGTGCACATTTCTACATTTTTCTCCACTAAGGTAGAAAAGTATGCGCACTTGCTCACTTTTAACCGACATTGTGCGGTTAAGAATTTGAGAAGATTATGTGTATTTATTGTCGTAATTCTTGTGGAACGTGTGCAAGCAGTTGTCACCGCAACCCTAGCATTCCTGTACAGGAAGTCACGTGTCAGGCTGACAGTAATTCGTGCGCCCACTAAGAAGAATGTGGGTAATAGATATCCAAATGTGCATACACAAAATGGCAAACACAATGTAAATTGCACATGGCAAACAAAATGTAAATTGCTCATTTGTGCGCGCATGTTCAGGTAACCGTTTTTAGTGCTATAAATATGGGATCAATGCTATTCCATGCATATGGACAGAAAGAGAAGTATAGAGAAGCTTGTGTTGTTGCTGGAGCTTTCTTGCTGCAGAGTTCTCCAGTGTTCGAGGCTTTGCATCTTCTTCTTCTTGTGTTGAGTAGTCCAAGGAGTAAAGTGATCGACTGCAGATTAGATCTCTATAACTACTACTTTCCCAGAATTTATACTTAGATTCTTTTATAGGATTTTTTGTACTTTCTTTCAAAGTTTGTAATAAAAGTTTAGTACAACTTTTGTTTATGACAAATAAAATGGAGCGTTCCTGGAGGGTAGAGTGAACTTGGCACCGGTGCAGCCCATGCTGAAGTACCGCCACCCACGACTCCATCGATCAATCTCCCCGAAGACTAGAGGCAGGTGTTGGCGTTCCCAACATGGAGTTGATCAGCCGAACTGTCTTGTGAATCTGCTAGGTAGATATGGTTAAATGGAGAAGCCATCGTCGCTCCTATAGATCAGATGGGAGTGCCCGATGCTAACCAGCCAATGAAAGACTCCAGCCGGCAAGGCTGACCTGTCATTACCCCTGTCATAGAAGCTTGCACTTTGATGGTCAGATTCAACTTCAGGGAAAATACAATAGAAGCTCCAGCCCACTCCCAGGTTTGGTGATCTTCTGGTCTTAAAAGGACTAGTGTCCTCCCAAGTCGACTCTTTATACTTACAAAAGAACACAGGTCCGGTAACATCATCGCTTTCCAGACCCGGAGCCATCAAGCGATTGTGGTGCAAGAACAGCCACCCCATCAGATATGTGTACGACATCTCCGTCCTTGGAAAATCAACTCTACCTACAGGTTCCTTTTCCAAGCTTTAGGTAAATTTTCGTAGGCCAGCATTCAACCTACATACTATGGTAGGTAGGAGAGTCAACTTATGCTTAAAGACCAGCTGTACTGCCAGGAACACTACGTTGCGATGTAGTCTATCCTCTGACCTAGAACCCCCGGGGACTACCCAACGTCGAAGCCACAAAGAGAAGTAGCAAGCTAACAGAGCCTCAGAATAAATCTCCTTGCGAGTTTGTCTGAGATAGCCGAAGACGTGTATCGGCCGGATATTTTCCCACAGAATCGTCAAGACGCTTATCAGATGCCTTATGGTCCTTCATAAGTTGTTCTATCTCGTTAGTGTCTAATGGTCGGATGGGATGAATCTCAGTGGTCTCTATATTCGATCGATTCGCGAAGAGGTAGGTGAACCACTTTGGTAATATAGACTGTACCAGAATCTGTTCTGTAGAAGTGGTTGCATGCCGGGTAGTGGCACATTAACTCCGGATATATCTCAATGAGACGGGGTTCTGTTTTCGCCAGATCTTGGAGCTCCTTATTGGTAGGAACATATTCCTCGTATGGTAGTTCCTTCATCCGCAGATCTGACACCACATGCATCTCGTGCAACGCGAGCCCTAGTTCATCATGCAGAGTGGAGAAAATTTCGGTACGGGCATTGTATCGTTCCACCAGAGCGAGGGACATATTGTGATTGAGGGTGATGTCGTAGCAAGTTGCTAGGATGGCGTTGTAAACTCCTATGTTTGCAAGCTCTTGTGCATATTTCTCTAGTATCCATAGAGTAAGGCGGTATCAACGGGTGTTGGAATTACTGACCCACCCGGTAAGTCTACATTTCTTTAGAGGGTATATCCCACCAGCTCCAGTGAAGAGATTGGCGAAAGTTGGCGCCATTCAAGGTTCAATGAGGCAAGAATCCTCACTAGGTATAGACCCGGATTGTAACCCACACATCGGAACATAAGGTCCGTCTGGAGTACTATAGAACATGCTTCTTCCTTGATCGTCACGCTTGTGACAAATTCTTTCAGGCTTAGCTCCGTGTATCCAAATGGTCAAGTCCCAATCTATCTTCCTCTGGGATGTAGCAGATAAATTGCAGACATAGGGTAATCCCGTGCCATGCTAGGAAGGTACATCTTCCTTTATTGACACAATGGTTACGGTCAACACAACACCAAGTCTAAATACAAAAGTACAACTATTAGATGTGAATCATTTATACTGAAGACATGTCACATTGATACTAAAGACATGCCACATTGCTATCGAAGACAGGCATCTACACCAACATCTGTATCTTATTGTGTCTAGTCTTTTATTATTTCAGTGATGTAATTTGATGTTTATTGAGTCTAGTACTAATATACATCGAGTCGCACTGGCATACTCAAAGTCCACTCAAAAGAGCCTGAAACCCATCCACAAATACTGTAACGCTCCGCAACCGCACGGTGCGTTACGCTGAGTCGGATTGAATAAAACATAGCTGGTTACATTTGATTTGTTGGATTTTGGGAAGAAGTATTGATTGAGTTGGTTTCATGTGCAGATGGCTAGCGGAGTTCGATGGAAATCAGGTGTTCGTTCAGAGCGGTACTGAGATAGCTGGATTGGAGCGATAATGTCGTCTTCCTTAATCCGATCGGTCGGATGATTTGGAGAGCACGGCCTGCTCGCACGGTCATACCAGTTGAGTAGATCGCGCTTTGCATCGGAGCACGGGTTCAAGGGATCGGCCGTATCGGCAGGACATGATGCTTAACGAGATCAAACATTGTGAGTGGGCTCTTTCCCTTCTCCTCTACTCCTTCTTGCCTAATAATATGGAAAACACGTAAAGGCTTGAACACTTGGGCCGAAACTTGGGAATTAGTACACTGAGGCGTGCATAGAGTGTACGTCGTTTGCTTGGATAGGATTGTTGCTTGAATTGATTTGCGCATATGGATAGTTGGAGCTAGAGTTGGGTTATACATTTGAGGCAGTTGGTTGAATGATTGAAATTATGCTTGGACAGTTGGAATGATACATTGAGGCACTGGGAATATCGGGAATTCGGGCGAGCGAGCATGCATCCGTGCACGAGTATCACTTGGTCGCTTTGTCTTGCAAAACGAGCAGTTGTGGTTCAAAATCGAACAACTGCATCGGTGAGGACATTGTGCCACTATTGGGGCATTGTGCCACGGGATTGTTCTGAGCGTGGGGTGTTGCACCCAATTTGAAACACTCTGTTGAGAAGCGGCATTGTGCCTATGGGATAACTTGAGATTTGGTGCCTTGGCCAATATGTTGGAAGAATGGTTATGGATATTTGGGTATGGATATTTGGTTGGATATTGGTTGAACGAGTCTAGGATCGCTTGGTGGGGCGAGAATGTTCGATCCTCTCGTCATACCTACTTGGTGTCTGTATGTCACGGACAACCTGTGTTGCACGGGGTTTGGTCTCCTCGAACGGGAAGGCTCCGGGGCACCAGGACCGTTCGGCCATGGAGGAGACAACTTGGTAACGTACCTCGGGCGCGGTGCCGGCGGTTTAATTCGATTCAGGCGGGTTCGCTACTTAGCGCTGTTTCGAGTAGAACCGCATTTGATCAGTCCGATCAACGTCCTTTATGGCTTGGCCAGTGACTTCATATAGATATGTGTTGGCTTGCTTTACTTTGGTTGGTTTGTGCTTCGTGTAGGCGGCCACCTTGCCTCGGCAAGAGTGTGCACTTTGAGATTTGGATTGTAAGTTTTGGTTGAGGATGTATATTTAGGCTTGGTTGTTGGTTCGATATGTTATCGCGTTGCTTGGGCTTTGAGTAGGACGGGTTGCATGCTAGAATCTCTCGAGTTGGTTATGTATTGCTTGTTGTTTGGATTGAGTTGAATGCTTGCATGCTTAAACTGCTTTACAGCTTTCCTTACCATGTCATCCTTATGCCATGAAATGAATCTAGGATTCAATTAGAAAGATCACCATATAACTGTTTGCATTCACTATTTACTTAGTGTCGGCTTAGATGAGTGGGTTACCCCGCTCACCAGTACGGCTGTGTACTGACCCACGTTTGTGGGCATTATTTCAGGTACGCAGGTGTAGTGGCGCTGCTTGGATATACGAGACATGATGTATGAACTGTAAGTACCTTTGTGGGCTAGAGAAAGAGCAAGAGTATTTGATCGCCTTTGAGGCAATCGCCTTTGTGGCATTTCATTTGGACCCTATCGAGAGCTTCGCTGCGTATTACTCTGATGTGTGCTTGGTACACAATACTTGACTTTCGTTGCAACTTGGTCGTTTCGTTGATAACTTTGGTGTTTGTCAACATCGCCTTGTACGAGCGCAACTCCAGGCTCGTACGGCATCACGTCCCGATGAGAACGATTGTCCTGCGGGAGAGCTGCAACGTGGTGATTCACGTTCAGCGGGGACTATTGAGCTTGCGGGAGATTGGGGGGTGACAAATTGGTATCAGAGCGCCTGGTTCATTTCCTCGGACTTGGTCCTTCGCTTCATCACAAACTCTAAATAGCTTTCGCGTGTCATTTAGCTCTTGGCTCTACTCAGTGCCGTATTTGATGTTTCATGCAATAAGTCTATAAATTGCTGGTTGTGGCTGCATGTTGTTATTGGTTGCGTTGCTTTTGTTGGTTTTCGTTATATCGCTTAGCATCGTTAGGCGTTGTTGCATTCGTGCAGCAAGTTGGGTGGCATTGTTGCATTTGTGCAACAAGTTGAGAGCTGTCGTTGGGTTGGCTTGGCTTGGCTTGTCGTTCAGGGAGTTTCTGATTGCATCAGTGGCTCAGTTGGTTAGCATACGAGATTTGGTTATGCGGCATGTTGTGAGTAGAAGCATTGGATGAGAATGGATCGTTGCACGAGTTGCTCGTGTAGCGAATGTGTTGGATGGAGTTTAATTTTTGGCTGAGTATATCACATAGAGCATCGGTTGAGCAGGTTTGAGTTTGGCTTGGGAATATCAGGATAGTGTTGCACGAGTTGCTCGTACAACAAATGTGTGGAACAGTTGGGTATTAGGTTGGATTACTTGGAAGAGATCGTTGCACGGGTTGCTCGTATTGCGAAAGTATCAGACGGTTTTGTGAATAGCTGGAAGCATTAAGAATGGAACATAGCACGAGTTGCATCGCAAAATTTATGGAAATAGTTGGATTATTCAGGCATTGGCTGAGTGTTGTGTCAGACTTGAGTTGGGAATGGTAGGATCACGCATAAGGGATGGTTCGAACGTATTTTGGATTAGTGCAAAGGAATCGTAATGCGAGTAGCGACTTGATTCGGAGTGGTATATGTGATACCACATAGTGAGCAAGGCATTGAAAGTATTTTTGATAGACATCTATGGGATTGCCGCAACGGACGCTAGTAACAGGATTGCAAGTTGGTTGGTGCCTATCGGTTGAGTTAGGGAATGGAACATGGAGCAAGCGAGAACGGACTTGTGCAAATGGAAGTATCGTTGAACTTGAGGGATGGATGAGATCGGAACAAGCTATGGGAATGAGTGTTTAAAAATTTGAAGGATTGAGGCGGACAAAGTATTTGAAACAAGTTGAGATCGATCAGATGAAAGTTGAATATCGGATTTCGCTTGCACGATTTGGGAAATCGGTGGAGCATTCTTGGATGCAAAGAGAGTTGAGCATAAGGAACAAACAGTTGGGATACGCTTGAGCGAAACGATGGGTTAATTGAAGGATAGCGAGCACGGACTACAAATTTTGGGCAACACATTTGAGCTGTTGGTTGAGTAATGAAACACTATCTTGGTTTGGAGGGACAATGCGATGGTTTCACACGACTTGAAGGATTTTGGATAATGCTGCTCGAGAAGTCGACTCAGGTTTAGCAGAAGTGAAATTTTGGGCAAAATGTTGCAACGATGGTAGACGGATTCTCCGGAAGACGTGGATGGATTGTGGACAACGGAAGGCAAAGATTGTGGCGGACAGACTTTTAAAGATAGCAAAACGTGGGAGCAACGTTGGAGCAAATCACTGTGCTGTTTGAGCAAGTTGGACATGCATTGGGGAACGCGGCAAACGGATAAGAATTGGAGCAAGTCTTTGGTTTCGGGAATAATTGCAAGTGGTAGTGCGAGAAGTCGAACATGGCAGTTCAAAAAATTTGATGGATTCAGGACAGAACGACAGATTAATGGAAGATGGTTTCAACGAGCGCAGTTCTCGAATTGTGGCTTGGATAGATAGCAAGACTCTAGGTGGTTAAGCGGCCTTTGGTTGACAGATCAGCAGAGGTAGTGCATGAAGTTCTCGGACTCGGAAGTTCGCTCGGATGGAATGGTTGGATTATGGTTCGGAATTGCAGATGAGATATAGCATGGTTCATAGTAACTGTCCATCGTGATGACTTACAATTATCGAGCGTAGCTTCGGGACAGCTGACCCTAGCGACTTGACCGCCAAATCAGAGATGAATATTGTAGACCCATATAGAACGACCCTTGGGGCGGCGCATTTGGGAATATGTCGAGGGCAGATGTGAGTAGTGTGTGTTGGAGATTGGCTTATTGACAGAGTGTTGGATTTGAGAGACCCTTGGGATAGCCTTCAGCTGAAGATGCAGCCGGAAGATCGGAGCGATGGTGGAAATAGCCTAGTCAACTGATGAGATTCAGAGTCGCAGATTTTTGTAGATGGCATCGCCTCTGACTCATCGTGCCCTGGAAGGGAATAACATTCATATGAATTGACGACTGTGAAACTAGCTCGTGAAGTTAAAGCAGCGGCTCGTTCAGATCAAATCCTTGCGAATACTGGAAGGGACAGATGTGCCTCAGATTTACAAGATGCATCGGAACTTAGTCTGGAAAGCGTGCTCGTTCAGAAGGCAAAGGTAACATCCTATGCTTTGAGGCAGTGGAAGCAGCGCGAAGAACTATTCCATGCGCAACATAGAAATTGTGGCGAGTGTGTCCACGTTGAAATCGTGGCGACACTATCCCTTTAGCGTGGCGGCGAGATCTTCGTGGATCACACGAACCTCAATATAGATGTTCACCCAGCGAGGTATTGAGATTGAGAAAGAGGTGTTTGGTTGAGCTGATAAGAGCAAAGTTTGATATTTGGGTAAGTCGCCTAGTTGGGGTAGTATCAATTGAGATGATCGTTCGGTGCATGAGATATATTTGGAGATGTTGCTAGTGCGGATTCAGAAATAGTTGGATGGATTGAGTTGGAACACGAACAGATTGAGTCGGTGAAAAATCATCATATTTGAGAATAGTGCTCAATCGAATATGCTAGAATGGAAATCAGGATTGGTTCAATTGGGAGTAAAGCAAATGGGTGCCTCGGACATAAAGATACCCTTGTAACTTGTTCAAATTTGCTATCGCAAAGCTCGGCTGAAATGCATGTATTTTAGGGACGCCTTAAATATGTGTACGATCCAAAACTAAGCGATACGAGGAATTCGTATTGAGCTGCAAGGAGGATGTGGGAATTCGGGAATTTGTACGAGCGTTCAGCAGAGAGAGATGCTGAGTTAGGATCGTGAGTATGAGAGTTGCATAGAGCAGAGTTATGAATTGGACAAACGACATGCGATAGAAATGAGTACCAGCACGGTTCGTGGACGAGCCTGATTCTAAGTGGTATATTATGTAACGCCACGCAACCGCACGGTACGTTACGCTGAGTCGGATTGAATAAAACGTAGCTGGTTACATTTGATTTGTTGGATTTTGGGAAGAAGTATTGATTGAGTTGGTTTCATGTGCAGATGGCTAGCGGAGTTCGATGAAAATCAGGTGTTCGTTCAGAGCGGTACTGAGATAGCTGGATTGGAGCGATAATGCCGTCTTCCTTAGTCCGATCGGTCGAATGATTTGGAGAGCACGACCTGCTCGCACGGTCATACCAGTTGAGTAGATCGCGCTTTGCATCGGAGCACGGGTTCAAGGGATCGGCCGTATCGGCATGACATGATGCTTAACGGGATCAAACATTGTGAGTGGGCTCTTTCCCTTCTCCTCTACTCCTTCATGCCTAATAATATGGAAAACATGTAAAGACTTGAACACTTGGGCTGAAACTTGGGAATCACTACACTGAGGCGTGCATAGAGTGTACGTCGTTTGCTTGGATATGATTGTTGCTTGAATTGATTTGCGCGTATGGATAGTTGGAGCTAGAGTTGGGTTATACATTTGAGGCAGTTGGTTGAATGATTGGGATTATGCTTGGACAGTTGGAATGATACATTGAGGCATTAGAAATATCGGAAATTCGGGCGAGCGAGCGTGCATCCGTGCACGAGTATCACTTGGTCGCTTTGTCTTGCAAAGCGAGCAGTTGTGGTTCGAAACCGAACAACTGCATCGGCGAGGGCATTGTGCCACTGTTGGGGCATTGTGCCACTGTTGGGGCATTGTGCCACGGGATTGTTCTGAGCGTAGGGTGTTGCACCCAATTTGAAACACTGTGTTGAGAAGCGGCATTGTGCCTATGGGATAACTTGAGATTTGGTGCCTTGGCCAATATGTTGGAAGAATGGTTATGGATATTTGGGTATGAATATTTGGTTGGATATTGGTTGAACGAGTCTAGGATCGCTTGGTGGGACAAGAATGTTCGATCCTCTCGTCATACCTACTTGGTGTCTGCATGTCACGGACAACCTGTGTTGCACGGGGTTTGGTCTCCCCGAACGGGAAGGCTCCGGGGCACCGGGACCGTTCGGCCATGGAGGAGACAACTTGGTAACATGCCTCGGGCACGGTGCCGGCGGTTTAATGCGATTCAGGCGGGTTCGCTACTTAGCGCTATTTCGAGTAGAACCGCATTTGATCAGTCCGATCAACGTCCTTTATGGCTTGGCCAGTGACTTCATATAGATAGGTGTTGGCTTGCTTTACTTTGGTTGGTTTGTGCTTCGTGTAGGCGCGGCCACCTTGCCTCGGCAAGAGTGTGCACTTTGAGATTTGGATTGTAAGTTTTGGTTGAGGATGTATATTTAGGCTTGGTTGTTGGTTCGATATGTTATCGCGTTGCTTGGGCTTTGAGTAGGACGGGTTGCATGCTAGAATCCCTCGAGTTGGTTATGTATTGCTTGTCGTTTGGATTGAGTTGAATGCTTGCATGCTTAAACTGCTTTACAGCTTTCCTTAACATGTCATCCCTATGCCATAAAATGAATCTAGGATTCAACTAGAAAGATCACCATATAACTGTTTGCATTCACTATTTACTTAGTGTCGGCTTAGACGAGTGGGTTACCCCGCTCACCAATACGGTTGTGTACTAACCCACGTTTGTGGGCATTATTTTAGGTACGCAGGTGTAGTGGCGCTGCTTGGATATACGAGACATGATGTATGAACTGTAAGTACCTTTGTGGGCTAGAGAAAGAGCAAGAGTATTTGATCGCCTTTGAGGCAATCGCCTTTGTGGCATTTTATTTGGACCCTATCGAGAGCTTCGCTGCGTATTACTCTGATGTGTGCTTGGTACACAATACTTGACTTTCGTTGCAACTTGGTTGTTTCGATGATAACTTTGGTATTTGTCAACATCGCCTTGTACGAGCGCAACTCCAGGCTCGTACGGCATCACGTCCCGATGAGAACGATTGTCCTGTGGGAGAGCTGCAACGTAGTGATTCACGTTCAGCGGGGACTATTGAGCTTGCGGGAGATTGGGGCGTGACAAATAGAACCCCAAAATCAGACCAAAACTAGCTTGACCCTAACCTAGCAAACTTCTAGAATGAGGCCCAACCAAACTTGGGCTGAATTCGGTTGGGTACCGAACTCGGACCGAACTCGGACCGAACTCAGTCTATCAAAAATAGAAGTATGACTAGCTGTGCAATCCCTGATTTTGTGGTTCCAACGGTCAAATTTTTAAATGCTTGGGTATCAAATTCTGACCGAACTCTGTCCTATAAAAGCCTATAAATAGACTTGAAATTCTTCATTCCAAATCATCCAACCAACTCACTCATCTCTTCTTAATCTTTTTATCCATTAGTGAGCAAACCCCTGAACTTAACATTTTCCATCTCCAAGATCAACTCTCCAGCCTTCTAGTGACAAGTGTAATCTCGGTTAGAAGTTTGTGAGTTGTAAAAGCTTGATTTGTCAAGTTGTTTCTTTAGTTTGAAGTTTACGTGTCCTTCGCATCAAACACACGTGTGTGAAGTCTTTCGAGCCTTCGAATTAAAGCTCAGTGTTGTAAAGAAGTCAGCAAGCCTTCAGATCAAAGCTTGTGATTTACTATTGGTGATTATAGTGGATAAAATCCGAGCAAGTGTTCTCGGGACTAGACTAGTCCTCTCAGAGAGAAACCAATATACATCGTGGTGTTTGCGTTTGCTTTCTCTCAACTCTATTGCTTTATATATCTGTTTTACTTATTAGTTTATATGTGCCTTTACTTCGCATAATTTTAATTGGGTAGATTTTTCTGCTGCACTCTATTCACCCCCCTCTAGAGTTGCCTTACGATCCCACAATTGGTATCAGAGTATGTTCTCTTTCTCTAAAGCTCAACTTGTTCCAATATCAATCGAATATTATACTGTATTCAATCGATATCAGGTCAAAAGATCTTTAATTTTGGATTAACCTCCTAGAGTATTTATATGGCAACCGCACGATCCCTTTTCCCCAACTGGTGAAGGACAATATTCAAATAGGCTACCCCTATTTGATGGCACTGACTATATCTTTTGGAAAGCACAGATGAATATTTTTCTGAAATCACTTGATTATGATTTATGGTCATATGTCATTAACGGTTACAAAAAGATTGACAAGGCATATAAGAATTATAGTGAAGAAGAGAAGAAAGTAGCAAGCTATGATGCAAATGCAATGTATGTTCTTTACTGTGCTCTAGAAAAGGAGTTCAATCGCATCTCCACGTGCAATAATTCGAAAGAGATCTGGAAATTGCTGGAAGCAACTCATGAAAGCTGTGAAGAAACTGAAGCAAGCAACTCCGAAAAGAAGAAAGTTCTCATTATGCGGCAAGCTTGTGCCCAATGACGTTACATGAGAAAGGAGTAAGCCTAGAGAGAAACACAAAGATTGTGTGAAAGAGTGAAGCTAGCAAGTCAAAGAAAGAAATTTCTCGACATACTACAGATTTATGCTTAATAGTAAGCGAGGTAAATGATAATCCTTTATTTAAAGAGTTTCATTATGATGAATTATCCAATGCTTTCATTGACTTATTTGAAGATTACAAGAAGCTTAGGAGTAATTATAAGCAAGCTAGAAAAAATATTAAGTGTTATCGGCTTGAGAATAAAAAGCTTACTTGTTTACTAAATGAAGCTAGAGGTAATTTCTCTCCTGACAACTCTGTTGATATCTCCACACTTAAACTTATCCTACAAGAAGCACTCGACTGCTTTGATGTAAGCAATCAAGAAAATACTAAACTTAAGAAGGATTTAGAACAGGAAAAGAAGAAGTAGTCTGATGCCTCACTTAGTATAAATGATCTTGTTTCTAAATATGATGATTTGTGTACTTTTAATAAAAGATTAGAAGTTCGACTAGGTAAACAAATTGTTATACCCATTACTAAAACAAACACCAAATATGTGACTAAACACAAAGTCATCCACGATACACGAAGAGCAAACAAGGCTAAAGCCTCACACAATCACGCCTTCTACTACAAGTATCCAAGGAAGGCACAACACTGCACTACACATACTCATATCCTTACACCTAGCATAAATACTCTTACTACATGTCATTATTGTGGTATAAAAGGACACTTTTCAAAATAGTGCAAGTTAGAAAAATGGTTGATATGAACATGTATATTTGGGTTCCTAAAGCTAACCAGTGTAGATCCAATATCTGGATACTAAAGTCTTTACCTAATTATGTAGGTGGAACACTCCGCTTTGAGACGTAGTACCAAGGAATATGTTGGTGATTGCAAAGCTTCAAATGACATCTTCAAGGCAATTGCACCAACAAAATATGACTAACAAAGTCATTCGATAACGTGCTGAAATGATTACTATTTATTATCATTTATTTCAGCATCTTAATGCTTAGCCATTAACTATTACGTTATTTGTATCTCTATATGATTGCATGAATCCTACAAATAACTCTATATGATTGCATGAATCCTTTGTTTAGTTACACTATTTTGATATTATATGAAGAAATTTATTTTCAAAATTCTTTTAAATCTGAGCTCTCTAAAAGTTAAAATTATTTTGGTTACAAGCCGAAAGGGCCCTTCTGTTAAAAATGTATAAACAACCTTAAACGACACGGTACTTAAGTGTCTTTATACCACCGCTAACTGGAATCCGGCCCCCTACAGCTAATCCAAGATAATTGAGACCTTACTGAGTAAAGATGTACAAAGAATCTTTTGCAAATATTTATCATAAGTCTGATGATTATAAAATGACATTTTCTTTAAGGATTCATTCCACGTATCCAGTACACTTCATAATTGCATCTTTTAATCATTGTAAATGATTTATAGCTATATGTTTTGAATTTCTGTTAATAATTCCTTTACTTTCCATAAGCATTCAAAACTCACTGATTATGATTAGAACAATTACTAGTGCTTTGAAGATCTATTATTTTATATATTTGGGTTTCCATAAATTACAAATGTATATGATATGTGTACCCTGATCTATTATACAAATTTGTCTTGGGCATGGAAGGCGATCAACTCTGGAACAGGGAGACAGAACCCGGACTGTGTTCGGTCCCTGACTGAGTTCGGACTGAATTCGGTCAGGCTGTTTCCAGAATGTTGATTTAAACTTTTAACCATTGATTTAACCTTTTCACTTTCACCCTTCCACCCGAAAACCAGCAACCCCCATCTCCTTTCTTCTTCCTACAAACCCTAAAACCCTAAGTTTTGGCTCTCCTTCATCAAGGGATCTCTCATCTTCATCTTTTTGATCTTAGTTCTCATCAAGGTTCTCCACCTCGCTCTCAATTCTTGTGATGTATAAGTCTCTTTCTCCTCTTATTTCATGGCACTCAAGAAGAAGAGGAAATTTAGTGAAGCCTCCTCTTCAAATCCCCCTCATGAGGGTGCTCAACATTCTTTATTCAATCCATCTATGCCCAACTCTAATGAATTTGATGATTTCATTTTCACATCTCTTGATAATTCAACTGCATGGTTTAGTGACTTTGCATGGTTTAGTGACTTTGTTAAAAGGAATATATGCTCTGGAAATCCCATCAACTTTACTACATTCTATGAATTGAAAACCATGTTTGTTTATCAACTCCATGATCTAGTTTCTACTAGAAAGCCTATCTATCTCAATGCCATTAGAATGTTTTATTGCAATTTATCCAATGATAGATGAACTATTTCCTCAAGGGTAGGCAGAATCGACATTGAGTTTGATGCTGAAGAATTAAGCAAAATCCTCAACATTCCTAATGAGGATGAAGTCTTAGTTAGCATCACAAAACTCAATTTTGAAAAAGGCATGACCCTTGACTCTTTCAAGGATATCCTGTGTGCCCTTCATCTTTGTCCTCCCGGGAAGTTCTCTGTCCATTATCTGAACCAATACTACTATGAACTTCACCGGATTATCTTTTTTGCTATTCTACCTAAGAAATCCTCGACTGATGAGGTTTCTTATCTTGAGATGTCTGCATTGTACCATTTCTATGCCTCTATCCCCTTTAGCCTTCCCAAGACCATTATAAATCAAATGGTCAACTGTCGCAGGACCGAGTGTAAACTTCTTTACGCTATGTACTTACCTCTTATCTTTGATCATTTTCACATTCCTATGGATGACCCTACAGTTCTTTCTGAGCCGGCATACTTGGTAGTCCGCAGGACTGAGCCTACTTTTCCTTCTGATGATGATGACTCCTCTTCTAGCTCTCATCCTGCTGATCCTCCTGCTGACCCTGCTGTTCCACACCTTGTTGATCCACCTCCAGCTACATCTGCACCAGCTGCATCTGCACCAGCCCTATCTGCCCCTCCTGCTACCTTGGATTTTATCCAAGATATGTTTCACGAGCAGTTCCGACTACAAAACGAGATTATTGCTGCTCAGTTCCATGAGCAGATCACCATGATCAGCACTCGTCTTCGCGACCAGGACTACCGCTCGACCATTCAGGCCCATACTTTGGCCAACACCATAGCAGATCTTTAGTACAACCACGCTCATCATCCTGTCACATCCTTCCCAGTGGCTCGTGACCCTTCTCGTTTAGGCTACAGGATCGACGATCCCTATGTTCAACAGTACTTTGATTCGACTGCAGCCTACTTCGACGCTCACCAGCCAGCTGATGATCCTACAGATGGTGATGATCTGTAGCTGCTACATCACTATGATGCTTCTGGAGTTATTATTTTTCTATCTATGTTTTTAGTTATTTTGGACTATGTATGGAATATATATATTTTTTTTTTTGTGATTTCATTTTCAGATGACTGTACTGGAAACTATATTTTCTATGACGTTTTTTTTTATATTCTAATGGTTACAATTTTTATGCCTATGTCAAATTTATCCTAATGTATGCATCTTGATTATTACTTATTCATATTCTTGTGAAAAAATATGTCTTAATTTTTTTAAAAAGATAGTATTTATGCTCAATATTTTACATTTTCTCTTTGTTATCTTCATCATTGATTTCGGGGAAGCTTTTTCCAATCTGATTAAATGACAAAGGGGGAGAAATGTCAATACAAATATGAATTGTTATTATTGAGTACAAATATAGTGAAGTTTGGAGATGGAGAGGAGAAGGAGAAGGAGAAGGAGAAGGAGAAGTAGGAGAAGAGAGAATATGAGAAAGGAGATTGCAAGGGCCTAAAACCCTAGGTTGCATCTCATGTCTATTTATATAAATATGCAATACACCCACAATTACTATTATACCCTCATATGATAAATAATAAAATAAAATAACTCTAACACCCTCCCTCAAGCAGGAGCATAGAGATCAGACATGCCCAGCTTGCTACATAAATCAGAAAATGGACCACGAGCAAGTAGTTTGGTGAGGATATCACCTAATTGATCCTCTGACCGAACATAAGGAGTGACAATCTGTTTCTTCAGCAACAAATCACGAACAAAATGACAATCCACCTCGATATGCTTCGTGCGCTCATGAAACACCGGATTACTTGCGATAAACATTGCCGACTGATTATCACAATACATCTCCATCGGAATAGGAATCATGATTCCCATTTCATGAAGAAGAGACTGCACCCACATCATCTCAGAAGCTGTATGAGCCATCGCACGGTACTCGGCCTCTGCACTAGAACGAGCCACAACATTCTGCTTCTTACTACGCCACGTGACAAGATTGCCACCCACAAACGTACAATAGCCAGAAGTAGACCTCCTATCACTGCGACTGCCTGCCCAATCAGCATCACTGAATCCAGTCACCGTAAGCAACTGGGAAGGTTTGTACAACAAACCCTTTCCAGGTGCACCCTTCAAGTATCGAAGAATGCGAGAGATAGCCTCCCAATGTGGTTGCCGAGGGGCATGCATAAACTGACTAACTACTCCAACTGCATATGTGATGTCTGGTCGAGTAACAGTAAGATATATAAGTTTGCCAACCAAACGTCTATAATATCCAACATCCTCAAATAACTCTCCCCTGTCAGCATCAAGCTTGTCATGATAATCCATAGGAGTCTCAACTGGCCGACACTCTAACATCCCAGTCTCGGAGAGCAAGTCTAGAACATACTTGCGTTGTGACAGATACACACCTGTCTTAGATCGAGCAACCTCGATTCCAAGAAAATATCGAAGAAGACCCAAATCCTTAGTATGAAACTGACGACTAAGGTAGGCCTTCAAGTCCACAATTCCAGCATGATCACTCCCAGATATAATGATATCATCAACATAAACAATCAACACGATAATACCTGCTGAGGAAGAATGGCAAAATACTGAATGATCTGATGTGGTACGCCGAAAGCCATACTGAATGAGAACTGAACTGAACTTGTCAAACCAAGCACGAGGTGACTGTTTCAGTCCATATAATGCTTTCTTCAATCGACATACGAGTCTTTTATTTCCTGTTACAACATATCCCGGTGGTTGATCCATATAAACCTCCTCCTGTAAGTCACCATGCAAGAAAGCATTCTTTATGTCCAGCTGATATATAGGCCATTGGTGATTAACCGCCACAGAAATAAGAATCCGAACTGAATTCAGCCGAGCCACTGGAGAGAAAGTCTCCATATAATCCACGCCATATGTCTGAGTATACCCTTTGGCAACCAACCGTGCCTTGAGGCGCTCAACAGAACCATCAGGGTGATATTTAACAGTGTACACCCATCTACAACCCACTGTTTGTTTTCCAACAGGAAGTGATGTAAGCTCCCAAGTCTGGTTTTGATGTAAAGCATACATCTCCTCATCCATTGCACTTTTCCAACCAGAAGATGACATAGCCTGCTTGTAAGTTTTGGGAATAAAAGTAGAAGACAATGAAACAGCAAATGCATGAAAAGATGATGAAGCACGGTGTAATGAAACATAGTTAGAAATGGGATGCTTATTCTTTGTGGTACAAAGGCGTTGTCTTTTTCTGAGAGCAATAGGAAGATCATCTGGATCTGTGATGATGGGAGCAGAAACCTCAGGCACGGAAGATGATTGGTTGAAGGCTGAATTCTGCAGAACCACTGGCCTGTCCTTGGATCTCTGATAAACCTGTAAATGGGGAATGGAGACAGAAATTGATTCAGGAATGACCGGAAGTGGTATGGAAGATATTAAATCTGTTGTAAAAGGAATATCACGGTCTCCTGAAGGAAAGAAGGGGGTAGACTCAAAGAATGTAACATCCGCACTGACATAATATTTGCGTGACTGTGGACTGTAACAACGATAACCTTTTTGAGTACGGGGATAACCAAGAAAGACACACTTCAGAGATCTAGGAGCCAACTTATCTCGATTAGGTTCCAAGTTATGAATAAAAGCGACACAGCCAAACACTCGAGGAGATAAGGAAAATGGTGCGACATCTGTATGTAATATAGTAAATGGAACTTTGTTATTTAATACAGATGATGGCATGCGATTAATAAGATAACATGCAGTAAGAACGGCATCTGCCCAATACTGTTTGGGGACATGCATATTGAACATGAGAGTTCGAGCCACATCTAAAATGTGTCGATGTTTGCGTTCGGCTATACCATTTTGTTGAGAGGTGTGGACACAACTGGTTTGATGAATCATACCACGATCAACACAGAAACTGTTCACAGAAGATTGAGTATACTCCAAAGCATTATCAGAACGCAGAATTTTGATACGTTTATTAAACTGAACATAGACTTCATTATAAAAGGCAGATAACACATTTGGAAACTCAGATCTTTCTTTCATTAAATAACACCAAGTCATTCTGGAATAATCATCAATAAAAATAACAAAATACTGAAATCCTTTCGGACTTTTGACTCTAGACGGACCCCAAATATCAGAATGAACAAGATCAAAAGACTCTAATTGACGACTCTCACTACGACGAGGAAAGGAACTACGGTGATGCTTGCCTAACTGACAAGCCTCACATTCAAGACTAGATACATGACTCAAACTAGGAACAACTTGACGCAACTTAGCCAAAGACGGATGTCCCAAACGATAATGCCACTGCAACGGAGAAGTAGAAACAGAAGTGAAGGTCTTTCCAGGTAGATCCAAGTAGTACAGTCCATCTTTTTCATGCCCCGAACCAATCGTCTTCTTCGTCCTGAGGTCCTGAAAAATACACGAATTGGGAGAAAATGTCACAGAACATTGAAGAGATTTGGTTAACTGGCTCACAGATAACAAATTAAATGGAAAATTAGGCACATATAATGAATCAAATAATGATAGTGATTGAGTAGGGTGAATGACACCTTTCCCAAGCACAGGACGAGTAGACCCATCAGCCAAGATAATATTGTGTTTCATGGAACTACGATTATGAAAGATAGATGTTATACCAGACATGTGAGAGCTCGCTCCTGAGTCGATGACCCAAGAGGTGGATGGTGACTGGGTTGCCACAAAAGCAGGATTACCTATATGTGCCATGGTTGCAGTAGGTTGGGAGGTGGTACTAGCAAGCGCGTTCAACTTCTGGAGGATCTGTTGAAATGGAGATGAGGTATCGGATGTTGAAATCTGATTGAAACCCGAAGTATCATCTCTGGGAGCAGAAGTGGTGTCCTGGGACTGCATATTTTCATCATGCACTTGATGTGCATATTCTGGTTTGCCCCATTTGTCCCAACAATAGTCTTCTATATGACCGAGCATTCCACAATAGTTACACTTTCGTGGTTGACCACGGCCACCACCACCACCACCGCGGCCACCACCACCACCGCGACCACCACCACGACCATTGTCTCTACCACCACGGCCTCCTCCTCGACCAAAACTACGACCACCATCTCTACCGCCACGTCCAATACCACGTCCACCACCACGACCAACAGCACTAGAAACTAGGGCAGAAGAGTCGGTACTCGGCACCACAGAACTCTGTCCCAGAAAGGAACGATTGAGACGGGAGAAAGTATCTGCCACCGTAGGTAACTGCTCTCCAGCAAGGATTTGAGCTTTATAAGGTTCGAGCGCAGGATCCAAGCCGGCAAGGATGAGTGAAACATGAAACTCTTCCTTCTGTCTCCGAGCTTCCTTCAAATCAGTAGTAACAGGATGATATTGAAGCAGTTCCTCCCACAAAGCCTTCTTTGAAGCCAGATATTCATTCACAGGCTTCCCATTTTGCTTTGTATTGAACAATAACTCGTACAACTCATAGATACGGGCAACGTTTCGCTTCTGCGAATAAGATTCTTCCAGAGATGCCCAAATCTGTTTGCTTGATTCACACCACTGAACATTAGCAGCGATATGTGGTTCCATACTATGCCACAACCATGACATAACGTATGCATCTGCACTCATCCAATCTTCATACTCAGCGGACGTTTCAGGCAGGGGTTCTTCGGTCAAAAACTTCAACTTCTTCTTCGCCCTTAACACCACTTTGATAGACTTGGACCAGGCAAGATAGTTCGCACCATTCAGTTTCACCGCTGTAATCGACTTTCCCAATTCATCATTATGAATAACAGTAAAAGGAGAACCACCTCCGCTACCACCACCACTATTAACCTCGCTAGAAGATTCGGTCCCCACCATACTTGCAGATGCAACAGAAAGACGAGATCTTTGAAACCCTAGATCTCACAACGAACCTCAACCAACGACGAATAACCAACGGAGATCTGTAGAAACCCTAGATCTCATAAACGAACCACGAACGACCACGAACAGCGAACGACGAACGGCGAATCATGAAAAGTAGACGAAAAACAGCCCAAAAATTTTTTTCGGGGCTGCCGCCCCGAACCCTGCTGTCAGAGGCTACCGCCCCCGAACCCCTGTCGAACTCACGACCGAGTTCGATCGGCCCTGTCGGGGATGGGATGTACAGTACTTACAAATATATGCTCTGATACCAAGTGAAGTTTGGAGATGGAGAGGAGAAGGAGAAGGAGAAGAGAGAATATGAGAAAGGAGATTGCAAGGGCCTAAAACCCTAGGTTGCATCTCATGTCTATTTATATAAATATGCAATACACCCACAATTACTATTATACCCTCATATGATAAATAATAAAATAAAATAACTCTAACAAATATGAATTGTTATTATTGAGTAAAAATATGAATTGTTTTTATTGAACATTTTTACAACAGACTTTCTCTCAGTTTTTGCACAAATCAAAGGGAACATTTATTTACGGGGGAGCTCGTTTCAAAGCTCACTCATGTCAAAGGCTATCGTATCAAACCTAGTATCTAATTTGTATTGGCATGGTTTGTCAATTATCATAATGGGAGAGATTGACACAAAATGGTCACGATCAACCTGATTCTAATAATCGACAACACTAAGTCTAAATACAAAAGTACAACTACTAGATGTGAAGCATTGATATTGAAGACATGCCACATTGATACTAAAGACAGGCCACATTGCTACCGAAGACACGAATCTACACCAATATCTAGATCTTATTGTGTCTATTCTTTTATTATTTTAGTGATGTAATTTGATGTTTATTGAGTCTAGGACTTATGTACATCTAGTCGCACTGACAGACTCAAAGTCCACTCAAAAGAGCCTGAAATCCATCCACAAATACAATCCCAAAATCAGACCAAAACTAGCTTGACCCTAACCTATTAAACTTTTGGAATGAGGTCAACCGAACTCGGGCCGAACTCGGTTGGGTACCAAACTCGGTCTGCCAAAAACAGAAGTATGGCTAGCTGTGCAATTCCTGATTTTGTGGTTCAAACGGTTAAATTTTTAAATGCTTGGGTACCGAATTCTGATCGAACTGTCCTATAAAAGCCTATAAATAGACTTGGAATTCTTCATTCCAAATCATCCAATCAACTCACTCATTTATTCTTAATCTTTCTATCCATTAGTGAGCAAACCCCTGAGCTTAATCTTCTCCATCTCCAATATCAACTCCCCAACCTTCTAGTGCCTTGTGTGATCTCGGTTAGAAGTTTATGAGAGTTGTAAAAGCTTGGTTTGTCAAATTGTTTCTTTAGTTTGAAGTTTGCGTACCCTTCACATCAAACGCATGTATGTGAATTCTTTCGAGCCTTCGGATCAAAGCTCGATGTTGTAAAGAAGTCAACAAGCATTCAGATCAAAGCTTGTGATTTATAATTGGTGATTGTAGTGGATAAAACTCCGAGCAAGAGTTTTCGGGACTGGACTAGTCCTCTAAGAGATAAACCGGTATACATCGCGGTGTTTGGGTTTGCTTTCTCTCAACTATATTGCTTTATATATCTGCTTTACTTATTAGTTGATAGCTGCCTTTCATTCGCATAATTTTAATTGCGTAGATTTTTTCGTTGTACTCTATTCATTCCCCTCTAGAGTTACCTTACAATCCCACACCTGTCACCAACCTTGAAAACCCATGTCTCCTTCTTAGATTTCGTCTGTGATGCTCTGCTGATGGCATCTCCAAATAGGAAAGCATACTTTGAGTATTGTTCATCTTCCAGCGAAGTGAAGGGGTCATTGCTCATTAAGGATAATAACATCCTCTCAACCTGAGTAGCTATTAGTAGCTGTCTAGTCTGTGAAAGGGCTCTATCAGACTGAGAAAATTCTACATGGGACAAGTCCTCCAGATAATTGGTGTGCAGAAGGCCAGTAGTGGATCCCAACATATCAGCAAGAGGATCCATCAATAAGTTAACTGCAAAATTCATAAACACGAAGTCAGTAGAGATTCATGAAGAAATATGTGCAAAAATGCATGGTTCCTAAGCAAAGAAGATAAAACTGTCCGCATAGTTAGAGCTAACAAAAACTCTTGAAAGTGCCCACAAGAGAAATCTTGTTGCATGAAGAAAGTCAGCTTATGCGCACATTTTCAAGTTCGCAGAGACTTTCGAAAATGTGTGCATCAACTTCTCACTCTAGACGAGAAAGTCAAGATTATGCGCACACTTCAAGTTTGTAGGAACGGTTGAAAATGCACATATAAGTTTCACTCTGAAAGAGGAAAAGTGTGCGAGTTCCCAAATTCGCTAAACTTTGGAAAGTGCGTGGGATGGTTGATTCCACTCTGAAAGAGGGAAAGTGTGCGAGTTCTCAAATTCTTTATAGCTTGGAAAGTGCGCAGGATGATGGATTTCACTCTGAAAGAGGAAATTGTGTGCGTGCACGCGTGTCTTTGTGTTCCATGACTCATTATGTCTCTTTTTCTTCTCTTTTCTTTTCTTTCCCAGAGATTACAATGTATATGTAAAATAATAATAAAAAAATAAAAATGAATGATGAAGAACATAGGGAGGACATTCTCCCGTACCCATCACTGCAAGGCGAGCCTTCTTATGAGGGACAACTCTTCTTATGAGGGACGACTCTTGCTCGTGGCATATTCAGCCGTTCTCTGACGGCTGAGCTGCTGCATGCTCACCCGCGGGTTGATCCGCCGCTGCACGTGAAGAAGAGACTAATCCTTTTCCTTTCTTCTCCTTCCTAACAGTCTAAGAAGCTTTGGGAGCCATCGCTAGGGTTTGGAGATTGAAGCGAGAGACTAGGGAGTAAAGGGCTTTTGGAGAACACGAAGAGTTTTCAGAATTCGTAAAGAGTTTCTCTCTCCTAAGTTCCGCTATTTAAAGGCACGGATAAACCCTTCAGCTGCCAAGTAACGCTTCGGGATCCTTGCAGAAAATCATGCCAAAGATTACGACTTGGAAATTGTGATTAATGACGGCGCAAAGAATACGCAGCCACGTCAGCAAGCTGTTAAGATTTTGCCCAAAATGTGCGCACAAAATCAGAACTGCTTCATGCTTCTAAATTCAAAGTATTTCGAATTTATTTTTGAAAATTCGAAAACTTTGAAGGGTTCTTATAGAAGCATAAAAAATACGTATACAAAGACCATGTTGATGACTTAAAGGAGTAGAGGTACATTTTCCTAAATTCTGAAGCAGAGGCGCACTTGAGGCTACATAAATGGGGAAGAGTATCATTCTCCAATCCAACCATTTAAAGTTGTATTCTATGCTAGTATATTGAAGTTTTCCAACTTTCCAACTCTCTTTGCTCTAATTTTTTTGTTCTTAGCATCTTAGCTAAGTTCATTTGGGAAAAGGCTTGCATGAGTGTTTGAGAAGAAAGGACGTGCACCTTACAGGCCAAATTGCGAAGGGAAACACTTTGATCAAAACGAAGATCAGCTGGTATAATGTCGACGTCTGAGGTCGCCCAAGAGAAGCCTACATCGCCTAAGGAGAAGGCTACCAAGAACAATAGAGGCATGAGCAAGAAGCCTGCAGCAAAGCAACTTTTCCGATCTTGTGGAATGCCTCAAGTGCTTGGAGACGGGTGCAGAGCACAAAAGGATACACATTCGCTCTTGGAGGAAAACAACACAAGGCTAGCAGAGTTCTATGATAGGACAGAGAGTGATGCTGCATCATTCGTGGCAATAGTTTGTGAACAAATACAAGAGATCCAATCTCTATTGAGGAGAGGCTCAAGACAAACCATGCGGAGATTGAGGATTTCTATGAGAAGGTCCAAGTCTACGAGGAGTTAAATACCTTGGTTGAAGTTATTATGAATGTTATTGCGAACATTGACCTTCAAGTAGAGAGGCACCAAGGGAATGACCCCTGAGCTGAAACCATTCAATGTAGTGCGATATGCCAAAGAGGTAGTGTAATCACCACTTTTTCAAAAAAAGAAAATTTTAATTTATAATTATTTTCTTCATGACTATTTAATTGCTAGATATTTTGACTTGTTAATTAAAATCTAGTTTAATTAATATTTAGGTTAGGGTTAACTTTGGATTAGGTCATTAGATATATCTAGATATAGATATTATTATCTATATATTAATTTTTATTTGAAATATCTAAGGGCAAACTTGTAAATACCATCCCACCTCTTCAAATTAAATATCAATGAGACTTAGAGGAGAAGCTACCCAACACCTCACCCCACCTCACCCCACCTCCAAGAGGTGGCCGGCCCCTTTAAATAGAGCACCTCCATTGTTCATTCCCACCACACTTCATCTTCTCCGAATTCCCCAAACGCTAATTCCTTTCCCACTAACTCAAATCAACCCATTTCTTCTTCAACCTTCTTCTAAAGTTGGAGCTAGAGCTTGAAAACTCAAGAAGGATTGCTAGGGAGGAAGCTTGAGGCTAGAAGTGAAGTTTTGACTTTAGCTCTTGTGTCCAAAATCCATTGGTTGTCCTTGGGAGAGCCCTTTCCAATAGGTAATCATTACTTCTCCTTAATTTATATGGTAAATTCCAAATAAAATCCAATAGAAACTCACTACTAACTAATTCTAGCTTTCTAATAGTTAATTAGATAGTAGGGGATTAATCTCCATTAGTTTTAAATGAATAATTATGACACTAGTGAATTGGTACCCACCAAGTGTATGTGTTGTGTTCCCAAAGAAATTTTTGTATCCAAATTAGTGAGCTTGTGTCCATGTGTCCTAAATAGGATACCTAGTGTTGTGTCAAGATACTTTGTGATACGCATGATTAGATTTTGTTGTGCTCATATAATTATATTTATAAGTGTCACATGAGGTGTTCATGTGTTATTTTTGATATATTCTTTACTTTCAAATATAAATTGTGCTAGGTAAATAGATAGTTATATTTTCTTATGTATTGAGTATCAATGGAATTGGAATCCTATTGGTGATTAATACTTAAGTATCATGAGGTTGTGGGTGTGGTTGAGTGTTATCATAATGTGTGTTTGTGGCTAGAAACGGATGGGGATTTCCTAGAAAATAGGTTTCAGCTGCAATAGCAGCAGCAGCATGCAGCAGCAGCTTGCAGTTGCTGCAGCAGCAGCAGTAGAAGCAATTGCAGCAGTAGCAGTAGCAGAAGCTGCAGTAGCAGCAGCTGCAATAGCAGCAGCAGTAGCAGCTGCACTAGCAGTAATAGCAGCAGCAGTAGCAGCTACTGCAATTGCAGCAGCAGTAGCAGCTGCACTAGCAGCAATAGCAGCAGCAGCAGTTTGTGTGTGCACAGAAATGTGCACATGTGTCCAAGTATGAGTGTGTTTTGTATGCACATTAGTGCAAGTGCACAAGGGTTTAGATAAGTGAGTGATGTGTGAGCAAGTGTCCAGTGAGATGAGGTATCTCGAGTATCCTAGATAATTAAGATACGGGTATCCTAGAGTGGCTAGTGCCAAGTATAGGTATTGTTGAGTTATGATAAAGGATTTACATTGTTCAACTCATGCCAACATGGCTTACAACTTACAAGTTCAACTCTTGCTCATAAAGATTTACATCGTTTCATAAATTATGTCCTTTATAAACAAAAGAAATTATCTCCGGCCCAAACAAACCTTTCGTACATGGGGAGTTGGAAATCAGTACAATGTCGTGTACTAGTGAGTGTGATTAACCCACTTGCCTAAACCAATACTACAGTCGATATGTCCGTCCTTGCATAAGATAGAGTGAACACTTACGGTTCATGCACAAGACATACATTAGAATGCATTATGTCTATATGAGGTCATTGATGAATCAACACCACGAAGCACTATTACATTGTATTGTGATGCATCCTTATAGTCCACGGTAGCTAGCCTCACTGAAAGTCCCGCAATATCTTGTGTTCTGAAGCACGTTTCACATAATTTTCTCCTAGGTCGAATTGGTTCCGATGTCCTGGCAACCTTTTGAGGAAAACCAAATCTTTTGTCCATTTTGTCCATGACCATGTAAATGCGTGAACAGTTTAACTATAAACAATGGTACAAAAATATAAATAAAGTAATGTATATTTCTACTCGTACAATCGATCATTCTTGCGCTATCATCATACTCATTCAATGTTCCGATTGGCGACCCACAGGTCCCAAACATGCTGACCAGTTCGTGGTCCCGTGGTAACAAACCACAATCCAACAGTTTTCGTGGTACCGCACCAAAATTATTCGCTTCTCATACGAAGCTTACCAATTCACATACTGACATTTTATGGTATCGCACCAGAACTATTTGTTTCTCATACAAAATACTTACTACATGAATCTCGTACATAGATGCACCCAACAGTTACAGTCATTCAATATTCTATTCTTAGTGTTACATATGCATGGTGACTTTCATTTATCAGTACAATCTACCAGACATCATTGATCTAAGGGCGTCGCAAGGCAACACACAAATTCATTTTTATTAGGACGTAAAGGAGTAGAAGTGGACCAGAACAACCCACTTATATAAATTCATCTATCTGCTCCGATTGAGCTGATACCGCACGATTCCTCAACACACAATTTGATGTGATGCACGATCTTCTTAGCTGGTATAACTATACGAGCAAGCCATACTCCACAAATCATCCAATCCGACCAGATCAAGCAAGTTTGCATCACCGCTCAAATCCTGCGATTTCTCGCATAGTTCAGAACTAACCAGACGATTCAATCCATGATGCCAATACAACGCTGCCACACACAACGAGTCAATACACCGATCACAACAAACTCTGCATAATTCCTCCACATGAAACAAAGTCCAACCAAGCCTCTTTGGGCCAATAAACCAGTCCAATGCACCATGCGGAGCGGTGCATTACTTAATATACCACTTAGAAAAAATTTTGTTCTTGAAACTTAAAAAAATACTCTTCCATTTCATCACATTAATCTCAAGGAAACTTCTTACTCTACTCCATTTCAACATCCTACTTTGACTCTCTCGATAGTTTAAAATTTCTGCTCAATTGTTGATTCTAATCTATATTCTCTTTTCTTATCAAAATACTTGCATAAGTTCCTTAGCCCACCGAAATTGTTTCTGTAGTTCTATTTGGTCGCAGTCTATCACTTGTATTGGATCATGCACTTACTTTCGAAGTTGTGGGACTTTGAAACATCGTGCACTTCAACAAATACCAGTAGTAGTGCGATCTGATAGGCTAATCAATACTTCCGGTCCAACTTGCTCTTTTGTACCAAATCTCATAACTCTCTCGCATAGGTATTTCCTAGGAATACTTTATCTTCAACAAAATCTCTGCACAATTCAAGAAACATAACCATATCTCATCCTCTTATTTTTCATATCGATACTCCATCACACTTGTATTTCTGAATGAGTTTCTATAATACCTTCTTATTTTACCTTTGCACACATCTTGTATACCCAAGTCTTTGTCCAACCATTCCAAAGTCTTACCAATTTCGAGTAAGTCTAACATATCCAAATTCTTTCGCATTCAATTATACCGTGCCTTACATGAAACTATTCTATAATTCTTTAAACCCCAACACATAAGCATCTGGGACTACCCAAGCTAGACAACTTATCCAATCACTAGACTTAAATCATTCAGACACAAGGGACTAACTTAAAACCGACAATATCAAAGTTCTCAAAATTCGTAATGCATCCATTCCTTATAATGATTTCGTCCATTTCATCTCTAATTAGTAACCCGAGATGTTATCACATTATTTCGATCTATTCAACTATCATTGATCAAATTGAGAATAAAATAAACTATTTCTCGATTCTGACTCAAACTTAAACCACAACTGATCTGACAATTCCTCAAAACATTTTAAATTGCTCACTTCAAAATCTCTATGAACTTTCCGAGCTTAGTAATATCGAATTTACGAATCTTTATTATCAATCTAAATTTTCCCATGAGTCTAATTGCAACTCAATTCAATTCCAACCATGATTCCTTTTCCAAGTCCTACTATCGTTCGATACCAAAACTATTGAATAATTGAAACTTCTTTTATTGTACAAGTCAACATATTATTCTTCCCACAAATTCGTCACAATAATACTTATACCACTGATGTTCAACTGTGATGTATAGCTCCTGAATCTTCCAACTTATTCAACAGAACAACATTATTTTGTCGATGTCAATTATCATCTCTACTAGTATAAATTCTGAAGGTCACCCACTATCAATCACTCTTGAGCACAATCCCACACAATATTCCATCATTATTATAAGAAGTTTATTTGTCACTTCCAGCTTTATTATCAATCAATTAAAACCATTCAAGTGTTCAATCCAACCAATCCAGTGCCAAATATGTTATTTTCAACCGAAGGCCATTCAATCAAATTTATGAAACCAAAATTCAATTCCTAGATAAGTATAAACAATTTAAATCTCTATCCTCATCACAATTCCTTATGCAACATTATTAGGCCATCCTATGGATCTCCAACGGTCAACTTACATCTTCGACCAAGTCTCTAAGGCTTGTTGTCCCAGAAGCTATACTCAATCATTGTAGTAACTCATATAAGATGGACATCTATTAAGAACCATACTTATTTCTTATCCTGGGCCAAACTATAACTCGGCCAATCTAAGTGACTCTATCCCAATCTATGAAAATACTTTCAACCCGAACAACTGATGCACTATTTCCAACCAACCCGCTAACCAGTGAAACATTGGTCAAGTATATCTACCAAAGATTATTATCCCAAGATGCTATACTCCACAAAATTATTCTCAATTGAATTACATTCGATGAAGCATAATCCAACTAATTTTCATAGTCAAAATCTTGAATCCGTCATGTAAGTTTTATCAATTCTGTCTCGAAATTCTCAGTTGGTCACTTTCATAATCTTGAAATCATAACTTACTCCAATTTGTATTGTTATATCTTGGATTTATGTGTATCCAACCTATTCATGCCACAAGGTAATTTATTCTGACATCACAAATCCCGTTTAGATACCTTCAATGGCCAATCATTTACAATCTTTGCTCTCACTTTCTTTTCCAACTTTATGATCAATTTTCGTGCATTCCAATATTCGTACAGTCCAACCGACTTACTAACCATTCAATTAGATGCGAGTATTTTCACAATGCATTCGATCGAGTCTTACTTTTGTAATATTTATTCCAACACTGTAAGGGTCAACTTAGCTATTCATATTAACCATTAATTTTACTCGCAACACATCCATCAGAGTTTTATAAGAATTTTCACATTCATTAAATCTGGTTCACAAATATCTATATCAACCATACCCCGATTACATAACCAAACTATAGATCATCCTACATCAACAATCATATCATCTTAGTTTATATTGACAAGAATCACATAACTCAATTGTACTCCAATAAGTCTATATGCTAAACCAACCGTTATCCTTGTGACTACAAAATCAATCCACGATCAGTGTTTATCACTTCTCGATATACCTCAATACTTCAAGCATATGTGCACACATACAAAACTATCCATTACATTAAGCTCAATTTCCACTTCACTAATGCTACCCTTTGAACTAAGCACGTAAACAAATATTTCAAAGAAACTAAATTACGATATATAATATACAATTTCTATCCCACCGATCCAATCATCATTCAATATTCGATCCACATCATTATTTTTCAATAAGTCTTCGACAGTAATATCCAACCATTTATTCCGAGTTTAAACATTCATCCAACTAATTCAAGTCACTGCCTAATGTATAACTCATTTCGTTGTTCTCAGCCAAATCATCCGTTTTATACTTTTCTAAATTCTTATCTAACATAACACTAATTCGACAAGAGCCTGCTCATGATCATTCGCACTTAATACACCAAATAATACTCGAAATTGAAATACAACAAATCATAACTCCTAACTGAGTCTCGGTACTACCCCATGTTTCACGGGTAGACCTATAGCTATCAATACGAAAAGATACTACTTAGAAATCAAGTCGCTCATGACACAATACCTCTCCTCAGATTAATCTAATGTCCATTACGGATTGTCTATCACATGGTGGCCCTGCCAACCACAAATATGGTATTCACTTTCTCAAAGTCTGAAACAACACACAAAGCCAATATACGCGAATCAACTTAAGATTTTTGTTTATCCCATTTATTAAAATCATACACACTTCCTTTTTGACATACCATGCCACTACTCACAACTGTTTTATAGCACGTTAGCCTTTCTTCATTCCCACATACAAGGTATCTTTCACATATTATCTCCGTTACCCCATTGCAATAATTTATCTTTTGGTGTTTCTCGATATCATTACTAATCAGCAAAATACACACATATCATCACAACATTTACAACATATATATATATATATATATATATATACTTCTTGTATGGAACATCCAATGAAGCATCAAGAAGGGTCAAGAGACTTTCGATTACAGAAGCAACTTAGAATTGAAACGAATTAAAATGAGGGTCCAAGGAAATAAAGTCGTACTTTGATACCATTATGTCACATTCTGGTTCCGAAGAAGTGAAAAGTAGCCATTGGACGTGATGACATACAAGTCTAAATTGCACTTGTACAAGGAATGAAAATTTACAATAAATGATATATCTCAAAACAACGACATTGCAACGGAATAAACAAACAAATTGAAGTCACAACAGAACATACGAAAAAACTTTCTTTTATTGATATTTTAGCAGCGGAATACATAGGCTCTTAATAGCCCACCGATTATGTCAACTTGGCTTACAGGTCACAAGTTCAACCCTTTCTCACAAAGGATTTACATCGTTCATACATTATGTTACAAAAGAAATCATCTGTGGTCGAACATCTTCAAGCTGCCAATCTGAGCTCCAACGCCTCAACACGTCCAAACAAATCTCCATACGTGGAGAGTTGGGAATTAATACATTGTCGTGTACTGGTGAGTGAGATTAACCCACTCTCATAACCAACACTGATATTCATATGAAGCATACAATTTATATAGGGTGATCTTGCTATTTAAAACTATAATTGATTGACAGTTCATGTAGATAGCATAAGTGACACAGGAAACATAAAGCCATTATTTATCAGTGATTTCTTACCACAGCCGATATGTCCGTCCCTGCATAAGAAAGAGGTGAACACTTACCGTCCTTGCATGATACATACATTATTATACATCCTATCTATATAAGGTCATTGGTGAATCGACATCATGGAGTACTATTACGTGGTATTGCGATGTGCTCTCCTAGTCTGAGTAGCTAGTGCCATACCTCGGTTCCGTAGAACCGAAAGTTGCTATTGGACGTGTTTGCACTAGTACAAAGCAAGCACAAACACAGTTGATAAAACATTTCATAAACATAGTCGTTGTAGAAATAAGCAATAAAGTTGAGTAGACACAAGATATACAAAAATGATTCTCTTTATTGATACTTTTGCAATAGAATTACAACAGCTCGAAGCCAAGAAACACTTGATTACAATCTCTCTCTCTAAATACAATGAAACATGCCACAGTGCTTACAACTAAAGAAACTATTCAACAATGATATTTCATACATTATATCTTTTATAAACAAAAGAAAGCATCTCCAATCGAACAGCTTCAAGCGCCAACCAAGCTTCAACGCCTTAACACTTTCAAACAAACTCCGCACTTGTGAAGTTCTGGTAGGGGGGGGGGGGGGGAGAGGGGGTTAGTATTTTACCGTGTAATGGTGAGTGGTCTCTAGCCAACTCAACTAAAATCAACACGTTAATTAAGTGAATGCAGACCGATATATGTGGTCTTTCTAATATTGTCGTAGGATCAATTAACATTTCATGAATATATGCATGTCTATAAGCATAAAAGTGTCACTCAACAAAGTTGATCTTATCCATTACTTACCATCCTTTCCTGTTTACAATGATATCATTCATAATATATAATAAACATGTCAAAAGTGTCCCTGTAGGAGACAATCATTAGCCCTCATAAAATATAGGTGCATCGTGAAGTCGCCCCAGCAAACATATAGATAGGTCCGCCATTAGCATGCAGCCTAACTATATGGATGTCACAAGCCATCTTGGACTATTTCGGGATAGACGACGATTCTTTTAGCAGTGGATAGCTAGCCTCAATGAAAGTTTCCGGATCCATATAGCGCTGCACCCTTCAGTCTGACTACTGAAGGTTCCGCAATATTCCGTGCTAGTACGTCAGCCACGACTATATCTGGGTCCATCTAGTCTGACACGATTCCAGTGCCTCGACGATAGATTGAGAAGCCAAAATCCTTGAGTACAAATTGTCCATCTATGAACAATTAAACTATAAAACATATGCATGATACATAATCTGAAACAAAATATTACACATCTACTCAATACCACATTCCTCGAGCCATCGTTCACATCATTCTTCCCAATCCAGGGATTGCCACTTTTACTCAGTTCCCAGTCAGAGATTCTACCTTGACGACCCAAATGTCTGAAATATTTTTATATTTCTATTCCTCTGAAACCACATCTTTCTATTCCACAAAATAACATAGCCACAGTACTATATTCCACATGATAATGTAGCAACAAAACTATTCTCCAAATGATTCATAACAACAATATAAAATCTATGACTATAACAGTAGTGCAAAAATTTACATTTATCATAGTAAGTTAATATTCCATGTTCTATACTGTAAGTTGACAACAAGATAATTACTATATTCTATCTTTGTTCTTTCATTTTTAATAGCCTGCAACAAACCTCATAGCATAAATAACTAAATATGCAGTATCCATTTCATTTAGTGTGAAGATAAATGAGAGAATGATCAAAACACCCATCTTGAAGAATCGTCTATCTGCCTCGACCTAGCAGTTCTCTGAGTAAATCCTCTGCATGAACCCAAGTCCAAGCAAACCTTCGAGCCAGCAAACCATCTCAATGCACTATGTCGAGCGGGACATTATAGTAAGTTCTACTGAAGGTCCTGTAATACCTCGTGCTCTGAAGCACGTTTCACTTAATTTTCTCCTAGGTCGAATCAGTCTCGGTGACTTGACGACCGTTCAAAAAAAGTCAAACCTTGTGCATAAGTTGTCTATGACCATGCAAATTCGTGAACGATTAACTATAAATAATTGTACATAAAGATAAATAAAGCAATACACATTTCTACTCGTACAATTGATCATTCTCGTGCTATCAACATACTCATTCATTATTCCGATTGACGATCTGCAGGTCTCAAACATACCGACCATCCCGTGGTCCCGTAGTACCAAACCACAAGCCAACAGTTCCGTGTTACCGCACCAAAATGTTCGCTTCTCATATGAAACTTACCAAATTATATATCAACAGTTTCGTAATATCACACCACAATTGTCTGCTTCTCATATGAAGCTAACCAATTCACATATCGACAGTTTCGTAATATCGCATCACAACTGTCCACTTCTCATAGGAAACACTTACTACATAAATCTCATGCATATATGCACCTAACAGTTACAGTCGTTAAATATTCTAATTTTAGTGTTACAGATGGATAGTGACTTTCATTTATCTGTTACAATTTATCATACGTCATTGATCTAAGGATGTTGCAAGGCAACAAAGGAATTCATATTTATTAGGACGTGAATGAGTTGAAAACAAGGGCCAGAACTACCCACCTATATAAATTTGCCTATCAGCTCTGACCGAGCCAATACTACATGATTTTTCAACACGTTTTGACGTGATGCACAATCTTCTTAACTGGTATAACCATACGAGCAAGCTATGCTACACAAATCATCAAATTTGACAAGATTAAGCAAGTCTATATCACCGCTTAAATTCTGCGATTTTTTGCACAGCTCAGAACCAACCAGCCGATTCAATCTACGATTCCAACACAATGCTTCCGTCCGCAGCAAGGCAATACAACAATCACAATGAACTCTGCATAATCCCTCCGCATGAAACCAAGTCCAATCAAGCCTCTTCTAGCCAACAAACTAGTCCAATGCTCCATGTGGAGCGGGGTGTTACTGCAAGCACGGAAAAACTTCATCGCTGAGTGTACCTACCCACCTGAGCCGGCACAAACCAAGCTCGCTAAAACCAAGGCCAATTTAAGGCTCAACATGAAAAGATAACCAAGTATTTGGCTAAAGCAAAGTCCCTTGCCTCAGCTATCCGCAACTTGTGTATCGAACAAATACCTCATAAGAATGCATAGGCAGACGAGCTGGCAAAGCTTGCCTCATCTAAAGCTTCTAAGCTCAGTACAACTTTCAAGAAGTTGATGGTACCAAGTTATGAAGAAACAAGAAGAGCTGCCAAGCCAAGCTGGCAGGACCTAATCATCGTGTATCTGCAAGATAAGGTCCTCCCCGGGGACAAAAGGCTTTTCTTTGGACATGTGGCTAGCTACTGATTGGATCCTTCGGTCGGCCATATCGATGATGTGTCAAGTGTTGTGCCCTTGCCCTCAGCTAAGTACATAAAGGCACTTGTAGAAATCTTCGGGGAAGGCGAGCCTTGACAGTCAAAATAATCAAATATTGGCCAACACTCTTCTCTAACTCTGCGGACTACGCCAAGAAGTGTAATATATGCCAAAAGCACACTAATATACCTAGACAACCAACAATCGATGTCACGTCCCAGTCCCAAAATATCGAGGGACTAGACACGTGGCAATGGCCAGCAGTACACACCAATGGGCAAACCCAATTTAATGGACCCATCATGGTGTACTTAAGCTGTAATACAACAATAAAGTCTAAATAACAGGTCACAATCTAATCTCATCCATAGAAGATAAATACGATCAATAACCGCAAAATGGAATATAACCAACATCAATGTCTCAACAAAATATATATTGGGGAACAACCCGATAATAAGTCTGATACAATAGTCAATAGACAAGAAATAAAGAGTATAACAACCGCAAATACTGAGTATGGATAAAGTATATACTCAGGAGAAATCCTCGACAATCACCTCGTCCTCGGTTTCTGGTACTGCTCCAATGTATGCATGTTCCTGCTTCTGCTCCTGCTAATGCTCCTGTCCCGTACACCTCAGGATAGATCTCCTCTGCTATTCCTGGGGACATAATCCGGATCCAGGTCCTCAGGGGACATAGCAAGGTACAAGAATAACTCGAACCATAATAAATGCAGTGCAATAATAAATGAAACAATAGGGTAAACTATATAACCAGCTAAGTGATATGCAAGATGAGAGCATCACTAGAACTCAGGATGAGACCACTATAAGCTCGGTGTCGGGGAGCCGGTAGCAGTGATATCATGTAGTTGTCTAGCTCAGAGAGAGACTACGACCCGTCATAATATAATCAACCTGTAGTCTGTGTGTCTCTCCCCACCCAATGTAATTACACATCTCATGTCCATGACACGCAAGATCATATCTAATGCAGCAAGTCATAATGAGATCTAAGCATGTATAAAGAATATGTCATGAAACCTGTAACCTATACAGAATCACCATGAATATCTCAGGAAAATTCTGTCTCATGAATAGTGTCAGGTGTCCTGAGGTATGACGTACTTGATAAGGCAATCACGAGAATGTATAGGGTCTCGATATCCATGTCTATGTGACGTTACACAATTCCGCGTACGGTATTGACACCCGAATATTATTCGGACGTTGAGTAATGTCACACGGTCCTAGGTTGAACAGAGATATTACAGTAATAAATCAAGAGAATAGTATAAACAAATGCTGCAAGTATGGCAAGGTACACTTGTCTGGGGTTCTGGCTCCAACTGCTGCTCTGATATCAGCGGGATCTGCAGGTATTCCTCCGGTTGCTGAAATAAACGTTACCATCAGGTTCAGAAGACATCAAATAGCTAGAATTGCCTGTCCATAAGTCCAATTTGGACACAGGGGCAAAAGTGACAGTTTCTAGTCAAAGTGGGGTCCACATGTGGCCCGCTTCACACCGAAAAACATGCCAGAGACAATGTTCTCCAAATTTGCCAAACTTAGTGTCTATAAGTCCAGAACGACGATATGAACCCAACGGAATGTCCAGAACTGGATTCCGATGAGCCGATCACAAAATTGTCCGTCAAGTGGAGTCGTGGGGCCCACGATACGCCATTTTGTCAACGTTCTCAGAATCGAACCAAACTTGGGTCACAGGACCAGCGTATTGCTACAAGTCCGATGGCGCAAGTTTCATTTCGATACGACGTGCGTACACGAAGTTACGAGTTCCAGAACAGGGCCTATATGGGGTATTGTCGACGGATACATGTTGATTCCGGTGTGCACGCACATCCAAATCAACTTCCGCGAAATCCCACACGTCCGTATTAACGGCGCGCACTTTTCGGTGAAGTCCGCACACGACCAAGTCGTCCCGTTTAGCAGGGCGCACCCAGTTCCGGAGAAATCAGGATATTTATTTTCCTGATTTTGCGTCGTAGTTTGCGATCGCCACAGGACGCGATACACCGAACCGATGGCACGGGTTTCGAGAGGGTCACGCAGTCTACACGTCACAGCAGACGGTTCGAAAAACGAGACAGCGAGGAGAGAAATCCTCACCTGAACAGGGCGCCGAAGATGACTGAAATACGCGTTTCCGCGAGGTGGAGCGACGTGGCACGGCCGGAGGCAACTAGGGTTTCTGCGGGCCGCTGCTGGGGATCGTCGGGGTAGCTGCGGCGGCGTTGGAGTCGTCGGCGGGTCAGGCTCGACGGAGGCGGCGCTGGTGGTCACTGCGGAGGAGGCGCTGGGGTTCAGCGGGGTTCGTTGAAGGGGCTGCTGGAGGAGGCGCCGGGGAACTCGGCGGGGAGGAGGGAGGCACGGCGAGGTGGAGGCGGGTCGAAGCTGTGGCTGTGGAGGTGTTGGTGATGGCAGCGGGTTTTATAGGAGTAGCGGGGAGGGGATCCGGTGGCCATTGGCGGGGAAAGGAGGAGATGGCGGCGGCGGTTATCCGCGGAGGAGGCGGAGAGGCGCGGGGCGGCTGCGGGAACAGCCGGCGTAAGACGAGCGGCCGGCGGAGGACTCGTGCGGGTCGTCGGTTACAGGAGAAAGGGGGATCACTGAAGCAGGCGGATCGGGTCGGGTTGCGGGTCAGCGGTTTAGGCCCGGATCCGACCCGCTAAGGTACGGGTCGGGTACGGGTCGCGGGTACGGGTCAGGTTGATGGATCCGACCCGTTAGGATTTTAAATTAGGATTTGGGTCTGAGTCAGGGTTCGGTTCGGTTCGGTTCACTTAGTTTAAACCGGTTGGTTCAATCCGGTTTAATTGGGTTTAATAAATAACTTAGTTTTTAGGTCTTTAAAAAAATGGTTCTGGGGTCCAATAAATTCCAGAAAAATTACCCTATATTTAATATTTTATTTTACACCCAAAAATATTATTTTCATAATATTTTAATATTTAATAAAAATATTTAAAATTATTTAATACCAGTCTTGATTTTAATTAGTTAAAAAAATTCCAGAAATTTTTTAAAAATTTAGTTTTTTAAAATTCTGAAAAATCTGGGGGTTTACAATCGAGCTCACATCATTATTCAATCCACTCCTTTTTCCTCAATAGGGGATGGGCATATTTGTCCTACTTACTCGGACTTCGGGACAACAAAATTTCGTTCTCGTAATAATCAACTACTTCACGAAGTGGATCAAGGCAAGGTCGAGGCCCTGGCAACAATAACTGAGCAAAAGATACAGGATTTCATCTACAAGAATATCATGTGTGTTAAGAGTTCTTTATGTTACAAAGGTATAATAGTAATTGTCGGTGTATTGTATATCAATATAAATAGACATAAGATGCAATCTAGGGTTTTCTGTCCTGGTAATCTCCTTTCTCATATTCTCTAGTCTCCTACTTTTCTCCTTCTCTTCTCTCCATCTCCAAACTTCACTTGGTACCAGAGCATCTTTTGAAAGTACTGTACATCCCATCCACGACAGGTCCGATCGAACTATTTTTCGTCTACTTTTCATGATTTGCCGTTCGTTGTTCATCGTTCGTTGTTCGTGGTCGTTCGTGGTTCGTTTATGAGATCTAGGGTTTTTACAAATCTCCGTTGTGATTCGTTGTGAGATCTAGGATTTCAGAGATCTCGTCTTTCTGTTGCATCTGCAAGTATGGTAGAGCCGAATCTTCTTGGGAGGTTAATAGTGCTAGTGGTGGTGGTAGCGGAGGTGGTTCTCCTTTTAATGTTATTCATAATGATGAATTGAAAAAGTCGATTACAGCGGTGAAACTCAATGGTGCGAACTACCTTGTCTGGTCCAAGTCTATCAAAATGGTGTTGTGGGCGAATAAGAAAAAGTTTTTGACGGAAGAACCACAGCCTGAAAAGTCTGTTGAGTATGAAGATTAGATGAGTTCAGATGCATACGTTATGTTGTGGTTGTGGCATAATATAGAGCCGTACATCGCTGCTAATGTTCAGTGGTGCGAATTCAGCAAACAGATTTGAGCATCTCTGGAAGAATCATATTCACATAAGCGAAACGTTGCCCGTATCTATGAGTTGTATGTGTTATTGTTTAATACAAAGCAAAATAGGAGGTCTGTGAATGAATATCTGGCTTCAAAGAAGACTTTGTGGGAGGAACTGCTACAATATCATGTTACTACTGATTTGAAGGAAGCTCAACGACAAAAGAAAGAGTTTCATGTTTCACTTATCCTAGCTGGCTTGGATCCTGCGCTCGAACCTTATAAAGCTCAGATCCTTGCTAAAGAGCAGTTACCTATGGTGGCAGATACTTTCTCCCATCTCAATCGTTCCTTTCTAGAACAGAGTTCTGTGGTGCCGATTACTGACTCTTCTGCCCTAGTTTCTAGTGCTGTTGGTCGTGGTGTTGGACGTGGTGGTGGACGTAGCGGTAGAGATGGTGGTCGTACTTTTTGTCGAGGAGGAGACCGTGGTGGTAGAGACAATGGTCGTGGTGGGGCCGTGGTGGTGGCTACGGTTGTGGTGGTGGCCGTGGTCAACCACGAAAGTGTAACTATTGTGGAATGCTCAGTCATATCGAAGACTATTGTTGGGACAAGTGAGACAAACCAGAATATGCACATTAAGTGCATGATGAAAATATGCAGTCTCAGGTCACCACTTTTGCTCCTAGAGATGATACTTCTGGTTTCAATCAGACTTCAACGTCCGATACCTCATCTCTATTTGAACAGATCCTCCAGAAGTTGAACGCGCTTGCTAGTACCACTTTCCAACATACTGCAACCATGGCACGTGTAGGTAATCCTATTTTTGTGGCAACCCAGTCACCATCCACCTCTTGGGTCATCGACTCAGGAGCAAGTTCTCATATGTCTGGTATAACCTCTCTCTTTCATAATAGTAGTCCCATGAAACATAATATTATCTTGGCTGACGGGTCTACTCGTCCTGTGCTTGGAAAATGTGTTATTCATCCTACTCAATCACTATCATTATTTGATTCATTATATGTGCCTAATTTTTTATTTCATTTGTTATCTGTGAGCCAGTTAACCAAATCTCTTCAATGTTCTGTGACATTTTCTCTCAATTCGTGTGTTTTTCAGGACCTCAGGACGAAGAAGATGATTGGTTCGGGGTATAAAAAATATGGACTGTATTACTTAGATCTACCTGGAAATGCTTTAACTTCTATTTCTATTTTTCCGTTGTAGTGGCATTATCGTTTGGGACATCCATCTTTCTCAATAGGCCTCCAAACTTCACTATGTGCAAGTTTGCATACAAGAGATTCTAATTACAGACAATGGGACACAGTATAATAACAAGAAAATGAAGGAGCTTCCATAAATGCGGGTTCAACTTTCAATTCTCCTCAGTTCACAGACCTGAGACAAACGGTCAGGCCGAGGTCACTAACCGAACCTTACTACATTCAACTGAAGACTAAGGTCCAGGATGCCCATGGGGCTTGGACAATGAGCTCCCATCCATACTTTGGGCATATTATGTCAACTCGCCATCTAAGTTGTATTGCATGGTCCTCTCATGCTCATAACTATCTGGCTAGGAATCTGGCACCAACACATGTTGACAGTCAGTTATAAAATATGTGTCAATTCTTTTATATAGTGTTCTTATCCTCCATAACCAATCTTATTCTAAAGGGAGAAGGCTTCGATGATGATGATTATCTATTAGGTATTGAAGTTTTATGGTGGTGATATATATATATATACCGAGGCCAAACCCATAGGCGCAGGCTAGAACCTATCTATGGTCTTCAAGGGTGCACACTCAATAGACCCAGGCTCAGGTCTCCTCGTATGGCATGCATGTGGATAGACTCTATCCACATCATTGTCATTTAAATTGGAGATAAGATCAAATATCTGGTAGAAAGTAGAAACTTGACATAAAATCCCCTCTCTCAACTTTGAAAAAAGTTTGAACTGTGGCCCCACTAAGTAAAACACTAATTGACATAAAAATGCTTGTTCTGATACTTCTGTATTTGTATTATTGGACATTGGTTCTTTTTGAGACCTAGAAAGTAGAAACTTGACAGATGAATTGTAGGTTCTAGTCCAACACATGGTCTTCATTTTCTAAGAGAGGCATGGACACCGAAAAGTATGCCAAGACCGTTTTGTGGAGTGGCTGCAACATCCATGTGGGAAATAATACTTCTAAAGTTTCTGAAAGGAAACTAACAATGTAATAGATGGGAACTCTCCTCTTCTGAGGAAATTGGTGTAATTCATCCTTTCAGACTCATAGTTGTGACATAGATATCATTGCTGTGGCGCCCTGTTCCTCCTATTCGAGGAGCGCGGCTAAGAAATACAAAACGGTATCGTTCGATCGGGATAGATTGAAACAAGAACTCGTCCTCGTTATGGATTTGTTTCTTCGGAATCGATTCTCATATTCAGTGGACCGTGCCTCCAGGATCGACTTAGCGGCAGAGTCAGGAGGGACCTCTCTGCTGTTATCTTTTATTGCCTCGGATTTCGATGTCACTTGTTGCTTTCGTGCTTTGAGTTGGTTTTCGGATTTGCTTGTTTTCCTTGAACTGTTTCGATGGATTTCATTGTTTTCGTTCATTGTACTGCATTTCAATTCCAAGTATGGAAAGAGAGGAAGAGGTATTGATCGAGTTGTTCGTGATGCAGGTGAACGAGCAGTAGGCGGCATACGAGCGGAGTCTTGAAGCGCCTCTTTCCTTCTCCCTTCTAACCAACTAAGTGAGTGGCTACCATCCCGATTAGCTAGCCCTGCTTCCAAGTCTTCACACATAAAATCTTGCATTCTTCTTTGTCCCGATCAAACGATACCAAGTAATATCTAAAAGACTACAAGATAAAAAGGGAATAGACTTGGATATTATGCTTGTCAATCAAACATGTGAACTTTTATTCTTATTGTATGCTAGTTCGTTGCAAATGTTCTATAAATCGTGTTAAGTATGGAACATGTCATGTATGCAAATAATTGTTCAGGGAGGCTATGCAAAATGAATCATGCAATACTGCTTGTCTTGTACTCGTGTTGCCTCAACTGCATGAATTGTTAGCTAAATAATCGTGTTCGATCATGGACAACTTGTGCACAAGGTAATGGTTCTGCGGACGGTCGCTGGGGCACCGGCACCGATCCGATCCGGGCGGAACTCGTGTATAGTCAACGTGTGCGGGACAGGATGGCTTGCAGCGCATCGTGTACTCTCGTTGCATGCTATCCTTGTCCCGGACTAGTCCATTATGGCATCAAGCCAGTGATCCTCGTGTATATTTAAACCTGTTGCAAACTAACTTGTGTCTTCGTGGCAGGGAAGGCATGGTAAGTATTGTGCAGGTAGTTCAGACGGACAGGTAAAAAGTCACCGAACGGTGACAAGTTCATTTCAGTAAATTCTATATGCTGCTTACTTGTAAATGAACTAAGGCAAGATAGAAAACCACAACAATGTATGCTTCATATAAACAACGTGTTGATGGTATAGTTCGGTTAGCTCGCCTTCACCAGTATGTTTCGACATACTGACCCTCGTTGAAACAGGTTCCCGCACTAAGGCGAACCGAGCGAGGAGCCGAAGTCGTCTTTCCCGATCCAGTCCAGCTGTAGGCGCATCCTGATCGTGCCATATTTTGAAGTACTTGAAGGAGCTAGAACCCAAGCAAGAATGCAGCTCCGTGGCAAAGCCGTCCTCCAGCCCGGAGGTCTATACATTTTGAAGTTTAGTAAAGGGATGTAATGTACAGGACTGCTATCTCATTTTGTGTCAACACTTTTGTAAGCCCGTTCGGCAAATTAGCTGACTCGTTCAAGAGTTTGTAATAGATGTTCATTATCAATAAAGAGAACTTTTCCATGTTTCAAATCTGTGTTTCAATTTATCTGCGTACTCTGAATATGTGTTCGTTATGCAAAACACTCTAGCCTTGTGCGGGCGCAACCCCAGGCCCGCACGACGGTCACGCCGGGGGACGCCCCTACGATTCGGCGAAATCGGGGCGTGACAATTGCTCATTTTTAGTTGCTTAAAACTCCAAAAGATACCTATCAACTTAATGTAAGCAGCATGGTTAAGCTTAATATTGAATGAATCAGCTTGTTGGTCTTTTGTGCCTACTCTAGTATTTATTTTCAATATCTATCATTTTAGAACTTACTCTACTAAAGTTCTTTATTTATTTATTTTTGAGACTGGTTATAGTCATTTTATTTGTAATTGTTTCTCTATTCTACAGGTTTCAATGCTGCTGTTGCTGGATGTTTTTTTGCTGTAGAATCTGTTCTATGGCCATCAACTGCAAATCCATCCTCACCCCTTACGAATTCAACACCTATGGTGATACTCAGTTCAGTAATAGCATCAGTGGTGTCTGAAGTTGGTCTTGGTTCTGATCATGCTTTTATTGTTCCGGAGTATGATTTCCGTTCTCCCAGTGGTACTGTTCTCTTTATCATATAAACATTGAATTATATATAGAAGATTTTCAAGACTACAAAGCTTAATATATCTTTATTTTTAGTCAAAAAAAAGTTTCAAAATAGGATGTACTATTTCTTCTTATTTCGACCTTGCTTCAGTGATTTGCTCTATGTTAATATCTAGGTGATCCAGTTATAAAGTTAAAGATTTTTTTGATATTATTTGAGTCATGCTTCTTATGTGATACAGAGCTTGACAAATCTGAAATACATTTTCAGAACTTCCTTTGTATCTTTTGCTGGGTATCCTGTGCGGGTTGGTGTCATCAACCTTATCAGGGTGCACATCATTTGCTCTGGGGGTTGTTGACAGCTTTCAAAAGACCACAGGCATAACAAAGGCTGTATTTCCAGCACTGGGTGGTCTAACCGTGGGCCTGATAGCATTAGAATACCCCGAGGTTCTCTACTGGGGATTTGAGAATGTTGACATTCTGCTAGAATCACGACCATTCGTAGATAGCCTACCTGCTTCCATTTTGTTTCAATTAGTGGGGGTAAAAATAATCGCAACATCCTTGAGCCGGGCTTCTGGATTGGTTGGAGGTTACTATGCACCATCCCTTTTCATCGGTGCAGCAACTGGCATGGCTTATGGAAAAGTTATGACTTCTACATTAAGCGGACCCAATCCTTTGTTTCACTTATCCATCTTCGAAGTCGCATCTCCTCAAGCATATGGTCTGGTAACTTTTTTTATGAAGCTTCTTTTCATTTATCACCATTTTGTTGTAATGTGACCTTTCTATCTATGTTATCATCCATTATTTGTAAACCACATATTTGCAAATGTACACACCAGACATCTACTTTGGGAAGTTTATGTTTAGTTCTGCACAACATTGAGGAAGCCAATCTCAGCCGACCTCCCTCTTCTTAGCCCGAAACTGAAACAAATTTATTCAGGTTTGGCATAAACACGTTCAGTTTTATAAACTGGTTGACCCGTCACATTCATACAGAAAAGAGTTTAGGTTCAGATAATACCCTCAACCTGTTTAACCCAACCTCGACTTTTTGCTGAAAGTAAAATCAATTGTATCCAACTGTCGAGTCTATACTAATAGAAAGTTCAGCAAGTACCTATTTGGTCACTGTGTCGGAACTACATAAATGTGAATTCTAGAAATTAGGCTAATTCACTGTTTTTGTTCACATGAGTTTAGGACCTGCAATTACACTCGAATATTGATTCCAACTTTACACAGAAACAAGTGGAATTTACTCTTTTCCATCTCCTTGACATGGAAATCATTAAGGAGACTATCATGTGGGAATGGTTACTTTATCCCTCAAAATAAATAAGATGTTTTATCGAGTAAAATTTTCTTTCTAACATTGATAAGGTAGTTTCACCTCTGAAAAGGAGAAGGTGATTGTATAAACAATTAAGCCAAACTAACACAAAAGGCACAAAAAGTTGCACTTAGATATAGTATGCCAACCAAACATGTTCCATCATTCTAAACTCTTTAATTCATGGAATTCCAATTCACCACAACCGACACACCTTAATAGAGAGAGTACTAAACTTAGGACATGGGTCTGTCATGAACATCAAAAGATTAAAACAAAGAATAAGCTCCCAAGGGACAAGCTCCAGATAATGAAGGAAAGATGTAAAATAAAAATCCACCAAAAAATCAGATGAATGTAACCTAAATAGTAAATACTTTACATCCATATATGTTGCATGAATTCTCCTCTAGTGGACTGTATGTTTCCGCATCAATATTTAACACATACCAAAATTGACATGTCCTCAACACTTATGTCAGATATGGGTCGGCCATGTCTAGGCTCCAAAGTAAACAAAAATGGTTGAAAATAATTTTACATTGTCATGGTTGTGCCGAACATATTTTAGATATGAGAAAGTAACAATTCTTTGTATGAAATCCTTTCTAGAACTTTTTGGAACCTATTTACTACCCAAAAAATACATAGATACAGATATAATTATCATCCGATGTAAAAAAAAGTACATATATATGTTTTCATTTGCATATATAATTGTTTCCATGTCATATTTGTATCTTAAATTTTCTAAAAAATGTCATATTAGCAACCGTGTCCGAATCTGTGCCCATGTCTATTCAACCTAGACGTTTACCATCCAAGGCATGCAAGCCTGGTTGTTTTGCAGTTGTCATGTACACAGTGAGAATTTCAATTTGTTTACTGTCTATCATCTGCAAGAAATTATCAGTCTATTATATACTATAATTCTTTGCTAAAATTTCATTTTCTTTCGACAGGTGGGAATGGCCGCTACTCTAGCAGGTGTATGTCAGGTACCTTTGACTTCGGTTCTGCTCCTATTTGAGCTTACACAGGACTACCGTATTGTTCTTCCTTTGCTTGGAGCTGTGGGGTTATCATCATGGATTTCATCAAGTCTGAATAGAAAAATGGATGCTCGTGATAAGCTTGACAGAAACCAACAACCGAAACCCATTCCATATACAAGCCAGGAATCGGGTAGTTCAACTGTTTCTGCTGAAGCATCTTATACAACTAATTTATGTAATCTTGAGAGCTCTCTTTGCTTGTATGAGTCGGGCAATGATGTGGGAGGTGAGGCAGAGATGATTACAGTTTCACAAGCTATGAAAACGAGATATATTACTGTCCTGATGAGTACTTCAATCGTCGAAACAGTGACTCTTATGCTTGTTGAGAAGCAGACTTGTGCAGTAATAATTGATAGCAATTCTTTCTTAGTAGGGTTGCTGCGGCTTGAAGAAATCCAGGACTTCACAAGAGTTTTAAGGGCAAGTGGAATCGAAACTGAGGTAAAAAATAAATAAATAATTTCTCTTATGTTTTTGAAATTAGCTCAGCTGCTTATCGGAAGAAAGGTTGAACTTGGTAAATTTGAATACAGTCCCTACAAAACAAATTTGAAGTTTGCTGAGATGGATAGGTTAATCAGATAATCGAATAAGAAAATGCCTTTACTGGCAAAAGCAAAATAGAAAAGAGACGAAGGTTTTACTGTTGTTAAATTTTTAAGAGAGGTTATTTTGATGGGATTGTGATATGTGAACAAGACTAAACCAGACTGTTGTTTTATTTTCTCGATAAAAAAATAGATAAGAACTCACGTATATTAAGAGAAACCCTTCCAAGAAACAACAATCTATCTAACTTATTTCACGAAATTTAAAACTAACTTACCGATTGGAATGGAAAGAGAAACAACCAGAAATACCTAACTACTACTAACAAAGTTGCGATTCTCTGAAATCATAAGTGCACATATCAGTCCTTGCTTAGAGAAGCCTCGTCCTGCAAGTTGAAGTCTGGTGGTCTTCGTATATGTGATTAGCTATTTCCACATCTTTCTTATATCATGCCTTCTGAGAACTCTAATTGGAAGGCATTTTATTTGGCAACAGCGGCCTATGACAGACTCTGTTATAACACATTTCTTTCTCATGGTTGTCCATTTAACGATTGAAGATCAAGGTTTGTAGTATTGGCCAATACAAATATGTATCGGTCATATCATATCGTTTTGGCTTGTCCCAATCCGATACTTACCCCAACCAATACTAACAAATAACAACTGATAACGACATTTAGGCCTCTCTTTTCTGGTGAATTTTCACCAAAGAAAAGTTGAGAGAGAAAGTGAGAAGTACGAGAAAAATCAATTTCGACACAATGATTCGGTTGTATCGAAGACCCGCATGCTATATTGCTTATCGACACATTGACCAGTCCCATTTGTCATATGTATAAATTAAATTCACAACATTCATCCATCTAAAAGTTATTAAATAGAAAACAATAGTTATTCAATAGAAAACTATCTATTGTGACTGGAGTTTGACTAATAGCAATTAAATAGAACAATATCTATTGTGGTAAAGGATTCAACAATAACAATAACACATGTATCCCAAAATTTTGGGGTAAGCTGTTTGAATCCTCTTCTTTCATTCGGCTCTGTGAAGAGCCATGTGCTCTCTAACCCTAATAAATGTTGAATATTACTCAATTGAAACTAACGAAAAACAAACACGATACACAAATCATGCCTAAAATTATCTTACTCTTCTAGTTTTTTAATAAACTTTTATTGTTATTTGGCTTTTTAAATCCAAAGACTTCCGAAGCTTCGATTCGAACTCGCGAAATTGTCGATACCTATAATCATAAGAAGGTCTGAAACAGATTTTGATTGTTGCTAAACTTGATGAAAATACATGCCATTATGTTCTAAGGTGTAGAGAGAAAATAATTAATTGATTTACTTCCAAGAGAGGGGGTACATATATATAGGAGGAGGCTAGCCTCCTCCTTATTTTCTATCCGATGTGGGACTAAATAAGTCCCCCATAACTCAACACTCCCCCTCAAGATGGGCGATATCAATCATCTCCATCTTGTTACAAAAGGTTTCAAACTCTCTAAGACCTAAACCTTTAGTTAAACAATCAGCTAACTGCTTCGCTGATTTCACATAGCTCAAAGTCAAAACTTTTCTATTCAGCTGCTCCTTGATGAAGAACCTATCAATCTCCATATATTTGGTGCGATCATACTGAACTGGATTGTTTGCAATATCAATTGCTGATTTGTTGTCACACCAAAGTTGCATGGAGTCTCCTCTAAACAAACGTATCTCAGCCAACAAGCTCTTCACCCACATCATCTCGCACAGGCTAACTGTCATAGCCCTGTACTCGGCCTCAGTTGTAGAACTAGCCACTATATCTTGCTTCTTGTTGCGCCAAGATACAAGATTACCTCCAACAAAAACACAGTAACCTGTAGTGGACCTGCGATCGTCCATACAACCCGCCCAATCGGCATCACAGTAGCCTTTAACTCTCAGATGTGCAGAACTTCTGAACCATAACCCCTTTCTTGGGCTTCCTTTAATATACATGAGAATTCTGTGAACTGCCTTCATATGCTGCTCTCTGGGATCATGTAGCTCTCTGGGATCATGCATGTATCTACTCACCACACTCACGACATAAGTAATATCATATCTCGTATGACATAGATATATGAGCCGATCAACCAATCTTTGATATTGCTCCTTACTCATCGGATCACCACCCTCAGCACACAACTTGTGATTTTGTTCGATAGGAGTAGAAGCAACCCTACAACCCAGCATTCCTGTCTCTGAAAGAAGGTCCAGAACGTACTTTCGCTGAGAAAGTATTATACCCTTTCGTGACCTTGCAATTTCAATTCCGATGAAGTACTTCAACTGCTCCAGATCCTTAACTTCAAATTCCTCTCCAAGCCTTTTCTTCAGCCGTATGATCTCCTCAGTATCGTCTCCACTAGTAATTACAATATTATCAACATAGACTGTAAGAACAGTGATACGAGTCTTGGAGTACCTGTAAAACACAGTATGATCCCCATTGCACTGCCTATACCCCATACCACAAACTGGAAGCCTGAATCTATCAAACCATGCTCTCGGAGACTGCTTTAGCCCATACAAAGACTTCTTCAATTTGTATACATTTTTCGTTGCTTGTGAATTAGCAAAGCCTGGTGGAATCTTCATATACACCTCCTAGAGATCCTCGTGCAAAAAGGCTCATGTTGCACTACCTATAGGGACATTGAGAGAGAGAGAGAGACATAAAGGAGGACTTGGGACATCAGCATGTATAATGTATTTCAGAAGGGTAAGAGAGAGAGCCTTTTTTAGGAAATTCTCCGAAGAAGGTCCCGGAGAAGAGGGACTTGGGACATCAGTATTTGTGGGTACTAGCATAGGGACATTAGCAGGAAGCTCATATTGCTCATGCTGCTCATGCTGCTCATGCTGCTCATGCTCCCTATATACTCTCAGCTCCCCTTGACTGTCGGCTCCCTTTGAGACCATCACTGCTCGATGACTCAAAAGGACATGGAATCATACCAACCACGATGCCACTCTCATTCTTCCTCTCCCTTCTAGCATCAGTAGAGCCATCCTCGAACATGGAACTTAATTCCGTCTTCTCTCTATAAAATGGTTCAAACTCACGGAAGGTCACGTCCATACTGACAAACAACCTTCTTTCAGTGGGACACCAACATTTGTATCATTTATGACTTGGTGAGTAGTCCACAAAGATACATTTAACTGCTTGTGGATCCAGCTTGCTCACCATCATTCTGTGATCTTGTACAAAACATGTACAGCCAAACACTCTGGGAGGGACAATAAAAACATTAGAGCCCAAGAGCATCTCATATAGTGTCTTCATCCCTAATATTCTTGACGACATCATGTTGATTAGATAAGCTGTTCTCATAATAGCCTCACTCCACAAGAATTTTGGCACATTCATTGTCAGCATCAAAGAGTGTGACACTTCTATTAGATGCATGTTCTTACGTTCAGCCACCCTATTCTGAGCAGGAGTGTCTGGGCAAGTGGTTTGATGAAGAATTTCCTGACTAGAGATGAAATTAGCAAACTCCTTGTTGGTGTACTCGGTCCCATTATTTATTCGAAAAATCTTCACATGTACTCCAAACTGGGTCTTCATATATGCCGAGAAGTCTTGAAAATATTTGTGCACCTCAGATTTTTGCTTTATCATGTAGATCCAGGTTATACGTGAGTAGCAATCAATGAAGGTAACAAACCATCTAAATTCACTGATAGAAGTAGTAGGACACGGTCCCCAAACATCAGAATGAACAAGTGCAAATGGCGTAAAACTTCGAAGACCAACCACTTTATAAGTAGAACGTGTATGCTTTCTAAGTTCACAAGCATTACAAAATAACATTTTGTCTACTTTATTCATTATCTCAAGTTCTAACTTATTCAGACTATCAAAAGATAAATGTCCCAATCTGCAGTGTTGGAGCATTGCTTCTGTCTCTGGACTTCTACTAGTAGTAGCAGCAAGCATTGCAGCCTCCCGGTCCAGGTACCAAAGACCATCACGCCTGATGCCAGTCCCAAGCCTCTTTCTCGTGGCCTTCTCTTGGAAAGAAACATATCCCGATCAAAAAGAATAATATAATTCAATTGATCAATGAGAGAGCTAACAGAAAATAAGTTGACCAGAAACGAAGGAACATGCAATATAGATGACAGGGTAACAGATGAAGTACAATGGACCGAGCTGGTACCCCTGATGGGTTGGGATGTCCCATCAGCAGTCTGAACTGTCTCGAGATGCATATGCTTGCTCGGATAATATAATGCAAACTCACTAGATACACCTGAGTCTATGATCCAACCAGTATGAGATTTAGTGGATGCAAATGCCTGAACCGGAATACCTTTGCCCATATGAGCAACGTACCCAGTAAAGTTACCAAGGTAGGTAGTGTTATCCAGATCCTAAGTGGTCAGTCTCTTGCCCTTAGAACTCTCACCATGAAGCTTTAACTGGCGTAGTTCCTCCAGCTCTATCATCTCAACTCCAGTCATTTTGGTAGTGGTCTCCTCCGTCACAGCTAGGTGAGCAACTCCCCGGCCTCCGTGTCCCCTGCCTCCTTGACCTGCATGTCCACCTCTCTGTCCTCTGTCTCCTCGGCCACGACCAGAATTGCGAGGTTGAGGGCAGTTGTAGCCGAGGTGCACTTTCTTTCCGCAATTGTAGCACTCCATGTCATCGCTGCTGGGAGCACTAGGAACCACCAATGCAGAACGGACAGCTGGTGAGGTCTCGCCTTTCATCACCTTCTGTCGGATCTCCTCTTGCTCCATCGATGCAACAGCCTCATCCAGGGACGGGAAAGATGGTAGATGACACATTGCTGCCCTCCTAGCCTCAAACTGCGGGTTCAGACCCTTGAGAAAATGAGCTACGCACCTACGCTCAAGGTACTGTTTTCCAAGGAGAACATCTGCCGGATTTTGAAATGATAGCAGATCATAGTAGTCCAAGTCCGCCTATAAGCGACGTAGTTTCACTGCATACTGGAGTACTGTATTCTTCCCCTGTGTGGTAGCATCAATCTTCTCCTTTACTTCCATCATCATCATGACACTACCAGCTCCAGAGTACATCCCAGCCAATGTCGTCCAGACATCAGCTGCACTGCAGATAGACTCCACCTTCCCAGCTATGGATGGAGACACAGAAGTCAGCATCGAAGAAACCACCAGAGAATTAAGGTGACTCCATGTGCTCCACTCAGCACTCGTCTTATCCTTTGGCTCAGTGCACTCTTCCTTCACATATTTTTCAAGTCCCTTGGTCCGAAGGTTCAGCAGCGCCCTCATAGACCAACATAGGTAGTTTCTCATCCCCTCAAGTTTGATGTCATTGGGCAGCAATATCTTCTTTATTACCTGTGATGGTTCTGGTGCGGGCACGACTGCCCTACTGGATGAGGTCTCCTCTAATTTGGCTAGAAATACCCTGGTCACCCCCTCCATTATCTCTTTTAACTCCTGACTAGTCACAGGTGTTCCCATCTCTACAGTTGCACACAAGGACGAGGTCAAACGCAACACAAACACGTGTCATGCGCCTAGATGCGATCACGATTTTCTCCATCTATCTGTACACACCCAAACTCATGCGGCATGAAAAATGCTCAATGGATATAACTTAGCGGAACAAAGGCTAGAAATAGAGATTTGTGCAAAACTTTCCAGGAAGTATGCTCTCTAATCTCAGAACCCACGTTGAGATCGAAATCAGAGGATCATACAAGAGTTCCTCTTTGATTATCCACGATCCAACGACGGGTCTGACGATACCCGCAGAAAAACCTGCAGGGAACATCGACGACACCCGAGGGGGAAGGGGGGTTCCACGCACAGAGGTAGGCGGGGGGGGGGGGGGGGGGGGGTAGGCTTCTACCCGGGTAGAGGAAGGCGGGGGGGGGGGGGATCGGGTGAGAGACATGGGGAAGGAAATTCTTCTTGTTTTTTTAGAAAAAAAAGGGTGAGAGAGAGAGAGAGCCTTTTTGCACGGGGATCATACTGTATTTTTTTGGCGTATATATATATATATATATATATATATATATATATATATATATATATATAGAGAGAGAGAGAGAGAGAGAGAGAGACATAAATGAGGACTATCCATACATGTATAATGTATTTCAGAAAAAAAAGGGTGAGAGAGGGAAAGGAAATTCTCCATGTTTTTTTTGGATTTTTTTTTTTTTGAAAAAGGATTCAGAACTTTGGCTCCGATACCATGTAGAGAGAAAATAATTGATTGATTTGCTTCCAAGAGAGGGTACATATATATAGGAGGCTAGCCTCCTTATTTTCTATTCGATGTGTGACTAAATAAGCCTCCCATAACTCAACATAAGGACATGGGAAAACATGGTTTAAAAGACCTATGTTCTATCTATTAGACAATGACCTCTGTCCTATCTATTAGACAATAGACCTAGGAAGCACGGACACTCAAAAAATGTGGGTCTTGTCATGTCCTCCGACATGCATCTTACATGTATTGGATACTCTGAAATACACTAGGACAAATAGATGTCATGTCTACGTTCTTGCCATGTAGTGTGTGTTAGGATTCGACTCTAGTTTATCTTAAAAGTTTTTGTGTATTTAAAACATATATTGATTAGGATTAGTTTCTTGATGCTTAAGAAACACTAGATGGTTAGGATTTGTTCTAGGATTTGGTTTTAGGATATAAACATAGCTCTTTTTTGAGAAAAATATGGAAGAGGAAAGATTTAGGTATTTTGGGTTTTTTATTGTTTGGTGAGGATAGATTGTAATCTTCTTTGTGATAATTAGTGATTTTTGGGTTGGGAGTTAGTTATTTTCTTGATTTTGTTTATATTGTCGCATATTATGTCGTAACAAACTGGTATCAGATCAGGGTGCGAATATGATGTAGTGATAGTTCGACAATGATGAGTGAAGGAATCCAAAGGGACGAAGGAAAAGTTGACCGTGATCGTCCTGAGGTCCCAACAACGACAGTTTCATCTAAGGTGGAGGGTAAAGAAAAAAGGTGTTTGAGTTTTGTTGAAGGTGAAATTGCGTGATTTTTGCTACTAATCTAAAGTGGTGGGAGATTATGCTTCCGAAGATGATGAAGATTTTGTTGAAGATGTGGTTTTGCTTATGGAGATTTTGGTATCGTTGAAGTTAGTGATTTTGTTGTGATTTTTGGGACGACCATAGTGGCCTAGAGTTCGACGTCGATAAGCTAAACGCTTCTAGTCGAAGTGAGAGGCATGACTTGTTGAGACTAAAAGTGAACATTCAGTTTCTATTTTGTCGGTCTACTAGGATGATGTCATGATACAAAGGCACAATCTAATCAACATATCGTGGTTTTTATATTTCTTTTTTGAAATTTTTTGTTGATTGGGGATTGGATTGGATAAACATGAGCCAAGATGGATATTGTTAGGATTGTTAGGATTTGACTCAAGTTCATCTAGAAGGTTTTTATGTATTTAAATCACAAATAGATTAGGATTAGTTTTTTGACAGTTAAGAAACATTAGATGGTTAGGATTTGTTTTAGGATTTGATTTTAAGCTCTAAATTTAGATCTCTTTTGAGAAAAATATGGAACAGAGAAGATGTAGACTTTGAATTTTTTTTGAGTATTTTGTGAGGATTATGAGATATTGTAATCTTCTTTATGACAATTAATGTCGTAGCAAACTGGCATCAGAGTGGAATTCTGTGTAACATTGCAATAGACACTTTCATTCCTTTTTCTTTTGCATCCTTCCTTTCTCCTTATTGATAAAAATGATTACATTGAAAAGTTATTAGGTAATAGAATTAATGATGCATATAAACATAGATCAAGTGCAGCCATGATCAACTTGTTCGCACAAGATCCATAAGAAGGTAGGGAAGAATGTTGGGTATCTATCCCGATGTCAATGGCGTGTGGAGGTCTAGAGCGTCTTAGAGTCGATGGCGGAGGCACGGATACGATAACAACGAAGCAGTTGCGAAGACCGGGACCAATAGCCAAAGCAGCAGCCCCGGTATTACCGGTTGGCCCAAACGGTGTACCAGATTTTTCAACACAAAGTGTGAACAAATTTTGTGGTCACTCGGATACCCAATTTGCTTTCGTACCTTCCATCCCCAACACTTCTCAATCTTCTCCTGTTTCATAGTATCAACTCTTTACCGGAACGAGTCGGATTCAAATAGAGCTATTACTATTTTGGTAAACTAATTGTCCTTACTTTTGCCACTTATCCGTGGGTATGTATCGATGGTCCCTTATTGACAATTGTGTCTTGTTTTATATCTTTGTTTGCAGCAATGGCCTAACTAAATGCTCTACTGAGGTTGTGTACAACAACCTTAACCGCAAAAAAAAGGTTGGAGCCGTATGAGGTGGAACCTGTATGAGGTGGAAGCTTCATGTACGGTTTTGAAGCTTGATCCTTCTATTCGGCTGACTATGCACTAGGTCGATACTCCAAGCATCATATTCGGTAAGCTTGAGTTTCTTTTTGCAGGACAAGATGATCCAACCTACTTAGCTCCCTCGGCGAGGTAAGATCAACATATTATGAAATCGGTAATATACCGGTTCTTGACGAGATTCAGTAGTTTAGGTCGGTTCCTTTGATTAGAAATCAATTAGGAATTAAGCTAGGGTTTCTTAGTCCTATATATTGAAGGCTAAGGGAAAATTTCTATGTATGCTCTCAAGGAGATTCAAGGAAAAATCTATCACTTCTATGGTAGATTTGTGCTTTCGTAGGTCTTACACTTCAAGATAGAGGAATGCTTATGACTGGAGGTTCGTCTACTTCGTAAGGGAGATCGTCTTCGTCAGACGATAGATAGTCACTACAAGGTGAGAGCACTTTATAAGGGTTGAGTTTATTTTACGATCTCATTGTATTTTGTATCTTCTTCTTGAGAGTTGTAAGGGTCCATATTTTGGGCAAGGGAGCCGAAGGATATTGGATTACAATCTTTATATAAATAATGGTTGGGGTTTGTTCAGGTGGCCATAGCCACTACATATTGTGTGGTTGATATGTGCTTGGTTCTTTGTATCGGGATCGTGGTTCGTGTTTTCTTTGTAGGTTTTCGGTGGTCGACATTCGTTGACATCCTTTGTATATATCTTTGAATCCCAAAATGTTGTGCCAAAGCTCTTGATTCGAGAGGACGAATCTAAGGCCATGGCTACAGAAAAGATCTACTCACGTATGGTGACCCTTATAGGGGGTAATTGAATGATTTGGAAGTCAAGGATAGAGGATCTCTTTTATTATATGGATTTGCATGGTCCATTGTAGGTCAACAATAACAAACCAAAATGCACGTCTGCTGATTGTTGAAAGAAGATTAATTGAAAGACCATTAAATTTATTCGCCAATGGTTAGATTAGTCGGTGTTTCATCATGTTTCCATAGAGAATTCTGTGAAGAAGCTATGAGAGAAGCTTCACTTTTCGTATGAATAGAAGACGGTTGGGAACAATGTGTTTCTTATTTACCAACTCGTCAACTCGAACTACACGAAAGGTAGCTCAGTAGTGCAACATCTAAACGAGTTTCAGGGTATCATCATTCAACTATCAGAAATGAAGATGGAAATTGGCGATAAGATTCAGGCCCCTACAACTATTAAGTTTCCTGTTAGATAGCTGGGAGACATTGATGACATTAGTAACTTCGCACTATGGAGAGTTGTCATGATGTAGTTAGCCAAAACCAGTTTGTTAAACGAGAAAATACATTAGAAACAACATGAATCATAGCAATTGAAGTCTGACCTGGTTCTTCTGAAAGGACCTTAAGCCCAAGCTACATGCGAGAACATGGTGAGTTCTCGGGATCTTGCAAGGGTGGATCATAAGGAAGGATTCCATCACTAGGGGAACTACAAACAAAGCTCAAGGATGAGAAGGTTGAAGGTGAGCTGGATGCTCTAGAGGATTTGATGGCCGTTGTCAAAGGTGATCTCATTAACGCATCAACTAAGGTGGTGTACTCTTGTAGCATGTGTCATGACCACGATCGGATGTTAGGCTCGAGGGCATCTTATCACGTCACTCCATGGAGGGAGGTCGTTACTACGTACCAGAGTGACTGGTTTGGACGAATGAAGATGGACAACAACGGACAATCTTAGTTATGGGCATCGAGAATATATACTTGGTGACAAAGCTTGAAAAGAAGGTTCGGTACGATCGAATTTGCACCTTAATCTTGTGTCAATAGGGAGGCTTGAAGATGATGGTTGTCACAGTATATTTTTGGGACAAGGACTAGATCTTACGAAAGGTTCCAAACTGCTGGCTCGAGGGGTTATGTGCTACGATATGTACAGACTCAACTCGCTGAGGTATATGTGCGAGTCGCAAGTGTCAAATGAGGGCTAAAGAGGTGTTCAACAAGGTGTTTGTGATTGACGGGGGCTTGCCAGAAAATGCCTTCAAGAAGACTTGAGGAGAATGAAGGATTTGGTTTGTCCGCGGCAAGCGACGAATGGTGGTCTATTGGAACTTGAGGATCAGACTGCCGATTCCATGACATGTGGTCGTTCTCCAAGTGGGAGTTTCTCTACGTATTCGAGTTCGATGGTGGGAGGGGTGCCATAGCTTATTAGAGCTACAACTGTTTCGGCAGTTCGAAATCGAGAATGAGATCATGGGGTGCAGCCAACTCAAAGAACAATGGATCTCTATTTGCAAAATTCAGAGGAGCTATGGACCTTCGACGAGGTGCATTACTCATAGACATACTTTGCTTAAGGATACGTGTGTACGGGAGATCTTTCATGTGGAACATGATAGCAATCAGGTTTGGAAGGTTGAATCTTGTGAGAACCACAACGTTCGCTTAGCTGACGATCAAGGATGAGAAAGCTATTTGAAATAGGAGTATGTTTCAGTGTAAGACGAAAATCGTAAGCACGCAACCAAGACTCGTGGTGAGGTTTGTAGTCAAGGATTTTGGTCTTTGTCGAGTCATTGATCTTGGAGAGATCGTATTGATTCAGGAGATGCTATGCATAGCAGTAAACATCGACTTGGTGCTCAAGCAAATGGAGACTACAGATATTGTGGAGTAGCTTGGGGAATGCGGGGTCGATAATGACACCGAACAAGAACTCTGTCGTGGGATGACATGTTTGATGTCCGCTTCAGGAGTTATGGTGGCCAATACCCTCTTATCAAACTGAAGAGGAAATTTGTTAGGTATCCAGCCCGATGTTGAGGGATGGGAAAGTCTAGGGCATCGTGGAGTTTTTGGCAGAGGGAGGCCCGGAGATGACGACGGTGAATCAGCCACAAGGATCGGGCAATTAGTGGCCAAAGTAGCAGCATGGTATACCAGTTGGCCCAACCGGTATTACCGTATTTTCCGATACAAAGGAGGCAGAAATTTTTGCTTACTCGATATATAGGCTAGCCAAACCGCTATACCAATTCTGGGTGAGATTCAACAGTTTGGGCCAGTTTCTTTGACTCAACACATCAGATTTGTTAGCTAGCTTAGGGATTGAGATAGGATTTCTTAGTCCTATATATATCGGAGGCTAAGGAAATTTCTATGTATGTACTCATGTAGATTCAAGGGCGAAATCGTCACTTGTACGAGAGATCCGTATTCTCGTAGGTCTAATGCTTCAAGATAGAGGGAGGCTTCTGATTGGAGATTTGTCTACTTCATCAGGGAGATCGTCACTGTCGAACGGTGGACATCTATTAATCGGTGAGAGAACTTTGTAAGTGTTGGATTTATTTTACGGTCTCATTGTATTTTGTATATTCTTTTTGAGAGGTTGTAAGAGATCGATTCTTGGGACAAAGGAGCCAATGGTTCTTGTAATTGCAGTCTTTAGATAAATAAATGTTAGGACTTATCAAGGTGGCCATAGCTACCACATATTGCATGTTTGATTTATGCTTGGCTCTTTGTAGCGGGATTGTGGTTCGTGTTTTCTTTGTGTTTTCTGGTGGTCGATGTTCGTTGACATCGGTTGTGCACGTCTCTTAATCCCAACAAAGAAGGCTTCACACCTTTCTTCAAGTATTTCATATTTATTTGTAGTAGCACGTGATCCTTTAGAAGAGAACATATTTTGGAGGAAGAATTCATAAAGTTTTATTCATTGCTTACCTACTTATAGGGTTGGGTTACATAAAGTCAACAATTGAAGGACACAGTATACCATCATCAGTTTTACATACAAATTTATTACTAAAACCACAAGGAAAAGTTTCCAAATGTTAAGTTGATGAAAATGAAATTAAAAATAATAATAACAAACTAGAATCTAATAAACTGGACTCAAACTCGTATAACTATAAGTGCATGTGACTAGTCCCATAACCACATTGGGCCATGGGAAGATATGATAAAGTTAGCTGAGGCTTGATATGAGCCTTTTTTTTATTTGAGCCCTGCTTCATTCACTATTGTTTGAGAATAGCTTAGATGCATCTCAACTTTTGCAGTATATTGATGTACATTATTTTGTTCCAAGTGTTGGTTACCTCTTCCTTGTTATTTCCTCTTTGAGGATTTTTCTAATTTTAGGATAAAGGCTTTGGTGGTGGCCGTGGTGTTGGATTATTTCTCTAGTATTTTCTTAATGGTGGTGGTGGTGGTGATGTAGGATTCTTAGTATCTTAATAAAACATGGAGGGTTTGCTCTACCCACTCTTCTCCCCCAGGAGATTTTTTTTTTAATTTAAAATTAAAAAAAAATCCCTGCAATGTATTTAACTTGCAAGCACATAATTCGTAGCAACTTCCTCTTCTGCTGCTGCTTTCTTTGTTATTATTCTATATTATGGTACCAACGCATGCATGGTATGAGATACTCTAGTACTTGAATTGAGCATCTTATTGATACTTTATCAGTCCATTCATCTTCTTCCAAATGGCAGGCATATATCAAACAAACTCTAGTCCCTGAATGGATAAATAAATATTACGGATACAGGCAGCTTAAATTATTGAGCTGAACTTAATGAAGTACATTCCTCAGAAGTCGAAATGTCATTTACTTTTCATAATGAACCATTTCGTCCTCAAATTCTCTGCGATGTCTGACAGGTTAAGGAGATTCTTGTGTCTGATATCTGCCATTTGGAGGGGAAGAAATGCCGGGCATGGACAGCAACACCAGACATGACGTTACTAACTGCTGAAAGGATCATGGATTTACATGAGGTGAATCAGCTTCCTGTGGTTTCAGAGTGCGTCGACAGCCACAAGAGAGGACGCCTGATTGGCCTCTTAGACAGGGAATGCATCAGCATTGCTTGCAGGTAAATTTACCTGTAACACTAGTTTTCATGGGATATTGAACTGTATGCCAAATATAGTGAACAGAATGCAATCCTAGGACTGATAACGTTTCTTTTCTTCTTTTCTTTTTTTCCTTTTTCCTTTTTCCTTTTTCGTTATGTTATCAGAGCTGCGGCAACAAAGAAACTTCTGAAGAGTCCAATATAAGGAGGCCAAAACCCATTCAATGAAATGAAGTGTTATGTTCCATTAGATTATATGATCCGGGTTAGTTGCAGTAGTTGTATGCCCATCCATCAAACATCATTGTCAGATGACAAGCTGCGGAAACATGCTGCTGCTAACTATTTCAGTACATGAACAGATATGGCTCCAAACAGAGTGATGGAGAATCACCAAGTACCACAACATTAAGAAAATGGATTGTATTAGCCTCTGACAGGGCAAGCTCTGGTATAGAAATCTTCCCATCTTGCTTATTTTAGTAAGCAACCACCCTTGTTAATCTTAGCTTGATTCAAGGAACTGTGCATAACATCTTTATGATAAATCAATGGTTGCAGAAGTACATTTCTATGTTGAGGCCATATTTAACGTGTGCGCATCTGATATTTTATGTGTTAGTCTTGTTGAATATTGGTTAAAGGAACTAATATTCTATATTTTGTTTATAGATGGAGAAAATAGTAAAATGGAGAAGTGGAACTTTTATTCAAATTTTTGCTTTGCTTGGCTTGAATAAAATGAGATACAATAGCCTCATTTTATAGGCTTTATATGTCATGCCAAAAGACAAAAAAACCTTTCAACTTTAATTCAAGACTTCCACTTCCTAACCGACAACTCTTACACTTTCTAACCAACAACTCTTTCCATTCTTTAAGTAAAACAAATTTCAGTTTTGAATTTGAATCAACATCGTCGCCGCAAATCAAAACCGACTTCATGCCGAGCATGTCTCTTAGTTTCAAGAAGATTTCTCCTAATAATGGCTTAGTGAATATGTCTGCTACTTGTTCAGTAGTGTGGCAATGTTTGAGCTCTATTGTCTTCTTCACACGATCTCGAAGAAAGTGGAACCGAGTATCAATGTGTTTGCTCCTCCTATGATGCACTAGATTTTTTGCAAGTTGAATGGCTGATTTGTTGTCCACAAATATAACAGTCGGCTCTTCTTGTGGATGATCCAGCTCCCTCAAAATGTTCTTCAACCAAATATCTTCACAAACAGTAGATGACGCCACCACATACTCTGCTTCACATGAAGACAAGACTACAACTCCTTGCTTCTTGGAAGTCCAAGAAAATGCAGTTAAACCAAGATAGAATACATAGCCTGTGGTGCTTCTCCTTTCATCTTGGTCACCTCTCCAACCGCTATCTGAATAGCCTACTAACTCTGCATTTTCACCATAACCATAGAAGAGACCGTGGTTGAGTGAGCCTTTGATGTATCTTAGAATCCTCCTCGCAACTAGCCAATGTGACTCATTCGGTGACTCTATGTAGCGACTCACAAGTCCAACTCCATACACAATATCGGGCCTTGTAATCGTCAAGTATCTCAGGCTACCAACCAGACTCTTGAAAAGAGTCGAGTCCATATAACCTCCATTACCTTCTTTTAATAGTTTCATTCCTGTGGCTACTGGGATGTTCACTAGATTGGAGTTACTTATATTGAATTTCTCCAATATCTCCTTCATGTACTTCTTTTGGGATATAAATATCCCATTTTCTTGTTGTTGCACTTCAATACCAAGAAAGTATGACATTAATCCGTTATCCGTCATCTCAAACTCCTTGAACATGGATGACTTGAACTCCATAAGCATTTCACTGCTATTTCCTGTGTACAACAGGTCATCAACATATAAGCAAATAATTAAAAATTTACCTTGATGATTTTTTTTCATGTAGACAACATGCTCATATGGGCATTTAGTAAAGCCATTCTGATGAAGATAGTTGTCGATGCGTGCATTCCAAGCTCTTGGCGCCTGCTTTAAGCCATATAATGCCTTCTTTAGACGGTACACCTTGCTTTCTTCTCCTTCCACTATAAAGCCTTCTAGTTGTTGTACATACACTTCTTCTTTTTCAAGGATGCCATTGAGAAATGCCGACTTGACATCTAGCTAGTATATCTTCCAGTTGTGATGAGTGATAAGTGCGATCACCAATCTTACTGTTTTAAGTCTTGTAACTGGTGCAAAGACATCTTCATAGTCAATGTCGTACTTTTGTTAATCTTATCTTGCACTACCAAAATAAGTCAAATCATCGACGAATTTAGCGACTCTGGAAGACGACGTCGCTAATTTTATTGTAATTAGCGACGTATCTAAAAGACGTCGCAATACGTTGCTATCAGCGACTTTCAACGACGTTTAGCAACTACCTTTAGTATTATGAAATCTAACGTTGCCGACTGGTCGGTAAACATCGTTATATTTTTAATAACGACGATGTTTACCAACTCCACACCTTATATGTCGCAGTATATTAAAACTTTTACGACGTTTAACGACGTCAGGTATAGACATCGCTAAATTAATTCATATAGGGTTCCGCTGGTTGGTTCGACTTTTCATTCCTCTTCCCAAAATTTTTCCCCTCCCCCCTTGTTCGCCGACCGCGTCCAAGCCCCTGGTGACCCACCCGCCCCGGCGACCCCAATCCTCCCCGGATATCTACCCGCCGCGATGACCCCTTGACTTCGGCCATCTTCTCCCCACGACCCCCAAACGCGACTCCTCCCCCTCCGGCGCGGCTGCTCCCCTCCGATGTAGTCCTACTCCGTCGAGCCCTCCCTCAAGTGCTCCTCCTCCCTTCCTCCTTGCTCGATAAACACTAACCCAGACTCGGACACAACCAGGACACACACACGCACACACACATAACACAATCAGGACACACACAGACATAGGACACAACCCGGACACACAAAGGGCACATGGACACACTCACACAGGACATAACTCTAATCTTGACACATGGACACAGACATATGGACACACACATAGGACACAATCTATGATACACAGGACACACACATGGACACAGACACATACGGGCACACATACGGACACACATGGACACACACACCCTAGTTAATATGGAAATTTGGTTGCATAATTAAAAATTTGGGTAGTACATAGCTATTTGTGTTCATGTGTGTCCATTTAGATATATATTCTCCATTTATATATATAATCTCTATTTGATTGTCACTATGTTATATAGTAGTTTGTTAGAATTTTTAGGGAGATATGGATATTTGGTTAAAGTATTATTGTGATGTGTTAATATATAGCTAGGTAATGGGTATTAGGCTAAGATATTATAAGATATTTATTATATATAATCTATATTAAGTATATGATACATAATATAGTCTTTATTAACTAGTATAACTTAGAAACCTAGTACAACAAGGTATTGACCTAGCATGACTTGATAAACCTATTATTGGCTAGTTTAGCTATATAGGCCAATTCAGTTATCAACTTGGAACCCAAAGTGCCGGAAGCCATGAGACGTCCATTTACTAGAGTTTGAAATCTTTGGCTCTACTTTTCGCTCTAGTACCGAAAGCCATGAGACATAAGTCTTATCTTCTCTTTCATATTTCAGTCTCATGGCTTTCGGCACTAGAGCGTAAGGTAGAGCCAAATGTCTCATGGCTTCTAGGTTCATTTACCTATTTCTTATTAGGTTTCTAGCTAGGTTAAGATAAAAGTGAGTATATTGAGAATGTGAGTGTCCACGTATTCCTTATCCATATGTCTACTAGGTTTGGAAATCAATATCAAACTATATACTTATTTTATGAGTACTCATGAGTCACGATATGGATACTCACGCATTACAACTCGAATACTAACGATATGACCTAAATACTCATTTTGATGAACATTTGGATAATATACTTGAACGATGTCTATTGATCTTTGTAGAAGTATCTAGAAATGGATCTGAATTACTACCTGTGTCATCGTTCGTAGATGTACAACCGTCATCCTGATGATATGTGCGTGTCACGCCCCGATCTTCCGCAGGTTAATCGGCTGTCCCCGCTAGGCGAGAATCACCGTGCCAGCACTCCCGCGGGACGATCGCTTGACCCATCTGGGGGTGATGTCGCACGAGCGTAAGACACGCCCATGCAAGGCCGTGGTTCATGCTGGCGGTAAGAGGTCTAAGCCATAGAGTCACACAGATTATCCGAGTGCAGCGGAATTATAAACGCATAAGAGATTGGTAACAAGTTCACTGAGTCGTCAATAACGGAAGCATTGAATAACACAAGTATAGAATTTAAAGCAAACACTTTATTGATATTGAAACAAGTGTTACAGGCGGCGTATAACTAAGATTACAAGTTGCTCAAGCCTCTCTCTCTGAAACAGTAAAAGCGTGCCAAGTGGCTACATTTGTGGAATAATGTTTAGGCGATGTTCTAACATTATGTCTTGTATATGTGCTTCAGTTCCAGACACAACACTCCAAGGCTTCAGATTTGAACTCCATGCCTTAGCACGCATGAAGGAGGTATCTGTACCGAACAAGGTTCTCCTGCACCCTGTAAACAATCTGGTGGGTTATCAGTACATGAATGCACTAGTGGGGAGGCTACTCGCCCGCTCGACAAATCCAAACACGTAATATAGGTTCCGTGCACCATCTATTATATTATCTTTCTAGTCTTGCCTTAGGATCAGTTTCATGGAAATATTGAATAGCCTAACTCGTGTGGCAGTGTGCCATGCGACATAAGAGGAAACACGGCGAGACTTACTAACTTATCAGTTGTCCTTCCCTGTCCAAGGCAAACCAAGTTAATTTAATCATGGACATATATATAATGCAATCCAGGGACAATAGCATATGCAAATACTATGTTGTAAGCGAGATTACATTTCAGGTGCACGAGTTACACGGATTATCAGGTGTGTTGCAGAAAATGTTGAAGTGTTCTATATGTACAAGTGTGCTATACTCAAGTTCGTTCAGGTGTTTCTGATTTCTAGGCGCGATGCAATAACTCGCACGCGGATAACCGCTAAGCGATGATGACTTATCTATATGAACAAGAGGTCGCTGGCATAGCCATCAATGACGGGTCATTGGCAAGAATGGAATGCAATGAAAATACAAGAGGCGCTACAAACCATCTCGCCAAGTACAAGAGAGACCCTACAATCATTTCTATTCCGGATCGGATCGTGCCCCGGAGACCGTCCGTGGAACATGATCCGAAGATCCCCCTCGTTTTTGCGTTGTCTGCGACATGCAAGTCTCTAAGGTTATCCAAATTCACATCTTAACAAGACAATCCATAACACGAGTACAAGAGATGCTTGAATCTTGATTCTTGCTCTGAACGAGTATTGCTTCACGAGCTGTGATACATGATTTACTTGACATGATTCTTGTTCAGATGTAAACTTGACATAATTTCCATTCAGTGATTCAACTTGCCTTGATGCATTCCCCTGGTGCGGGGACTGCCTTAGCGACCTAACGGTCCCAGATACTTGCAGGGTTACAATGCACAGAAGAACTATTTGATAGTCTCCTGGCTCACTAGATGCATGCATGATAGGGATAGCATTTACTCGATTGTGGCATGATTTCGTATGATAAGCATTGCAATGAGGCAACATTACAAGTTAACATATGAGCAGACAAGCATTGCACTCATAAGAAAACTTAAGCATTCACGTTGGCTCGGGCCCGTAGGTAAGCCGAGGAGTGAAACAGTAAAGGGACTTACCGAGCGACATAATCTAGGGTCGTGCAATGTAGCAAGTGAACAGTGCATTACAGAGTATATGTATATCATTTTACTCGAGGCATAGCGGGGTCTAGTTGCACAAGGCAAAGGTAGCATGCGAGGGTCTGTATATAAGCAAAGTTTTATTTCCACGTTCTAACACAAGCAATACAAGTTGGGATTATTTCCTTAGCTAGGTGCGTTGTATTCTTATTAGCATGCATGGGGCGATTCACCTAGCGACTAGCATGAAACATCCATATTTTAAGTGTGCTGGCTAAGCAAAGACAAGTTCATCGTAGCCACCCACCTTAGCGATGATTCGTCTCGGTCGAGCAATACCCCGAGCGAGCCTCTGAAAGTCTAAGCCGGAACTTCTATAGGGACAAGTCTGGAAATCCTCTTGCCTCAAACGAGTATTCTCGCTGAAGCAAAGTGGGTGGGGATATTACACTTTTACCGTTTGAATCGGCATTCCGTTTGAGCGGAATGGGTCGTTATATTATACACCACCAAGAAAAAATCTCGTCCTCGAGACTTTTCTGAGCGCAGGTCATTCTATCGCACTATCGAATCTATCACAAGCATAGCAATAAGTACCACTAGATCTGAATTTGTTCGAACGGATCTCCTACTCATTCCTTACGCCGTATTGCGTGTATGCTGAGTCGGTCTCATTTGCGCGGGACATATTGCTTAACGCGGGGTACGTTTCAATCCATCGTGAATGACGATCTAAGGCTGAGGCAAACATTATACAAGTCGTTATACTTGTTCATGTGGATATTCACTTGCACTAGCATCGAGATTAGCATATCGCGAGTCTGGATCGTGTACATTATCACGCCCCAGTCCCAAAATACATGAAACTAGGCCACATGACAATAGCCAGCTGACACGTCTCCGAGGATATCCCAATTTAATGGATCCTAACGAAGAGTGCTACGCTATCCTAAAATACTAATATGTCCCATAACAATGAATCAACAGGTAACTAATCTCATCCACAATGTAAACTGCAAGAATAATAATAAACGGCTAGAAGATAAACGCCAATCTCAAAATATCATAGTACAACCAATAATGTCTGGTGGGAACAAACCCACTACTATGACGAAAGAAAGTACTGAAAAGAATGATAAAAGATAAAGACTAAGGCATCGGCTGATTAGATAATGATGCTCCCAATCCTAGGCAATAGGCCTACCAAGTGCTCACGGAAACTCCGAAGGTAGAACCTCTAACTCCTCTGCAGTAGCGAATCTCGCCTCCTGTCCTGGGCCGTATACTGTGGGGTAGTAAGCCTCGTCCAAATCTGGAAAGGTACCAGGTCCTCAGAGGGACGTAACAAGATACATATAAATATGCCATATATAAATACTGAATAAAATAAATACAACCAGGGTGTACTAACCATCTAAGTGAATGCAATGTGAGGACAACTTTGGTACATATGGATAGGCGTAGGCATAACGTCCAACACCCCAAAGAGCGTAGCAGCAGTACAGTATATCGGCCATATCGCTCCGAAGAATGTGACAACAGTACAGTATATCGTCCATATCGCTCCGAAGAGTATGGCAGCAGTGTAAAGGGAGTCATTGGATCCGTGGCTCCTCTGGATACTACGGAATCCAATGGGTGTATCCCATACGCCTACTAATGTCCTCCCCGCCCAATGTAAATACGCCAGTCGAATACTGGACGGGCATACCACGTATCTATATGCCAAGTCTCTACCAATAAAATATAACCTGAACTACGTACTATCCGTGATGTAGGTTACACGTACCGATAGCTAGTCGAGTACGCAAACCCGCATCCCAATATGAATATGTCTCAGTGAACGTGTAAGGTGTCAGGTCTCAGACGATAACAGGGTATCGTCCAATACGGTGAGTCTGTTAAGTACTAGGCCAAGTATATAATTCATCGACGTATCCGTCGAATGCACCCGAACAATCTCGGACGCGCACAGTTGTATAAAGTAAAAGCAACAAGAACACAATACAACATATGCATAATTTAATTTAGACAGTAAATATGGCAAGGTATCTTGCCTGGGTCCTGAAGTTGTGAATGCCAGAAGCCGGTTCCTTCAGTGTCTTCTGGCTGATCCAAAGGTCGTAAACACAAATATAATATAACAATATAATATCAGACGCTAACGCGATGCTTGAATATTATCGCAAGTTCACGTCCGTTCGAATACAGCATCACATGTGCGCGTAGCTAAAGTGCACGCGTGTTCTGCGCTCGAACATCCTGAGCCTTGAGACAATAATTTCAAGTTACGGTTTGACCACGATCTCTGTTCTGTGCGAACACATGTTCCTTGGTTTCTATGTTCATTGCACGTGGTTTATGTACAGGTTTTAGGGTAAAAACGCTAGTCCTTGGTGTTATGTCTCACGATCAAGGGTTTGCTAGTAATTACACCAATTCTAGATTTTATTAGTCATTAATCCAATATGCACATAATTAGGATTGTGTCCGATATCAACATTTCTTGACACGTCGATACGACGCTACAATATTAACATGAAGAAGCGAGAGTTTTACGTGGTTACCTCTACGTGACTTGCTCGGACAGGGTCTTCTCTCGTCGAGGAGTACTCCGACGAGGTGGCAGCGGCTCTGGTGAGATGGCAGCAGCGGCGGCGGTACTTCAGTAGGCACGGCAGCGGCAGCAATGGCAGCAGCTCATAGGGGGGTCGGTTGGCACCGGCAGCTCGTCGTGCGACGGGCGGCTGAAGGGGCGGCTGAAGGGGCAGCGGGTCGGCTGTAGGGGCAGTCGGGTCGGATGAAGGGGCAGTCGGCTGAAGGAGGCAGCGGGTCGGCTGTAGGGGCAGTCGGATCGGTTGAAGGGGGCAGTCGGTTGAAGGGGGCAGTGGGTCGGATGAAGGGCGGCGCCGGCGCTGTCAGCGGCGGTGGTGGTGGTGATGGTTGGGTGCAAGGGAGAGGGGGAGTATTCAGCTAGGGTTAGGGTTTGGTGAGGCTTTGTTGGTTTAGGATTTTATATGGAGGAAGTTATGTATTTATATAGGGGATGGGCTTCGGGGTTGGTCTCAGGGTTTGGGCCGGCCAGGGTTCAAGGATATGGTTCAGTCAGGTCCAGTTGAGGTAAAATTAGCCATGAATTAATTAACTAGATTAATAATTAACTGCGCAAGGTGACGTTAATTCACATTGTATAGCTACGGTTGCACTATGATCAGAGGGTACCTACGATCCTCTCACGAAATTTCAATTATCTCGGTTTGTCCCTAGTCTCAATTTTTAAAAATACAAATAATCCCTAAATTGGTTGAGGGAGTTTACAATCTACCCTCCTTAGAGCATTTTGTCCTCGAAATTAAAACATACGCATGATAAGAATTTCTAACTGAAAAAGAAAATGCTAATACGTACCTAGTCCTTCAAAGAGGTGGGGATAGCGCTGTCTAATATCCTCCTCGCGTTCCCAAGTCGACTCGCCTGGTGCATGATGTCTCCATGCGACGCGGACTAAGGGAATAGTCTGACCTCGCAGTACCTTCTCACTCTTGTCCAGAATCTCAACCGGCTCCTCTTGGTACGATAAGCTCGAGTCGACTGTGATCTCTGAATGGTCAAGTACATGGTTCGGATCCGATATGTATCTCCTCAGCTGAGATACATGAAAGACGTCATGGACTCCTTCCAAAGTCTGTGGCAAGGCTAATCTGTAAGCAACCTCTCCGACACGTTCTAATACGTCGAAGGGTCCGATGTACCTCGGGCTCAGCTTTTCTCTGCCTCCGAATCTGATAGTCCCTCGAGTAGGCGAAATCTTTAGAAATATGTGATCTCCAACCTGAAATTCTAAGGGTCGTCGATGAGCATTCGCCCAATGCTTCTGCCTGTCCTGTGATGCTCGCAGGTGTCCTTGGATCTTCTTCACCTTCTCTACTGTACGAACAACCAACTCTGGTTCGAGAATCTGTCGTTCGCCTATATCACTCCAACATACTGGGGAACGGATTTCCTTCGGTACAATGCTTCATAAGGAGCCATCTGGATGCTCGCTTGATAGTTGTTGTTGTATGAAAACTCGACCAAATACAAATGGTCCTCCCATGATCCTCCGAAATCTAGCATGCACGCTCGCAACATGTCTTCTAACGTCTGAATGGTGCGCTCAGATTGGCCATCTATTTGTGGGTGATACGCTGTGCTAAACTTCAGGCGAGTACCAAGACTCTCTTGCATACTCCGCCAAAAGTAAGACGTAAACCTCGTATCCCTATCGGACACAATGCTAACTGGCAATCCATGTAGGCGCACAATCTCCCTCATGTACATATCTGCTAAGGCCTCCGTCGATTGCCCAACTTTGAAGGGTAAAAGTGTGCAGACTTGGTGAGTCTATCCATAATTACCCATACTGCATTGCGACCACTAGGACTCCTCGGAAAGCCCATAACAAAGTCCATGGTGATGTGCTCCCATTTCCACTCTAGTATAGGGAGTGGTTGAAGCAATCCTGCAGATCTCTGATGCTCAGCCTTGACTTGCTGACACACCAGTCACTTGGCCACAAAGTGTGCTATCTCTCTCTTCATTCCGTGCCACCAGTAGTACTGTCTCAAGTCCCTGTACATCTTCGTACCTCCTGGATGAATATAATAGGTTGAACTGTGTGCCTCTGCCATCAACTCCTGACGAAGTTCTCCATTTGGAACATAGAGACGATCTTCGCATCTCAAAGTCCCATCTTCATGTATTCTTAGTCCTGTCTATAATCCAGCCTCTGTCCTCTGTCTAAGCCTCTGAAATCTGGCGTCTGTCGGCAAGGCAGCCTTGATTCTCTCCACTAATGTCGATTGCAACTGAAAACTCGATAACTGTTCGTCCACTCCTGGCATAACGACCTCTATACCCATCTGCTCTAGCTCTCTCAACAGATGTTGTTGGGTAGTCATAAAGAATGCCATGGGTCTTCTGCTCAACGCGTCAGCTACTACGTTGGCCTTTCCCGGATGGTACTGTAGCTCGATCTCGAAGTCTGTCATCACTTCGAGCCAATGTCTCTGTCTCTGGTTCAGTTCCTTCTGGGTGTATACGTACTTTAGGCTCTTATGATCAGTAAATATCTCCACTTTTTCTCCGTATATATAGTGCCTCCAAAGCTTCAAGGAAAAAATCACCGCGGCAAGCTCCAAGTCGTGGGTGGGATAGTTCTTCTCATGTGTCCTCAACTGTCTAGAAGCATAGGCTACAACCTTTCCATGTTGCATCGAGACACATCCTAATCCTTTCCCGGATGCATCGCTATAGATCACGAATCCTCCGGGTCCGAATGGTATAGTCAAAATAGGTGCTGTAGTCAAGTGCTTCTTCAGCTCATCGAATGCCTTCTGATACTCCTCTGTCCAAGTGAACTCCTGCTCCTTTCGGGTCAAGCGGGTCATCATCTCTGCAATCTTCGCGAAGTTCTCTACGAACCTCCGGTAATATCCAGCAAGTCCTAGAAACCTCCTCACTTCTGAGACATTGGTAGGGGTTGGCCATGTCTCTATAGATGAATCTTCGCCGGATCTACCGAGAATCCATCTCCTGAGATGACGTGTCCAAGGAAAATGACACGATCTAGGAGAAACTCGTACTTGTTCAGCTTAGCATAAAGCCTCTCTCTCCTTAGCGTCTCTAACACGAGTCTCAAGTGCTCTTCGTGTTCCTCGTGGCTCTTTGAATACACCAAGATGTCGTCGATGAAGACTACTACGAACTGGTCTAACTATTGGTGGAATACTCTGTTCATCAAATTCATAAATACAGCAGGTGCATTCGTTAGTCCAAAAGGCATTACTAAGAACTCGTAGTGACCATAACGAGTCCTGAATGTTGTCTTTTGAATGTCTTCTCTTCCCACCTTCACTTGATGATAACCCGATCTTAAGTCGATCTTTGTGAACACTACTGCTCCTGTCAACTGGTTGAATAAGTCATCAATCCGCGGCAGGGGGTACTTGTTATTGATAGTCAAAGCATTAAGGGCTCTGTAATCAATACACATACGTACTGTTCCATCCTTCATAGGCACAAACAATACTGGTGCTCCCCATGGTGATGCACTAGGACGGATAAATTTCTTGCTCTGCAACTCCTCTAATTGTAGCTTCATCTCGTCTAACTCCTTCTTCGCCAATCGGTATACATTAGAAGATACAGGTGCTGCTCCGGGTATTAGCTCAATAGTGAACTCTACGTCTCTATCTGGTGGTAAGCTTGACAATTCTTTGGGGAAAATATCCTCGAATTCTGCAACTATTGGCGGGGGTGCAATCTCCATAGCCATGCAAGTTCCCGCTATCTGTTCTACTCCTTGTTCGACGGTCCCTTGCATGTACTCGAACTCCGGTTGATCTGGTGGTCTAAAAGTGACGCTACCCTTCCGGCAGTTCAGTACAGCATTATACTGGCTTAACCAGTCCATGCCTAACACAACAACAAAGTACGGCATGGGTAATACCAAGAATGTGCTCTCATCTCTCTATCACTGTAGAAGCATGAAAAATACGCTGTAGAGTTATACAAAGTATTTTAGTGCTGGGTAGCGTAAAATATGACTTCAGAGCTATCGGCGTACAACAGGGCTTCATCACTAGTACAACGTAAAATATAAGCCCCAAGACAATTCGCGTAATGCAGTATTTCCAGGCTGCTTCAGTGTAAAAAAGGTTGTTACATCGCCACTTTGGCGTAAAAACCTACTCGCTTTTAATGCAGTGGGAAGTTGTACGGGGAACACTTCGTATTCCTCGAATGAACCTGTCAGATCATGCAGTGAACCTGACTCCTGACAACGAGTACTGCACAACTATCCAGACGACGGTTGTAATGATGGTGCGACACAGAGACCCAGACCGTCGTTTAGTAACATTTTCCTGATACAAAGTGCTTTTACGCATACAAGGGAATACGCTGTCTAGTTTTACACAGGCAGATGTGAGATTTTATGCTCAGCAGAAGACAAAACAAACTGTCACGACAAAAGCTGCTCTTTGTACAGAGCTCGAGGCACATCTCTACATTTAATGCGCAGAATGGGGGCAGATCTCTGCATTTAATGCACGAGATTTGGTTATATCTCCAAAGATTGGGCGAGCCATAATTACAGCTAATACGTCCACATCATTACCTTTGCACATTACGCCATCAGGCTATTTTCAGCTATAGGAGCACGCTGTACGCTATCTCCTTGAAATACGCCACCGGGCTATTTTCAGCTATAAAGAGCACGCTGTATGCTATCTCCTCGGAATATGCCAACTCAGGCTATATTTGCATTGGCGTGTGATAAGGCTATTTTTGTCCAGAATACGCTCAAGACCTCAGTCAAGAAAGGAGGATCAGCTATCTTTTATGCTAGCTACCTATCCATGCAGCATCAAGCTTCTATGCCTACAAGGCTGCTACGCCTACAAGGCTTCTACGCCTATTTGGCTTCTATGTCGACTCGACAACCACTTGGCTTCTACGCCAACCTAAAAACTATTTGGCTTCTACACCATGGTGACAGTTATTGGCTTCTACGCCAACCTTTTCTACGCAAGGGGCAGTTACCTACGTGGCTTGCATGCCGTGATCTTCGTAGCAGTTATACGCATTTTCTCATCATGGGACACGCGTCACACGCTTATTCAGAAGATCATCTATACGTGGGTGGCAGTTATTATAACTGCCGCGTAAAAAGTGCCATACTCTCCACTGTCCGGCTTCTACGCCGACTAGACGGTTACTGTCACTAAAATCCTATAAATAGAGACCCCTATTGACAGAGGTCGAAGGTCACAAATTCCAAGGTCGGAACAAGGTCGAAGAATTTGGAGAATATAAGTCAGAGGGTCGAAGCACAGGCAGAGAGCAGTGATCGACAATTTTGGCATCGAGTATCCACTCCCTCTTGCAATCTTTGAAGCATCTCCTTCTTCTACAGTACTTCTTCATCATCGTGTGGTCCAAGGGACAAAGTGATCGACTGCAGATCAGACTCCTATAGCAATATTTATCTAGATTAAATTTTGTACTTAACATCCTCGCATAGGATTAATAGTACTTCTTGTTTGTAAACCTAAGAAAGGGTTTTGTATAAACCTAGTTTTATTTCTTCCGTTTATTATCAAACACAAGATGAAGACTCTGCTGGGGAAAAATTCTTTCTCATCTGACGAGAAAGTAATTGCTCAACACGATACAGTAGGATTAATGAAGAATACCTTGGTCGTCCAGTTTGACCAATCCGCCTACGAAGATATGTTTCGAGCAGGGGGTACCTCTCACTCTCTCTGTCCAAGACAACAGGAAACTTGCGTAAGGTGTGGATGCCCCGGACATTCCCTACCATTCCTGCCGACTCTCTGATCTCTCCGACCAACGATGTTGTAGCATCGCTCCCTCCGCGCCTTGTGCGTAAAACTCAGTCACCCTTCGCTGACGGGGCAGACAAAACTTCTGGCAATGCCTCAGCGCCAATCCAGAAGCATACATCGCGCATTGCGCGTAAAAACTCGTCTCCCGTCGCTGATGGGACAGACGTAGTTTCTGACGAGGCCTCAGCACCAAGTCAGAAAATTCAAATACGCTCCGTGCGTAAAAATATCACTCTCACTCAAAAGAAGGCAGAGAGTCCCGATAATCTCCGCAAGGGAAAACAAGTAGCAGACTTCTCAAATTCTCGGCCTTTACGCCAACAAGAGAAGAAGATGCCCGTTCTCCAGATTATGCGAGAAGCTGATGGCCGATTGAAGACTTCCTTATTTTTACGCCAGCCTGAACAAAATTCTAGACTATGCCAGGTTCAGCCCCTCGGCGTAAAGAAGGTCCAGTTTGCGGATAGATACGCTCCTCGGGGATCATGTGCTGCTCATATGGCTGAACTACTATATTCCTACGGCAGGGAAAGGGTTGGGGTGCCCAATATCCACATTCCAACTGATGTAAAAGGGAGGAAAAAACCTTCTTCATCTTCTTCTTCCATTAATACTCCTGACTTGCGTGAATTTCTGATCCAAAAACGCAAAGACAAAAGTCATAAACAGACTTCAGTTCCCCTAACTGTCAAACGTGGGAAGATCATGTGGGAAGATGCATCAACATCTAATGTCATCATGACATGTGGGCCACATGAAGATTCCGTCTTTATTGTTCCAACAACTCGCGACGACCAGCATCCAATAATCTTCGGTCGTAAGCGGAACAATCCGATTGTACAAGAAGAATCTCGCGAATCTGATGGTGGCAAAATGCAAATCCATAGGTATAGCCCACAAGCTTTAAAGATTATACAAAGCATGGGTTATGATTTGAAGTTGAAACAAGGCCTCAACTATGTAAAAGGCAGACGAACACCGTTGCATAGTAATCTTTACTGTCAACAAACTCGTTTTGGGTTGGGGTACACTGCATCTCTTGCAAATTCCAAACCTCCAAAGGCTAATCCTGTAATACCAGAGGCAGGTCCTTCTAAATCAACTTCAGTGGACAAATGCCATGACATGTCTGGAGGTAACCTACCTCGACAAAATAGGGCACCATCCAAAGCTGGGGGTAGAATTTCTTTTGAGTCTGAAGATGATGCAACGATGACGATCTTCCCGGAAGATCGTAAAACTCAGGCATTGGGAGTCTGAAAGCCGAAAGGGACTTTCTCCTTCAATGAAGATGACATCATTGAAATCTTCAATATGTTGATGAAGGAACACAAACTTTGGCTACCCAACATCAGATACCCTGAGAGGGCTGACAAAGTTGATGACCCTGATTATTGCCTCTTCCATCGGTACATTCATCACCCTACAAGGGCATGTTATGTACTAAAAAGGAAAATTCAGGAGTTGATCGATGCCAAGGTCATCACTTTGCATCTATAAACGAGGGGACGATCACTGTAAATTGATTTCACTTTAACATGACAATTTGCTCCCTCAAGAAAATACCGGATGATGAATCCCTAAAGTTTCCCCAGTGGATTCTTCAGGTCTATCCTCACTCAAGAAAATTACTCTACAGGGAAATTTTTTTCGACAGGAGTTCACGTCCATATTACCTCTGAACTATCCTTATTTTTCCAGCGAAGAAAGAGTCAGTCTCTATTCATCCCTACAGAGTCATATTTTATTGCGTCTATATTACCTCTGTCAGGATTTGTCTCAAACCTATTACTTGCACTAATGTGCGTCCTCAACAAATATGGTATCGTACTACGTCCATATTACCTCTAGTATAATATCCGAAATTTGCGCAAACAATCATAAAAGAAATGGGAGGGCCCTTATATGATTGCAAACGGTGCTTACAGATTAGCCAAACCTAATGGAAATTTGGCAATGGTTACTATCAACTGCAAAATTTCGAAGAAGTACTATACTTGATCTCCTTCGTTTAACGGGGTATGACGAAGATTTTATTTTGACAATATCATGCACAAAGGTTAGCTGGATCATATTCTATCAGGTTCATGAGACCTCCGAATAGATATCCTTAACTAATTTATAAGCCTGTCATGTTAATGATACCTCTTATAGTGTTTAGTATACAAATTTAGTTGGATTATATTCTTTCAGGTTCATGTTAACTCTGAATAGATTTACATTCAGCAAAACCTTGACGAAAGTATGTCATGTTAATGATACCTCTGATATTACTTTCATCCTAGCCTATCACATTCTAAAATGATGGGCCCACAAAGTCAGAAAATGTGTCTTTATTATCTCCGAGAAATTACAGGAGAAACAAGAAAGTACATCATTGGGGAGGAGCAGTCAAATCACGGATCTGCTGTGCCAGAGTAACCATTCTCTCATCCCTGGAGTTCAAGACGTCGGCGCGAGCCCGCTCCAACCTCGCCGCCTCATTGTTCAAAGTAGATAGCTCGGACCGAGCATGTACAAAACCTGCGTGGATGACACCCACATGTGTCAGGTTCTGCTGAGCCGTCTCCATTCGATCCTTCAACACGTCACGAGCTGTTGATAAAGAGAGAGCCTTCTCCTTGGCCTTAGCGAGGTCATCTTCCAATTTGCGGATCCTCGCTGCCTCTGCCTCATAATCGGCCTCGCACTGAGTCAGCTGGGGAATGACATACTCTAATTCAGCACGCTCTTGATCCATCTCCTGCTGCTGTTCCTGGACGGATTTGTTCAGAGATTCCATTTGCCCAGCAAGCTCTGCAGTTAAGGAGTCATACCTAGCTTGAACGAGACCATCAATGCTGCCTCGAGATAGCTGCAAATAATCATTAATGGGTTGTTCCAAACCATTAACTATCTGTTCCAGCGCATCAGCTCTCCCAGCGTCGTTGAAGTCTCTGATCGGTGTTATCGCAAACTGGGAGGACCTCCGCAGAGCCTCAAAGCCTAGATTCTTCTCCAGCACCATCGATATCAACGTTCTCAAAGTGGTGTAGAAAATACTAGTATACTGCTCAATCAGCATGGCGAGATCCGAATGGATGCTGGGAGTGGCTACAATATCGGCAAATCCCCTTCCAGGAACGACTGCAGAGGGTATTGTTACAGTCGTCGCTTCAGCAGATGGTGCGACAAAAAAAGAAGCGCAACAACGGTCGAAGTGGCTGGCGTACTCAGAGGAGGCATAGTCATAATGACAGACTCATCCGCCTCTCAAGATATCAGAACCATTTCGGGCGAGCCGACACTCGAAAATATTTCCTCTTCAAAGTCAGGCACCTCCGTATCATAGACATGAGCGAAAACAAAGCCAAAATTTGCGTCGATGTGCCCTCCCCGTAGATGTCTTCCCCTGAAAAGAAGACAAGTTAATATCAATATGATATTAATTTTTCTATAAAAAAGAGGCATAAAAATGATATTTACCCATGGCCGATGGTATATATGTCGCGTCTGCAGCCAGTACAGCTAAATTATTTCTTAATGATGCTAAGCGACCTGTCATACCTGGAGAGGGGGGTGTGCCAACTGACATTGGCAGGTATTCTTCCAGGTCTTCACCAAGATCCACTCGAGGCTCATTGAGTGGAATCTCGCTGGCTATACTTACAGACGCGGCAGGGGTTTCTCCCGTTGTTGGTCTGGATAAAGATATTCTTATTTGGCTTGGCCCCGAAGGCGATTTCGTACCACTACCTGAAGCGGTAGCAGCGACAGCAGCCTCGAGCAAAGATTCTCCGGCACTACCAGCCGGAACTGTAGAGGTTCCCTCTCTAAAAGGCGAGGAACCTCTAATCAATGGATCGTCCCCAACAGGGGAAACAACAGGCTCACTCCGAGAAGCCTCATGACTGGAAGTCCTGACAGGACCACTAACAGTCTTCTTTTTCTTGCGAGGGGAAGTCTCTTTCAGAACATGAGGCCTTCGCTTACCAGGGATGACCAGAGGCTCTACAGGCGGAGGTATTTTGCCTCTCGGTACTGCCAGCAAAGGCTCATCTGGATTGACAAAGTCTTCACCCTCGTCAGAGGAAACGGATAGGATTTCGTCTCTTCCCGCGAACTTAGAAGAGGGCATCCTAAAACTTTTACGCATATCAAAATCGCGATGGAAGGTATTGATGGCCACGTAAAACTGGGCGTACGAGTGGAGGATGCGCAACTCCATGGAGAGTGAAGTCGCGGGCACAGTAAAAGCTGCCCCAGTGCAACCCATTATGAAATACCGCCATCCTCTTGCTCCATCAATAAGTCCACCCCTGGACTTGAAGCTGGTGATAGTATTGCCCACGTGCAATTGGTCATACCCAAACTGCCTGGCGAATCGACTAGGCAGGTAGGGCTCCAAGAAGCATTGGTCTTCACTTTTGTACAATAAATAGGAAGGTCTAATGCAGACCAACCAATTAAAAGCTTCAGGAGAAAGAATGGTCTGCCCTTCACCTGAGTCCTGAAGCCTGCTCCCCTGTTGATTGAGATGTACAGTGGGGACGGTGCAGAAGAGCTTTCAGCTGTGAGCAAAATTTAATGCTCGTCGACAGTCTAAAACTGTGGTCACGTTCCAGGTGGAATTCTTGTAATTCAACAAGAAATTACTCTCCAAACTACTGCCAGAGCCTGGAGATATCACCCTGGGATTATGGAGAATTAACCATCCCATCAAATACAGGAACGGTAATTCTACCCTGGGAAAGCTGTCACGTCGTGTTTTATCGGCAAGCAGCCCATCAGTAATGGCCCTCAGGCCAGCTTGTATGCGGCATACCATGGCAGGAAGCAGGCCCAGTCTTACCCCGAACACCAGACGCACTGCAGGCCATAAGGTGTTACGGTAAATGCGATCCGAAGATGCAATGCCTGGTACTACCAATCGACGCAGCCATACAGAGAGAAAGCCAGCCAGTTGAGATTCCCTTGACAGAGGCCTGCGGTAATGTCTCAAATAACTGTAGGCTTTAGTGCCTGCAGGATATTTCCCTATCCCTTCGTCGAGAACTCGATCTGAAGCTCCAGCGTCTTCAATAAGGTCATCGACTACTTGAGCATTAAGCACGCTCAGAAGGCTCAAAGGCCTATCCCTGCTATCCACAACTTTGTCTGGCTTAGCATCTCTAGCCTGATGGAAAAAGAGGTAGGATGCCCATTTGTTGGTATGAGCCAGATCAGAGGGCTCATTATAGAAGGCGGTGCACACAAGGTAATGGCTCATCAACTCCTGGCACACTGCCACCACCCGAGAGTTTGTGTCCACCAGCTCCAGGTTTGTGGGAACATACTCTTCATAAGGAGTATCCTCCATTGGCAGTCTTGAAATCTCTGCCATTTCGTGAAGGGCCAATCCCAACTCCCCCAGTGGAGTGGCGAAAGTCCCAGTGAGCGAGATATATCGCTCCATCAAAGCCAAAAATAGGTTGGGGTTGAGAGGTAACCAAACACTGGTAGCACTCACAGCCACGTACAAACCAATGCTCTCCAGCTCAGTCTGAAAATGCTTCAGGGCCCAGGTAGCTAAACGAGCCCATCGAAGATTTGTAGGGGTAATCCACCCATTTGTCCGAGGATTAACCTTGGGGTATACTCCTCCATGCCCCATGAAGTCATTGTAGAAAGTCGGTAATTGGACTGGTTGGAGCAGTGAAGTGTCTTCACTCGGAACACTGCCCGGATATAATCCCCTGAACGGCATGACCGGGCCGGAAGGGCGGCTTACAAATAACACTTGGTCGGACCCTTTCTGATAAAATATCTTCCCCGGCTGGCCGTGAAGATTAGTGGTCAGAGTCCACGACATCCTCCTGGGATGCGTGGAATGGAAGAATGCCGAGATAGGGTAATCTCTCAGCATCTTGGGCAGGTACATGACCATGCCCCCAACAGTAAAAACCCAGTCTTCCTTCTTGGGCTTCGTTTGGGATTGCTTATAGATCATATCCCCGAAGATGAAAGCGGGTTTTATGTATTTTGCCCCGTCTATGTACGCCAGGGGCTCTCCGTTGATCATGCTCAACAGCATTCGCTCTCCTTGAGACGATATCAGGATTCCCCTTCCTTCAGGATATTGGGGTCCAGAAATAGGAAATATCATATGGGACAAATCCTTCAGGTAATTGGAGTGCAGCATCCCAGCAGCAGAACCCATCGCCTCAGCCAACGGAGATATCTGCAAGTTAACTACAAAGTACAAGAAAAACAAGTCAGTTTCTATACTAGAACTCACAATCTTGCAGCTTATGCCAAAGAGCAACAGTCTGCACTTTTATGCCAAGACTGTAAAAACTTGAGTTTTTACGCTGGAATCTCATTCCAAGACGTAAAATTCAAGATTGACAGTATACACAAAAATCTGACAGTCTGTGTTTTACGCCAGATTGCCAAAGTTTGAGTTATTACGCCAGAATTTTTATCCAGAGCGTAGCACCCAAAATTTGTAGTATACGCCAAATTTTGACAGTCAAAGCTTTTACGCCAGACTGCAAAAATATAAAGTTTTTACGCTGACACATTAGAAATGTGGGCGTAAAAGATAAAACATCTCTATGAATCATCTTCCTCGAAGAGGCGTTCAGCACAGAAGATGACCTAGCGCGTTCACGTACAACGTGTGCGAAGGGTTTTCTTCGTTCTTGTCGTCCCAAAAGCTTTACCTATAACGCCCGGTACACAGCTTGATGGTGGGACACTTCGTTCAGAGCGAGGTTCGCCCTGCCCGATGGGAGTCGCTCTTGCTTGGGCAGAGGAGCGAGAAGAGGAGGCAGCCTTCTTTCCCTTAGATGAGGAGATTGGTTTTGGTGCCATTGCTAAAAACTCAGAATACTCAGAGAAGAAACGAAGGAGAATACTCAAAGAGACGAAGGTTTTCTTTTGCAAAAGACAGATGAAAAGTTTTTCTCTGAAGGCCTTGGGGTATTTATAGAGTTCAGATGGACTCCTCGAATCCCTAACCAAATCCGATATTTAATATTCGGTTATGATTGGGGACTACGTCAGCCTATTATTCATGGAAGGCGGACAGTCAGCGAATTCAAAAAGTTTTCGTGCAGAGCAGATTAGTGATTTTACGCCAAGGAACTTTTTACGCTCGGGAAGCTACAAATCTACGGTTTTACGCTCGGAGGCTATAAGTCTATGGTTTTACGTCCGGATGCTTTTACGCTCGGTAGCTTTTACGTTCGAGAGGCTACAAACCTACGACTTCACGCTCAGAGGCTACAAATCTATGATTTTACGTTCAGAAGCTTTTCACGCTCAGAGGCAACAAATCTACGACTTCACGCTCGGAAGTTTTCTTTTCAGAGGCTAACCTACAGTTTTACGCCCGGATGCTCTTATGCTCAGCAGCTTTTACGCTCGAGAGGCTACAAACTTACGATTTTATGCTCATCTACGCTAAGGATCTATGACTTTCCGTATATCTTAAAATATGCAGGCCAGAGTATGCGTATATCTGAACAATTCTCAAAGCGGCCAATCACAAGGGTTCACGCAGAAGATACCCCTTCTTGGTCTCAAAATATCCCAAATACCCAAAGTATACAGAGTTCAGCATGGAAAATGACTCTTCTTCTTGGGTCGATTGAAAGTTCATCCAAAATCCAGTCAGAATATTTTCTCTACAGTTCAAGATGGCGACTCAGTTTTTACAGCCATTTCTCGCCCTATTTCAAGGGATTTTCGAGAAATTATTCTTGAAGATGATGGTCTGAACAAGAATTCTTCTTATCAGAGAAGTGACAAGTTCAGAATTCTACGCAATTCCTCGTTCAAAATAGCATAACAGTTCGGATATTCGACTTAAATGCTAAGCAGTTTTCTATGCGTCCTCAGTTACGCATAAAAGACGGGACGAGATCAGATACTCTTTTTATCAGAGTCAGCGTAAAATTATTCAGACATGGCGAAATTACACATATTAAGACTTTCTCACAACAAAGAATATGGAAAATCATCAGATGCGTAAAAGAAGATGATTTTATTAATCATGATTACATATGAGAGAAATCCAGTCTACAAAGGGTTTTTCATCTTCATGATTACATGATTACATATGAGAGAAATCTCGTCTACAAAGGGTTTCCCATCCTCATTTAAAGGATCATACCAAGAGTCTGTTCTGCCAGGTTCTCGTATTGGTGGAGATCTTTTTCGTCTTCTACAGCAGTTCATCGACTTCCACAATCGATGAACAAGAAAATGATTAATGGCGGGAGGATACAAAACTGGGCCTGTATAAATTATTCAAGAGCCCATCCTCCATACGCCATGATAGATTGAGTTGAGGTTTTAGACCCAACTCAATACTGGAAGACATGGCTAGTTTGTCTGCCCTCGTCCACGAACAACGGGAGAAAATACAGCTTGCAAGCTGTGTGGTCTAATGTGACCCTTCCACTCTCCTGGACGAATTGCCATATGAAGTTGCTGATTATCCTGAGCAAAGGAAGCTATGATATCCTTCCATGATCCATCGTTACAGAGGACATTTGTTCGAAGACGCCTTCTTTTTTGGCCCCTTACATACTGGAAGAGCATGATCTTCTTCTTCCTTAAGTCAACCCGATGAACTCCTGCAATCATCTCAGTGTGGTGAAGGAAATGTGGGAAGAACAAGTTAACTCATCAGCCTTTTTATTGGCAAAAGAGAACACACCGAATCCCAACAAATCCCCAAAAATCCGTCAATAAATCAGCCTCGAGGAACGAGTCAGACTTGGCCGTTTCATGCTTTATTCAAAGTGTTTCAAATTACGAGGAATTTGAAAACTTTGAAGGGTGTCTTGTAGAAGCATGAAAAATATGCTGTAGAGTTATACGCAGTATTTTAGTGTTGGGCAGCATAAAATATGACTTCAGAGCCATCGGCGTACAACAGGGCTTCATCGCTAGTACAGCGTAAAATATAAGCCCCAAGACAATCCGCGTAATGCAGTATTTTCAGGCTGCTTCAGCGTAAAAAAAGTTATTACATCGCCACTTTGGCGTAAAATCCTACTCGCTTTTAATGTAGTGGGAAGTTGTACGGGGAACACTTCGTATTTCTCGAATGAACCTGTCAGATCATGCAGTGAACCTGAATCCTGACAACGAGTACTGCACAACTATCCAGACGACGGCTGTAATGATGGTGTGGCACAGAGACCCAGACCGTCGTTTATGATATTTTCCTGATACAAAGTGCTTTTACGCATACAAGGGAATACGATGCCTAGTTTTACACAGGCAGATGTGAGATTTTACGCTCAGCAGAAGGCGAAACAAACTGTCACGATAAAAGATGCTCTTCGTACAGAGCTCGAGGCACGTCTCTGTATTTAATGTGCAGAATGGGGGCAGATCTCTGCATTTAATGCATAAGATTTGGTTATATCTCCAAAGACTGGGCGAGCCATAATTATGGCTAATACGTCAACATTATTACCTTTGCACATTACGCCATCAGGCTATTTTCAGCTATAGGAGCACGTTGTACGCTATCTCCTTGAAATACGCCACCGGGCTATTTTCAGCTATAAGGAGCACGCCGTATGCTATCTCCTCGGAATACGCCAACTCAGGCTATATTTGCATTGGCATGTGATAAGGCTATTTTTGTCCAGAATACGCTCAAGACCTCAGTCAAGAAAGGAGGATCAGCTATCTTTTACGCTAGCTACATATCCATGCAGCATCAGGCTTCTACGCCTACAAGGCTGCTACACCTACAAGGCTTCTACGCCTATTTGGCTTCTATGTCGACTCGACAACCACTTGGCTTCTACGCCAACCTGACAACTATTTGGCTTCTACGCCATGGTGACAGTTATTGGCTTCTACGCCAACCTTTTCTACGCAAGGGGCAGTTACCTACGTGGCTTGCATGCCGTGATCTTCGCAGCAGTTATACACATTTTCTCATCATGGGACACGCGTCACACGCTTATTCAGAAGATCATCTATACATGGGTGGCAGTTATTATAACCGCCGCGTAAAAAGTGACATACTCTCCACTGTCCGGCTTCTACGCCGACTGGACGGTTACTGTCACTAAAACCCTATAAATAGAGACCCCTATTGACAGAGGTCGAAGGTCGCAAATTCCAAGGTCGGAACAAGGTCGAAGAATTTGGAGAATAGAAGTCAGAGGGTCGAAGCACATGCAGAGAGCAGTGATCGACAATTTTGGCATCGAGTATCCACTCCCTCTTGCAATCTTTGAAGCATCTCCTTCTTCTACAACACTTCTTCATCATCGTGTGGTCCAAGGGACAAAGTGATCGACTGCAGGTCAGACTCCTATAGCAATATTTACCCAGATAAATTTTTGTGCTTAACATCCTCGCATAGGATTGGTCGAACTGGATGACCAAGGTCTTCTTCATTAATCCTACGACATCGTTTACAAAGTGATCAACTGCAGATTAGACTCCTAGACTAGGTTTATACAAAACCCTTTCTTAGGTTTACAAACAAGAAGTACTATTAATCCTATGCGAGGATGTTAAGTACAAAATTTAATCTGGGTAAATATTGCTATAGGAGTCTGATCTACAGTCGATCACTTTGTCCCTTGGACCACACGATGATGAAGAAGTGCTGTAGAAGAAGCAGATGCTTCAAAGATTGCAAGAGGGAGTGGATAGTCGATGCCAAAATTGTCGATCACTGCTCTCTGTCTGTGCTTCGACCCTCTGACTTATATTCTCCAAATTCTTCGACCTTGTTCCGACCTTGGAATTTGTGACCTTCGACCTCTGTCAATAGGGGTCTCTATTTATAGGGTTTTAGTGACAATAACCGTCCAGTCGGCGTAGAAGTCGGATAGTGGAGAGTATGGCACTTTTTATGCGGCGGTTATAATAACTGCCACCCACGTATAGATGATCTTCTGAATAAGCGTGTGACGCGTGTCCCATGATGTGAAAATGCGTATAACTGTTGCAAAGATCATGACATGCAAGCCACGTAGGTAACTGCCCCTTGCGTAGAAAAGGTTGGCGTAGAAGCCAATAACTGTCACCATAGCGTAGAAGTCAAATAGTTGTCAGGTTGGCGTAGAAGCCAAGTGGTTGTCGAGTTGGCATAGAAGCCAAATAGGCGTAGAAGCCTTGTAGGCATAGCAGCCTTGTAGGCATAGAAGCCTGATGCTGCATGGATATGTAGCTAGCGTAAAAGATAGCTGATCCTCCTTTCTTGACTGAGGTCTTGAGCGTATTCTGGACAAAAATAGCCTTATCACACGCCAATGCAAATATAGCCTGAGTTGGCGTATTCCGAGGAGATAGCATACGGCGTGCTCCTTATAGCTGAAAATAGCCCGGTGGCGTATTTCAAGGAGATAGCGTACAACGTGCTCCTATAGCTGAAAATAGCCTGATGGCGTAATGTGCAAAGGTAATAATGTGGACGTATTAGCCATAATTATGGCTCGCCCAGTCTTTGGAGATATAACCAAATCTTATGCATTAAATGCAGAGATCTGCCCCCATTCTGCACATTAAATACAGAGACGTGCCTCGAGCTCTGTACGAAGAGCATCTTTTGTCGTGATAGTTTGTTTCGCCTTCTGCTGAGCGTAAAATCTCACATCTGCCTGTGTAAAACTAGGCATCGTATTCCCTTGTATGCGTAAAAGCACTTTGTATCAGGGAAATATCATAAACGACGGTCTGGGTCTCTGTGCCACACCATCATTACAGCCGTCGTCTGGATAGTTGTGCAGTACTCGTTGTCAGGATTCAGGTTCACTGCATGATCTGACAGGTTCATTCGAGAAATACGAAGTGTTCCCCGTACAACTTTCCACTATATTAAAAGCGAGTAGGTTTTTACGCCAAAGTGGCGATGTAACAACCTTTTTTACGCTAAAGCAGCCTGGAAATACTGCATTACGCGGATTGTCTTGGGGCTTATATTTTACGCTGTACTAACGATGAAGCCATGTTGTACGCCGATGGCTCTGAAGTCATATTTTACGTTGTCCAACACTAAAATACTGCGTATAACTCTACAGCGTATTTTTCATGCTTCTACAACCACATACAATTACTGAGCACGTTCTGATAGTGCTGGTAACTGGCACGATACCTCCTCTGGTAAGAATCTTCCAACTTTTAGGTAAGGGAGAAGTCGCTACTCTATGCATTGCTACGAATTTACTAGATATAAATGATAATGTAGCACCAGAATCAAACAATGCAGTTGTAGGTAATGATGCAACCAAAATGGTAGCTGTGATAGCTTCCCCTTCTGTCTCCTCCTCTGTAGCTGCTAGTGCAAAGGCATGTCCGTGCCTCTGCCCTCCTGCCTGCTGTCGAGTTCGGTCAAACTATGCCTCCTGTGGGGCCAAGGGTGGTCCCCTCTAAAATTCTTCGGGTGCTGGTGGACGCTGTCCTCCTGGGGGTGGTAGTATCCTTGGAACTGGTGCTGTTGGCCTTTGTCCGGCCGACGGTGCTGTCTCTCTGCGTTGTGGGCAGTCTCGAACTTGGTGCTGGTCTGACCCATAAATTAGACATGTCCTCAGTCTCTTTCTGCAGTCCTTCTCGTAATGTCCTCTCTTACCACAGTGGTAACAAGTTGGAAGCTCCTTTTGCTGGTATGGTGTTGCCCTCTGCTGTTTCTGTGCTCCGGGACGTCGGATCGGTCCTCCTGCTCTGGGCTATGCTCTGGCTGGTATTGTCATGCTGGAACGTCTGGCTACTCTGACGATGGCCTCCTGGATTCTCGCCTCCGCAAGAACCTCTTCATAAGAAATCCTCGCCTGTGTGGTGGTATACCTCTGTAGCTCGAAATTGAGGCCGTGATGAAATCTCTGGGCCTTCTCTAGATCATTGGGTATCATGACGGCACCAAATCTGCTGAGGCGGCTGAACTCTGCGTCATAGGTGTCAACAGTCATGTTTTCCTGCTCTAGATGTAGGAACTGGGAGTATAGGGTATTTTTGACTGTAGCTGGGAAATACTTTGCATGAAAGTATTCTAGGAATTGTTCCCAAGCCTGGTTCTTGCCTACACTGCGCTCAATGGAATCCCACCAGTGATGGGCGTTGCCTTTTAGTTGGGCCCTCACTGCGGTCATCTAAAGGTCTGGATGCAGTTGTGAAGCCTCTAGTAACATCTCCGTGTTGGCGACCCAATCGGAGATCTGTTCTGCAGTCTCATTTCCTGAGAAAGTATCTGGTCCCATCTGTCGGAACCATCTAACAGTGCCACTTGTCTGGGCTGGTGGAGGTATTGGTACAGGTGCTGGGATAGGTGTCCTTTCTAGTACTGTCATCAGACTCTGTCTCAACATCTCTATCTGCTGCCACTGTCCTTGCATCATTGCCTGGAAGAACTGAAGCATCTGTGGTTGGCTATCTAGCTGTGGCATCTGGGGTGGATAAGGTGGAGGCGGTAGTAGTGGAATCTCTGGCTGGGCAGTAGGCGTCTCCTCAGATGTCGGCCTCTCAGTCTGCGGCATCGGTGTAGCTCCTAAAGTCTGTCCCTCAAAAGGCTGCATGGGAATCGTCTGGGAAGTCTGTCCCTCGGGCTGCGGTGTAGGATCGCCTTGTGATGTCTCGTGCCAATATATCGGCAGGGTCTGTAGCGGGGGATGCCCTTGGGGTACCTTCTCTCCTTGAGTGGTGTTATCTGGCATCGCGGCACTGGGTGCTCCTCGTCCACTGTGCAAATTCATCTTGCTGGAAGAGATAGGACTTCATTAAAAGAGTACGAATACAACAAACAGGATGCAGATTGTTTAGAAGCAGTATGAAGGGAGTTCAAAGGCGAATCAAAAGTGGATGAGACCTAGTAACTTTTATCCTATTGCAGGCTCGCTGGGTACGTTACCATACCACAAGAAAAAAAGTTGACCTGCATGGGCCACCACTAAAACCATGTCACGCCCCAGTCCCAAAATACATAGAACTAGGCCACGTGGCAATAGCCAGCTGACACGTCTCCGAGGATATCCTAATTTAATGGATCCTAACGAAGAGTGCTACGCTGTCCTAAAATACTAACATGTCCCATAACAATGAATCAAAAGGTAACTAATCTCATCTATAATATAAACTGCAAGAATAATAATAAACTGCTGGAAGATAAACGCCAGTCTCAAGATATCATAGTACAACCAATAATATCTGGTGGGAACAAACCCACTACTATGACGAAAGAAAGTACTGAAAAGAATGATAAAAGATAAAGACTAAGGCATCGGCTGACTAGATAATGATGCTCCCAATCCTAGGCAATAGGCCTACCAAGTGCTCACGGAAACTCCGAAGGTAGAACCTCTAACTCCTCTGCAGTAGCGGATCTCGTCTCCTGTCCCGGGCCGATACTGTGGGGTAGTAAGCCTCGTCCAAATCTGGAAAGGTACCAGGTCCTCAGAGGGACATAACAAGATATATATAAATATGCCATATATAAATACTGAATAAAATAAATACAACCAGGGTGTGCTAACCATCTAAGTGAATGCAATATGAGGACAACTTTGGTACGTATGGGTAGGCATAGGCATAACGTCCAACACCACGAAGAGCGTGGCAGCAGTGCAGTATATTGGCCATATCGCTCCGAAGAACGTGACAGCAGTACAGTATATCGTCCATATCGCTCCGAAGAACGTGGCAGCAGTGTAAAAGGAGTCATTGGATCCGTGGCTCCTCTGGATACTACGGAATCCAATGGGTGTATCCCATACGCCTACTAATGTCCTCCCCACCCAATGTAAATACGCCAGTCGAATACTCGACGGGCATACCACGTATCTATATGCCAAGTCTCTACCAATAAAATATAACCTGAACTATATACTATCCGTGATGTAGGTTATACGTACCGATAGCTAGTCGAGTACGCAAACCCGTATCCTAATATGAATATGTCTCAGTGAACGTATAAGGTGTCAGATCTCAGACGATAACAGGGTATCGTCCAGTGCGGTGAGTCTGCTAAGTACTAGGCCAAGTATATAATTCATCGACGTATCCGTCGAATGCACCCAAACAATCTCGGACGTGCACAGTTGTATAAAGTAAAAGCAACAAGAACACAATACAACATATGCATAATTTAATTTAGACAGTAAATATGGCAAGGTATCTTGCCTGGGTCCTGAAGCTGTGAATGCTAGAAGCCGGTTCCTGCTGTGTCTTCTGGCTGATCCAAAGGTCCTAAACACAAATATAATATAACAATCTAATATCAGACGCTAAACATTAAATGTACACGACTACAACGCGATGCTTGAATATTATCGCAAGTTCACGTCCGTTCGAATACAGCATCACATGTGCGCGTAGCTAAAGTGCACGCGTGTTCTGTACTCGAACATCCTGAGCCTTAAGATAATAATTTCAAGTTACGGTTTGACCACGATCTCTGTTCTGTGCGAACACATGTTCCTTGGTTTCTATGTTCATTGCACGTGGTTTATGTACAGGTTTTAGGGTGAAAACGCTAGTCCTTGGTGTTATGTCTCACAATCAAGGGTTTGCTAGTAATTACACTAATTCTAGATTTTATAAGTCATTAATCCAATATGCATATAATTAGGGTTGTGTCTGATATCAACATTTCTCGACACGTCGATACGACGCTACAATATTAACATAAAGAAGCGGGAGTTTTACGTGGTTACCTCTACGTGACTTGCTCGGACAGGGTCTGCTCTCATCGAGGTGTACTCCGGCGAGGTGGCAGCGGCTCCGGCGAGATGGCAGCAGCGGTGGCGGCACTGCAGCAGGCGTTGCAGTGGCAGCAATGGCAGCAGCGTACAGGGGGGTCGGTTGGCGTCGGCAGCTCGTCATGCGACGGGCGGCTGAAGGGGCGGTTGAAGGGGCAGCGGGTCGGCTGTAGGGGCAGTCGGGTCGGATGAAGGGGCAGTCGGCTGAAGGGGGCAGCGGGTTGGCTGTAGGGGCAGTCGGGTCGGATGAAGGGGGCAGTCGGTTGAAGGGGGCAGCGGGTCAGATGAAGGGCGGCGCCGGCGTTGTCAGCGGCGGTGGTGGTGGTGATGGTTGGGTGCAAGGGAGAGGGGGAGTATTCGGCTAGGGTTAGGATTTGGTGAGGCTTTGTTGTTTTAGGGTTTTATATGGAGGAAGTTATGTATTTATATAGGGGATGGGCTTCGGGGTTGGTCTCGCGGTTTGGGCCGGCCAGGGTTCAAGGATATGGTTCGGTCAGGTCCAGTTGAGGTAAAATTAGCCATGAATTAATTAACTAGATTAATAATTAACTACGCAAGGTGACGTTAATTCATATTGTATAGCTACGGTTGCACTATGGTCAGAGGGTACCTACGATCGTCTCACGAAATTTCAATTATCTCGGTTTATCCCTAGTCTCAATTTTTTAAAATACAAATAATCCCTAAATTTGTTGAGGGGGTTTACACACATATTCGAAGTGCCCCTCAAACATATGCATGTCAACCAACTTAGCGATAGCGAAATCTGTGCACTTGAGTTCCATATCTCATTGAGTCTTGGATCGTGCACACGTTTAAGGCGTCCCTCAAACATATGCATTCAACCAACTTAGAGATAGTGAAATCGGACAAGCTGCTTGTAAAAATCTCAAGGGTTTTCGTTTTATGAATCACGATGATACTTCCGACATGGTCAATCAAATCCAAGTTATTTCTATTCCAACCCAACCAAGTATTTGCACTACCGTTAAGCACGATCTATCCGATACCGACTAGCGTTCATTCATTCGGGTCAAATACAGCACAAGTTATCATTCCAAATCTAATCCTAAGTCTTGTTGCCCCAGTTCTATAACTTGTTCAAGCAATGTGCTAAAGTCGGCCACAGGTTCATTCACTCGGCACATGGTCGTCTGCCTAATTGCTAGGTCATCTCACAAGGTCATAGGTACAAGTTCAAGCACACGATGCTCGCCCCAAATCCTAGGGCCAAACCATTGTTCATTTGCATGGGGTATTCTACCCAAGCTCGTTTCACTCAGATTTCTAAACATCGAGCAACTATTTTTTCTACTCTCAATAACACGTTCGTTTACACAGGGGACGAGTCCGATCAGCAAAATCCATAATATATCCAAGTTGCAGGACAAGCCTAGTGATTTACATAGTCTATCTCCCCAAGCATATTTTGATAAAATCCATATCCATTCCAAGTCTTGACCACTAAGCCAAGATTCAATTCTAAACCTTTTGTTTATAATCTCCAAGTCGTCCAACCTGATTCATGTATCCGTTCACGAAACCATCAAGCGTGATTTTGTTCTAGGTTCTAGGCTAACTTATCCTCGAAACATTTTCGATCATTTGCATTCTAAATTCGTCTTGTCGTGTCGAACCAAAAGTCAAGACGATCCATTAGTTGTCACGCTCCGGCCTCCCACAAGTTTGATCACCCTCGTTGGACGTGAGATCTCCACACCAACGCTCCCGCTGGATAATTGTCCTAATCCGGACGTGACGTATGCACGAGCATAGAGTTACACTTGCACAAGACAAAAACGTTTGAATGTTATAGTTTTCATCGAAACAATCAAAATACCTTATATTTTCACTTTGCTCCATCCAAGTTATATATCCATCGAGTCAAGTCCGTTTTATGCAGTGATTATAATTCGTCTAGCAAAATCATCCAACTTCAATATTACCGTTCAGTAAATCCATAGTCTACTTCTAGCATTCCTCGAGCAACTAAGTTCAATATTCAAGCCCAAGTCTATTCCATTTTTGATACGTTCCATTCATCGAGTTCATTGGGAATAATTACCGAACATGTTTTTTTGAGTTCGATCATCCCCGTCGTACGTGAAATCATCACGCCGGAGCTCCCGCAGGATAATCGTTCCCGTTAGGAATGATTTCGAAAGTTATCATTTCGAACTAGATTTCAAGATCGTTCTTCCAAACTCCAAGCCAATTTCATTATCGTTCATCTCTTTCCTCGGACCACAATATTCATTCTTGGGCTAAACTTAATTCAAGCGATACTGTATTCAAGTTTAATTCATTTGTTTTAATCCAAAATCGCTTGTACAATCCTCAAGTTTCCAACAAGTTTTTTTACCAAGATATCGATTCCCATTTTCTCAAGTCCCAATTTGATATAAGCCTTATCATTTATTCAAGACATTCACCAAATCGTTCAATTCAACTATCGCACGAGACCTATGAATCCGTTTGGACATTTCTAAATGATCCATACACAACTCGGAATTGAGTCATCCCTTTAAATCTATGTTCGATAGTCGTCCAAGCAAACTATATTTTATTTGTATCTTTCGACACAAAATATCGTTCGAGCTATTTCCCAAAATCCAAGCACGATTCTCTATATTCGCCTAAGCGATAAACTGATAAGGTTCTATCGGTTGCCGTTCTAAGTCTGACTTATCTTATTCCTGAACGATATCCCATCTTGTTTCAACTTAGCTTGCACCAAATGGTCTTGGCGCGCAATACTTTACACAACTTAGCCAAAAGACTGTGTGCATAGCTAAACGTTCGGGCGATATTCTATTCCATACACTAACCAGTTGGGTATTAAGTATGGGCATTTCGAGTTTGCACATAAGTCGCGATTCTAGCATGAGCCTAATCCCAAGGGTCTAACACAGGTCGGCACAAAGGCCTTAGCATTGTAATTTCGTATAAGCAATCACATCATTCACATACACTTTTTAAAAGTATTTAGACTCATTGTTGGAACATTCCTTTGGGACATTGAGAGAGAACGTGCACATAACCCATGAACGAGCTTTTGAAACTGAGAAAATTGATACAAAGTCCAAAGGCGTATAGCCAAGCTCTGATACCAATCTGTCACGTCCCAATCTCCCGCAGGTTAATCGGCTGTCCCCGCTAGGCAAGAATCACCGTGCCAGCGCTCCCACGGGATGATCGCTTGACCCATCTGGGTATGATTCAGCACGAGCGTAAGCCGCGCTCGTGCAAGGCCGTGGTTCATGCTGGCGGTAAGAGATCTAAGCCACAGAGTCGCACATATTGTCCGAGTATAGCGGAATTATAAACGCATAAGCAATTGGTAACAAGTTCACTGAGTCGTCAATAGCGGAAGCATTGAATAACATAATTATAGAATTTAAAGCAAACTCTTTATTGATATTGAAATAAGTGTTACAGGCGGCGTATAGCCGAGATTACAAGTCGCTCAAGCCTCTCTCTCTGAAATAGTAAAAGCGTGCCAAGTGGCTACATTTGTGGAATAATGTATAGACGATGTTCCAATATTATGTCTTGTATATGTGCTTCAGTTCCAGACACAACGCTCCAAGGCTTCAGATTTGAACTCCACGCCTTAGCAGGCACAAAGGAGGCATCCACATCGAACGAGGTTCTCCTGCACCATGCAAACAATCGGTGGGTTATCAGTACATGAATGCACTGGTGGGGAGGCTACTCGTCCGCTCGATAAATCCAAACACGTAATATAGATTCTGTGCACCATCAATTATGTTGTCTTTCTATTCTTGCCTTAGGATCAGTTTTATGGAAATATTGAATAGCCTAACTCGTGTAGCAGTGCGCCGTACGACATAAGAGAAAACACGATGAGACTTACCAACTTACAAGTTGTCCTTTCCTGTCCAAGGCAAACCAAGTTAATTTAAGCACGGACATATATATAATGCAATCTAGGGACAATAGCATATACAAATACTGTGTTGTGAGCGAGATTACATTTCAGGTGCACGAGTTACACGGATTATCAAGTGTGTTGTAAAAAATATTGAAGTGTTCTATATGTACAAGTGTACTATACTCAAGATCGTTCAGGTGTTTCTGATTTCCAGGCGTGATGCAATAACTCGCACGCGGATGTAGAAACATGAAAAATACGCTGGAAGGATCTACGCAGCCTCTTGATACAGAGCAGCGTAAACAGAGGCCTTCAGAGCCATCAGGCGTACAACAGAGCTTTTTTCGCTAAAATACAGCATGAAAAATAAAGCTCAAAAGACCATCCGCGTAAGTGTAGTACGTCCGGGCCGCTCCAGCGTAAACAGAGTTCTTCATCGCCTCCATGGCGTAAAACTCATCCGCTCTCAAAGTAGCGTTAAAGCGTACGAGGAACGCTTCATCTTCCCCGAAATGAACCTGTCAAGTCACGCAGTGAATCTGACCTCTGACTCCTGATAAAAAGTGCTGCACAGCTACCCAAACGACGGCTGGAAACGATGGCAGACCCCTCGGGACGCGCCCCACAGTATGATGGCGGATCTCTGCATTTAATACAGAGAATTTGGTTAAAACATCACCGAACCATCGTTTACTGAAGTCCCCTCATCATAAACCGCTCTTTTGCGTACAAGAGAATACGCTGCCTTGTTTTACACAGGCAAACATGAGCTATTTTACGCTCCACAGCATAGAAACTGCCTGCCACGTCAAAAGCTGCACTTCGTACGGGACTCGAGGCACGTCTCCACGTCTAATTGCACAGAGCGGTGACAGTTTCTCTCAAGGCACGTCTCTGCGATGGGTGCACAGAAGGGCTGCAGACCTTCAAAATACGCCTCCGCATTTAATGCATAAGATGGTGGCAAATCTCTGCAAGAGATTTGATTATATCTTCAAAAGCTGTAATTCTAGCTAAGATGTCCACATCAGCACTCTGGCACGGTACGCAGCGGCTTCTACGCCCATTCAGGATCTGTGCTCACGCGGCTTCTACGCCCATTCAGGATCTGTACGCAGCGACTTCTACGCCCATTCAGGATCTGTGCTCACGCGGCTTCTACGCCCACTCAGTCTCTACGACCACTCAGTCTCTACGACCACTCGGCTTCTATGCCTATTCGGCTTCTATGCCTGTTCGGCTTCTATGCCTGTTCGGCTTCTATGCCTACTTGGCTTCTACGCCAGGGTGACAGTCATTTGGCTTCTACGCCAACCTCTTCTACACGAGGGATACCTACCTACGTGGCTTCTACGCCGTGATCTTCGCAGCAAATATACGCATTTTTTCTCTTTAGTTGGACACGCGTCACATGCTCACTCAAAAGGTCATCTATACGCAGGCATTGGTTATCTTAACCGTTGTGTAAAGGGGTGCTGTACTTCCCACTCCTCGGTTTCTACACCGACGGAGTGGTCACTGTCACCAAAACTCTATAAATAGAGACCCCTATCAATGGGGAACAAGGTCAAAAACTTGGAAAGAAGAATCGAACAATAGGGTCGAAAAACTTCAAACTTGAAGATCGAACAAGGTCGAACTTCTAAGAAAGATCGAACCGGAGATCGAGAGAGAGAGAGAGAGAGAGAGAGAGAGAGAGAGAGAGAGAGAGAAAGAGAGAGAGCACGGAGCTCAGGCAAAGAGCAGGGATCGACGACTTTGGCATCGTGCATCCACCCTCTCCTGCAACCTTCGAAGCTGCTACCTGTCTTCCACGACACTTCTTCAACATCGCGTGGTCCAAGGGCTAAAGTGATCGACTGCAGATCATACACCTATAGCAATTTATACCCAGATTAAATAAATTATACTTCCACATCCTCGTATAGGATTATATTGTACAAGTTTGTTTGTAAACCAAAGGGCTCGGGTTTCGCATAAACCCTGTCATTGAAATACACTTTCATTCTTTCGTTTAATACCACAAACAAGATGGCGACTCTGCTGGGGACGTCTTTCTCTTCTGACGAGAAAGTAATTGCTCAACGCGATACGGTATCCGTGGGATCCGTGAAGAAGACACTGGTCGTCCAGTTCGACCAGTCTGCCTACGAAGACATGCTTCGAACCGGGGGTAGCTCTCACTCTCTCTCCGTCCAAGACAACAGGAAGCTGCGCAAAGTGTGGATGCCCAAGACATCCTCTACCATTCCTGTGGACTCTCCGATCTCTCCGATCTCTTCGACCAATGAGATGGTAGCATTGCTCCCTCCGTGTCCTGCACGTAAAACTCAGTCTCCCGCTACGCGTGGTACAGACAAAACTTCAGGCAAAGCCTCAGCGCTAACCCAGGAGTATCCACTGCGCTTTACGCGCAGAAATCAGTCTCCCTCTACGCGCGGTACAGATAAAACTTTGGGCAAAGCCTCAGCACTGACCCAGAAGTATCCACTGCACTTTACGCGTAGAAATCAGTCTCCCGCTATACGCGGTACAGACAAAACTCCGGGCAAAGCCTCAACTCTAACCCAGGAGTATCCACTGCGCTTTACGCGCAGAAATCAGTCTCCCGCTACGCGCGGTACAGACAAAACTTCCGATGATGCCTCAACGCCAAATCGAAGGTACAGATCACGCTCCACGCGCAAGACAACATCTGACCTCTACGGTAAACCAGATGAGCGCTGTGATCTCCGCGAGGGAAAGCAAGCAAGCGAATTCTCAGCTTCTCGGCCTTTACGCCAGCAAGAGAATAATCTGCCTACCCTCCGGATTACGCGAGAAGCCGATGGCCGACTGAGGGCCTCTCCAGCTTTACGCCAAACTGAGCGAATCTCCAAATTACGCCAGGCACAGTCCCTCGACGTAAAACAAGCTCAGATTACGGAAGGACACCCTCCCAGGGGATTATCCGCCACCCAGATGGCCAATCTGTTGTACACACATACCGTAGGGAAAACCGGGGTGCTCAATCTCCGCATACCCAATGATGGGAACAGAAGAAACAAGCCTTCGTCTTCTTCCTCTACTCCTCCTGACTTGCGCGCATATCTCATCCAGAAGCGTAAGGAAAGGAGATCTTCCAACATGTCTATTACGCCCCCTAGCGAGCAATGTTGTAATAGTCATAAAATTATGATTGACTGCTGCTGTTCTAAAGCAAAACAGTCGGTTTTCGACCGATTGAGCTACTCTCAGTCTTTCTAGGAAGAGGAACCCGCGCATGCATCTGTGAACATGGCTTCACACATACGTAGAGGAGGGTCGAGCTCAAGACGTCATCCCTCCCGGCCCCCGAGCCGAAGGAGGTTCAGTGAGCTCCTCAGGAACACTGAAGCCGGGGTATTCCAAAATACTCACGTGAGGTCACGACAACCAGCTTCGTCCTCTTCTGATTCCGACGCTGGGGGTCGCCAAGCCCCCGAATTAGAGGCATAAAGTGTAGAGTTGACTTCTACAGCGACCTATACTAATCCTTCAATGACACCCAGGGAGATGGGAGTTTACACCGTTGAAGATGATTGCGAGAAAGCTTCGCCGTCAGGAAACGCGGAACAACGCATCACTATACTGGAGACATCTCTGAAACAAATACAATCCATGATGGAGAACATACACCAGATGATGCAAACTCAGCACGCAACTGCCATGGCTCAAGCATCAGTCCCGCCAACTCAGATACGTGTGGGGGTGGACTTACCACCATCCAACCCGAGCCAAGAGCCTGCGCTAGATCAAGAGTCAGCAGTTCCTCCGCTTTCTCACTCAGAGAATGCCTTACCTCCCTCTGGAGTTACGATACAACCAACTCCGCACCACTCTGTGGCCCCGCTTTCGACTGAAAATCCGATGCAGGCAGTACGGGAGTTGAAAGCCCAGTTCGACGCCTTGAAGCACAAAGATCAGCTCAAGAAACTGGGAATCAACTAGCCCTACCCAGCTATCTGGTGTAGCGCCCCGTTCTCCCGATGCGGAGAGCGCGGCTAAGAAACACAAGTCGGTATCGTTCGATCGGGATAGATTGAATTAAGAACTCGTCCTCGTTATGGATTTGTTTCTTCGGAATCGATTCCCATATTCAGTGGACTGCGTCCCAAGGATCGGCTTAGCGGCAGAGTCAGGAGGGACCTCTCCGCTGCTATCTTTTATTGCCTCGATTTTCGATGTCGCTTGTTGCTTTCGTGCTTTGAGTTGGTTTTGGGATTTGCTTGTTTTCCTTGAACGGTTTCGATGGTTTTCATTGTTTTCGTTCATTGACTTGCACTTCTATTCCGAGATTGGAAAGAGAGGAAGAAGTATTAATTGAGCTGTTCGTGTGCAGATGAACGAGCAGTAGGCGGCTTGCGAGCAGAGTCGTGAAGCGCCTCTTTCCTTCTTCTTTCCAAAATCTAAGTGAGTGGCTACCAATCCGATTAGCTAGTCCTGCTTCCAAGCTTCACAGCTAATAAATCTGCACTATTCTATGCCCCGATCAAACGATACCAAATAATAATAAAAGAAACCAAGATAAAAGATAATAGATTTGGTTATTATGCTTGTCAATCAAACCTGTGAACTGTTGCCTTATCGTATGCTTGTTCGTGCAAATGTTCTATAAAACGTGCTAAGTATAGAATACATCTTGTATATGCATAATTGTTCAGGGAGGCTATGCTAAATAAATCATGCATTACTACTTGTCGTGCACTCGTGTACTTGCACTCGTGTTCTTGCAATCGTGTTGCCTCAACTGCATGAATTGTTAACGTGTTAATCGTGTACGATCATGGACAACTTGTGCACAAGGTATTGGTTCTGCGGACGATCGCTGGGGCACTGGCACCGATCCGATCCGGGCGGAACTCGTGTGTAGTCTTCGTGTTCGGGACCGGATAGCTTGCAGCGCAATCGTGTTCTCTCGTAGCATGCTATCCTTGTCCCCGGCTACGTCCATTATGGCAACCATGCCAGTGATCATCGTGTATATTTAAACCTGTTGCATACTAACTTGTGTCTCCGTGGCAGGGAAGGCATGGTAAGTATTGTGCAGGTAATTCAGACGGTCAGGTAAAATCCACCGAACGGTGGCACGTTCATTTCAGTAAATTCAATATGCTGCTTACTTGTAAATGAACTAAGGCAAGATAGTAACCCACAAATATGCATGCTTCACTAAAACAACGTGTTGATTGGTATAGTCAGGCTAGCTCGCCTTCACCAGCATGTTTCGATATGCTGACCCTCGTTGAAACAGGTTCTCCGCACTAAGGCGAACCGAGCGAGGAGCCGAAGTCGTCTTTCCGATCCAGTCCAGCTGTTGGCGCATCTTCACCGCGCCCTCGAAGCATCTTCAAGTCAGGAGCTTGCAACTCTTTATACACAAATGCAGCTCCGTGGCAAAGCTATCCTCCAGCCAGGAGGTCCTTATCATTTTGAGTTTATAAAGGGATGTAATGTACAGGACTGCTATCTCATTTTGAGTCATCTCTTTTGTAAGCCGTTCGGCATATTAGCTAACTCGTTCAAGAGTTTGTAATAGATGTTCATTATCAATAAAGAGAACTTTTCTATGTTTCAAATCTGTGTTTCAATTTATCTGCGTACTCTGAATATGTGCTTGCTATGCAAATCATTAAAGCCTTGTGCGGACGCAACCCCAGGCCCGCACGGCGGTCATGATTCGGGGGACGCCTCAAGTGATTCTACAGAATTGGGTCGTGACATAGTGGTATCAGAGCACAGATTCAAAGTTCCTTAGACTTCGTGCTGGAAAAGTTCCTTTAACGATCAAATTCCTGTGCGAACTCTTGAACTCGCTAGGCCAAAATAAGATCCGTTCATGCAATAAGTCCATAATACATTATGATCCTAATGTAATTTACCTTCTTTTGAAGGAATGGCTCCAGCGCAATCTGCAGCGCAAACCCCGGACGAAATGCAAGGCCAAGAAAGTAGTTCGGATACTTCGGGAAGTTTAAAGAGCCAGCGAGCTGTGCCAAGCATCGATCCCGTCCAACGAATGTTGCAGATGTTGGAGGTAAACCAACAAAGGGACGAGGCTCGCTATGAACGGGCCGAGAAGCGGGCGGAAGAGAGTCAGCTCAAGTTTCAAGATAATATAGAAGCACGATTCTCAGTCCAACAGAAGCAGGTAGATACCCTGCATCAGATCGTTCAGACTTTGGCTGCCAACCATTTCGCCGCAACAACAATGACTCCGGTGGAGCAGCCCGTGCTTGAAGTAGAGATACCGCAAATTCTAAGAGCGAAGGACGTGACTGCCATCGACTTTGGCCACTTCAAGAAAGTCTGCAACACCCCATTCAACGGGACTGAGGACCCAGTCGTAGCTCTAGATTGGTTGGCCGAACTTGAAGATCACTTCGCTTTGCTAGAGGTCCCCGAAGAGAAGCGCGTCGCCTGCGCACAATTACAGCTCTGCCTCAACGCACACGATTGGTGGGACGTGCATCGACGATCTCTCCAATTTGATCACGGAGAGGAGGCGATCTCGTGGACGACTTTTCGTGCCGCGTTCGAAGAGGAGTATGTACCCCCTCCAGTCCAACGCCAGATGGAGAACGAGTTCGTGCAGCTGCGGCAAGGCAGCATGACAGTTAAAGAGTACTCCGCCGAGTTCAACCGACTCTCCAAATTCGCTAGGGCCTATTTACCTAATGCAGCGAGTCGAGCTAGAAGGTTTGAAGGTGGACTACGCCCTGTCATCCATTCGCACGTAGCCGTTCCTCAGTATCGGACAATGCGTAAAGTCATGAATCACGCCCTGTCGCTCGAACCACACTATCCTCACGTTCCTGCCGGCGCTGTGCATACTTACAATCACAAACGCCAAAGCAACGACAGAGGAAACAACGCTGCAAAGCGTCGGAACGACGGTAGTCAACAAATAAAGCATTAGAACATTACGTGTCGGTTCTGTAAAAAGACTGGACACGACAAGAAGGACTGCCGCTTGAGACTTGGATTATGCCTCGCTTGTGGACGATTAGGCCATGCCATTAATTCCTGTCCGAACCTTCCTGATCGTCGTCCCCAACGAAATAATCCCTAACGGTAAGTTCTACCCTAAGTTTCGGGATGAAACTTCCAATTAGTTGGGTAGGATGTAGCGTCCCGTTCTCCCGATGCGGAGAGCGCGGCTAAGAAACACAAGTCGGTATCGTTCGATCGGGATAGATTGAATTAAGAACTTGTCCTCGTTATGGATTTGTTTCTTCGGAATCGATTCCCATATTCAGTGGACTGCGCCCCAAGGATCGGCTTAGCGGCAGAGTCAGGAGGGACCTCTCCGCTGCTATCTTTTATTGCCTCGGTTTTCGATGTCGCTTGTTGCTTTCGAGCTTTGAGTTGGTTTTGGGATTTGCTTGTTTTCCTTGAACGGTTTCGATGGTTTTCATTGTTTTCGTTCATTGACTTGCACTTCTATTCCGAGATTGGAAAGAGAGGAAGAAGTATTAATCGAGCTGTTCGTGTGCAGGTGAACGAGCAGTAGGCGGCTTGCGAGCGGAGTCGTGAAGCGCCTCTTTCCTTCTTCTTTCCAAAATCTAAGTGAGTGGCTACCAACCCGATTAGCTAGTCCTGCTTCCAAGCTTCACAGCTAATAAATCTGCACTATTCTATGCCCCGATCAAACGATACCAAATAATAATAAAAGAAACCAAGATAAAAGACAATAGACTTGGTTATTATGCTTGTCAATCAAACCTGTGAACTGTTGCCTTATGGTATGCTTGTTCGTGCAAATGTTCTATAAAACGTACTAAGTATAGAACACATCTTGTATATGCATAATTGTTCAGGGAGGCTATGCTAAATAAATCATGCATTACTACTTGTCGTGCACTCGTGTACTTGCACTCGTGTTCTTGCAATCGTGTTGCCTCAACTGCATGAATTGTTAACGTGTTAATCGTGTACGATCATGGACAACTTGTGCACAAGGTATTGGTTCTGCGGACGGTCGCTGGGGCACTGGCACCGATCCGATCCGGGCGGAACTCGTGTGTAGTCTTCGTGTTCGGGACCGGATAGCTTGCAGCGCAATCGTGTTCTCTCGTAGCATGCTATCCTTGTCCCCGGCTACGTCCATTATGGCAACCATGCCAGTGATCATCGTGTATATTTAAACCTGTTGTATACTAACTTGTGTCTCCGTGGCAGGGAAGACATGGTAAGTATTGTGCAGGTAATTCAGACGGTCAGGTAAAATCCACCGAACGGTGGCACGTTCATTTCAGTAAATTCAATATGCTGCTTACTTGTAAATGAACTAAGGCAAGATAGTAACCCACAAATATGCATGCTTCACTAAAATAATGTGTTGATTGGTATAGTCAGGCTAGCTCGCCTTCACCAGCATGTTTTGATATGCTGACCCTCGTTGAAACAGGTTCTCCGCACTAAGGCGAACCGAGCGAGGAGCCGAAGTCGTCTTCCCGATCCAGTCCAGCTGTTGGCGCATCTTCACCGCGCCCTCGAAGCATCTTCAAGTCAGGAGCTTGCAACTCTTCATACACAAATGCAGCTCCGTGGCAAAGCTATCCTCCAGCCAGGAGGTCCTTATCATTTTGAGTTTATAAAGGGATGTAATGTACAGGACTGCTATCTCATTTTGAGTCATCTCTTTTGTAAGCCGTTCGGCATATTAGCTAACTCGTTCAAGAGTTTGTAATAGATGTTCATTATCAATAAAGAGAACTTTTCTATATTTCAAATATGTGTTTCAATTTATCTGCGTACTCTGAATATGTGCTTGCTATGCAAATCATTAAAGCCTTGTGCGGGCGCAACCCCAGGCCCGCACGGCGGTCACGATTCGGGGGACGCCTCAAGTGATTCTACAGAATTGGGTCATGACATCTGGGAGGAGGTCCCTTTCCCGCCGAGGTACAAACCTCAGACTATGGCCCTGTTCGAGAAAAAAACATCACCAAGCCAGTACATGAACTATTTCAGTTGATGACGGTGTTGCTACAAGGGAACGATGCCCTCCTCACTCGGGTGTTCAAAGGCTGTCTCTCAGGAGTAGCCTATTAGTGGTACCGTAGCTTGGCGGACTACTGCATTACTTCTTTCGAGGACTTCAGAGCTTTATTCTTCATGCGATTCTACGAGGGAGGAATGGACATGTCTATGTCCTCTCTCATCGAAGTCAAGCAGAAGGAAAAGGAGGACGTTCGTATCTTCATCGAACATTTTCATCAGGCCACCTTACAGATGCCTCCAGGAGTTCCCGACTCCGCATTAGTAGACATTTGCAGGAAGAACCTCCTTCCCGTGGTCTCGGTGTTCACAGGACCATATCAGTTCCATGATTGGCCCTCGTTCATCATCTCGGCAGTAGCCGCCGAAGACAACGGTCGAAGGCGCGCGACAATGGCATCATGATCTCCGCCTCTGACAGAGGCAAGAGGTCATCTCCTAGCAGCGACCATCCTCGTGGTCCCAAAGGGAAAGAAGCCCTGGCAATCAATATGGCCAGACCAAAGATTGCGGCAACCACGCAAACAAAACCCGGGACTTCCAGGCCCGTCGAAGTCTACTCTTTCGACGACGACGATATCCCAAGTATATTCGAGTGTCTCGTCAAAAGCGGCAAGATCACCCTTCCAGAGCTAAGACGGCCCCAGGAAGTCGGCAATACTAACGACCCCAAATACTGCATCTTTCACAGATACGTACACCACCCAACAAAGGTGTGTTACATACTAAAAAGGAAGATCCAGGGGTTAATCGATGCTAAAGCCATCACTCTGCACAACACCGAGAAGACGATCAGGACCAATATGATCTCTCTGCAGTTTGGCAATCTGCCTCCCCAAGAGATCCCGGACGGCGTTGCACCTATCTCCCGGACAACGATGAACATCGTCGATCTCCCTCCAGCTAGGGATCAAAATCACGACCTGGTACCCCTAACTACCTGGCAAAGCGAGATTATGTGGGTTCATCCAGACCTAGTGTCAGAGCTTGAGGAAGAAACTAAGGCTACTAAGCCTACATCCAAAAAGAGCTCCAAATATAGGCCCTGCCATATGATCGTGACTTCTTCGGCATCGGATGAAGATGAGGTATTTGCTGCAACCCGTTCAGGGAAAGCCTACCTCAACGACTACGGAGCAAGTCAGGAAGGTGCACCGGTGGACGCTCCAGCAATCAAACCTTCAGAGCAAGGTCCCGTCGTGCCAGATATCGGTCCTTCAAAACCAACCCTGGCGGAGAAGGGGAAGCAAAAAGAAGTACGCTTTGATAAACCTGTAAAAAACATTCCAAGCAAAGGTTTAGAGAAGCCATACAACTTCGACATCCTGGCCCAACTAGCCAATACGCCAGCCAGGTTGTCCATCTTCGACCTACTCAGGCTTTCCCAAGACACTCGTCTAGCCCTGAGTGAAGCGCTGATGCAGGCGGAGGCATACTTGACCCAGCTCAAGTCCTCCGACGAAGAACCAGTGGCGTGTCCTCAATGCCACAGCGTGATGGAGGTGGTCCCAAATATCACTTTCACTCAAGATGACATGCTGTTAAAACATAACAGACATGACAGGCCCCTCTATTACACCGGGTACGTCGGTTCTATGGAGGTCGACCGGATTCACATAGATCTGGGATCGTCGATTAGCATCATCCCTCACAGTCTACTCAGACCGCTGAGGATTCCTACCAGTGAATTGGCTTACACCACCACTACGATCGTGGGTTTCAATGCCGAAAGAAGTAAGCCGTTGGGGAAAATCCGCCTGAGGATCCAGATCGGCAACCTTAGATCGGTGGCCACATGTTACGTCATCGATTCAGAGGTATCTTACAATATTTTGCTGGGAAGACCGTGGATCCACGACCACAACATCGTTTCTTCAACCCTACATCAATGCCTTAAATATGTAGACGCACAAGGAACGGTACAAACGGAGGTGGCTGACCTAAATCCGTTCAAAGGAATAGAATCCTACTATTCCGATGCCGTGTTGTACTCCCAAGACCACACGGAAGAAGTGTCAGGCGAGGCAGAGAAGGAATCCCACCGGGAGCCAGAAGAACCCTCTGCCACACTACCACTGTCAATCAGATTGAAAGGACGAACCACTCGTCCAAAAGCCATAGTGCCCATGGCTATCCACCTGAACAAGACCAGGTCAGGAGAAGGGAGTGGTCCGCTGGCGATCACTTTGAACCGGAAGCCCCCACCCTTGGTCATCAACCTTCGGCGCGTCAGGTAGCCAACTGATGTAAATGCAACCAGGAACGGAGTTCCGGATGATAATAAACATCCTTTTTTCCAGTATATTGACGCTCCAGTTCCGAAACAGGAACCCACTCCATATGACGAGGTAGAACTCATAGCACAAAAATTCTTGGGAGCTATAAACTCCTACCGTCCGTATGTCTGGGAAGTAGCGTCATCATCCAACGTCATCACAACGTATGGACCCCATGAAGATTCTATCTTTGTTGTCCCGCCTACCTGCAGCAGTCAGCGTCCAATATTCTTCGGCCGCATGCGCAATCAACCAGCTATCCAGGAAGATCCTTTCAATGACGATACTGAGAAAATGCAAGTTCACCGATACAGCCCGCAAGCGCTGAAGATCATGCAAAACATGGGCTACGACTTGAAGCGAAAGCTAGGCCTCAACTACGGGAGAGGCAGACGAACGCCGCCGCACGGCGACCCCCGTTATCGACAAACTCGTTTCGGGTTAGGGTATGCCACCTCCCTTACGACTTCCAAGTCAGACGAGGACATCTTTTTCTCCTCCCAGAACGGCTCGTCACCCTCTGACTCACCTGATGCTCTCGAACAAACACTATCAGTAAATATGGTGGTGACAAATCCCTCAGGAGCAGATGAACAGGATTCTGAGCCATTTGAGAATGACTCTTGGGCTCAACAAATGGATACGTAGTGGAAATTCTGCTTCGAGCAAAGAGAACCTCCCACCAAAGACGAAGTTATCCAAATCAATGTTGGGGGTGAACTTTCGCCAAAGCCAATATTTATCAGTGACAATCTTCCCCCAGCTGAAAGGGAAGAAATCATACAACTGATAAAGGAATACGTCGACATCTTTGCATGAGATTATGGGGACATGCCAGGCCTAGACCCGAAGGTGGCTACTCACAAACTCAATATATTGACCGACTCAAAACCTGTGAAGCAGCACCAACGCCGGTTCCGCCCGGACATGATGGACGCCATTGAAGCTGAAGTCAAGAAGCTGATAGCCTGTGGTTTCATCCGGGAAGAACAACATCCCGACTGGGTCGCCAACGTTGTCCCAGTCATAAAAAAAAATGGGAAGGTATGTATCTGCATCGACTACCGAGATCTGAATGCGGCCTGTCCCAAGGATGAATTCCCTCTTCCCATCACGGACACCATGATCGACAACACCTGTGGCTTTGAACGCATGTCTTTCATGGATGGGTTCTCAGGATACAATCAGATCAAGATGCATCCTGGAGACGAGAAGCACACTGCCTTCCAGACGCCATTGGGGGTATATTGCTATACGGTCATGCCCTTCGGATTGAAGAACGCCGAGGCTACATACCAAAGGGCTATGAGTAACATATTCCATGAGCATTTACGCAAAATAGTAGAATGTTACGTAGACGACATAGCCGTCAAGAGTCGCCTCAAGGGTGATCACATTCAAGACTTGAGGACGGTATTCGAGCTAATGCGCCAACATCAACTCAAGATGAACCCTACGAAGTCCTTTCTTGGTGTATCTAGTGGCAAGTTCCTAGGATTCGTCGTCACCGCCAAAGGCATCCAGGTGGACCCTGACAAAGTCCAGGCAATCGTAGAAATGCGACCGCCCCGTAATCTGAGGGAACTCCGGGGATTTCAAGGCCGTTTGGCTTATATCCGGCGATTCATATCCAACCTCTCGGGGAGATGTCAGCCCTTTTCCCATCTCATGAAGAAAGGTGTATCCTTCGTATGGAACGAAGCCTATCAGCAAGCGTTCGGAGATATCAAGTGCTACCTCACCAGTCCGCCAGTTCTGGTGCCTCCCGTCATGGGAAAGCCATTCTTGCTGTATGTTCGAGCGATGGATCATTCGCTAGGAGCTCTTCTCGCACAAAAGAACGACATGGGTCATGAACATGCTATCTACTACCTCAGCAGGATGATGGTCGGAGCCGAACACTGGTACAACCCAGTAGAGAAAGAATACTTGGCCCTGATGTTCGCTATCCAGAAGATGCGGCACTATCACCGGCTAGACTATCCACATCATCTCCAGGATCAACCCTCTTTGAGTACTGATGAGCAAGCCAAGTGTTCTTAATTCACGACTCGTGACTTGGGCGATGCTATTAACACCATATGACATGGTATACATATCCCAGAAGTCCATCAAGGGCTATCGCACTATGTCACCGGCCAAGCGTTTCATCGATTTTACGATAAAAATCGGATACACAATATTGCCTCTACGGCATATTATCCAGCTGCTAATGGTTTGGCGGAAGCTTTCAACAAAACCATTATCAAACTCTTGAAGAAATTTGTCTCTTCAAACAAGAGAGATTGGAATGAGAAGCTGGGCGAATGCCTCTGGGCATACCACACAACGGTACGAACACCGACAGGTTGTACCCCATTCTCGCTGGTCTACGGGAGCGAAGCAGTTCTCCCCATTGAAATCCAGATCTCGTCGCTCAGGATAGCCGTGACTAGTGAGCTGACTCGAGAAAAGAATGACCTGTTAAGGCTCCAAGAGCTAGAAGGATTAGACGAGAAACGCCTACAAGCTCAGCAGCGCATCGCGCTCTACCAAGCACGTATTTCCAAAGCTTTCAATCATAAAGTAAAGGAAAGAGTGTTCAAAGTCAGCGAGCTAGTTCTAGCCGTAAGAAGGCCGATGATTCTTACTCACAGAAGTAAAGGCAAATTCCAGCCCAAGTGGGAAGGACCTTATGTGATCGAGACAACGTTCTCGAACGGCGCCTACAGGATAGCCCAGCCTAATTGAGACCTGTTAATGGCTCCTATCAACGGCAAATTCCTGAAAAGGTACTATGCTTAATCTCCCCTGCTCGAGTGGAATATAGCGAGGATCTCGATTCTGACAAAACTACTTCCAGAACGCAATTAGTTGGGTTATATTCTGTCATGTCCGTATGACCTCTGAATAGATATGTCCCGCTAAAAGTTTATCGAGAGTTTATCATCAGATATCACTCTCGCCTAAAAAAACTGTCATTTACATTCCGAAATGATGGGTACACAAAAGTCAGAAAGAGTCGCTTTTATTCCCAAAAGAAAGCAGAATTACATCTGGGGAAGCAGAAAGAGAAAGGATACATCATGATGGCGGAATAGTCAGATTGTGAATCAGCCGCTCCAGTGCAGCTATCCTCTCGTTCCTAAGAACCAAGGCATCGGCGCGAGCCCGCTCCAGCCGTGCCTCGGGGGTATTCATATAGGACAGCTCAGGCCTTCCCTAAGGCAGCCTGCGCGGGCAGCTTCTGCACTGTCCAAATCCCGTCGCGCTGCGCTCAATCGACCGGTCGCTACGTCTAGACCCGCCAACGATTGAGAAGCCCACTCCTCTGCCCGAGCGAGTTTTTCCCTCAGCTTGGAGACCCTCGCTGCATTCCCGTCATGCTCGAATCGGCACTTCGCCTCAAGAACGAGAGCCTCTGCCACGACAGCTTTTCTTTTATCCATCTCCATCTCATGTGTCTTGATAGAGTTGTCTAGGCTTTCCAGCTTGGTAGTGAGCCGCACAGTCATGTGGTCGTACCTGGTCTGGACCTCAACATCGAAGCCGCCCCGAGTCAGCTGCAAGTATTCGTTAATAGGTTGCTCTAAACCATTAACCACCGCCTCCAGGGCGTCAGCTGCCCCAGGATCGTCGAGCTCCCTGATGACCCCGATCGAGAACTGAGAAGTCTTCTTCAGGCGCTCGAAATCTAGACTCTTCGCCAACACCATTGATATCATCGTTTTCAAACCGGTGTAGAAGAGGCTGGTATGTTGCTCGGTCAACGCAACTAGATCCGACTGAACGCCGGGAGGGGCCGCAATATCAGCAAGTCCCTCTCTAGGGATAATTGCAGACGAGGTGGCCACAGCCGCCGCCTCGACGCGTAGCGCGATCGAAGAGGGTACGACGGCAACAATCGAAGTCATCGGCATACTCGCGAGGGGCGAGGTCACGATGACGGGTTCGTCCTCCTCTTGAGACGACGAAACCACTCTGGGCGAGCTAACCCCCGAGGACATTTCTTCCTCGAAGTCGGGCGCCTCCACATCATAGCCAGGAGCCGGAGCAGAGCCAGAAGGCGCTTCAACGCTGTGTTCTCCGTGGACGCCATCCACTAAGAAAAGGACAAGAAAGTTGATATCAGTATGATGGTAATCTTTCTAAAGGGAGACATAAAGACGATATTTACCCGGAGCCAACGGCATATACGACGCATCTGCATCCGATGTAGCTAAACCACGCCTTAATGACGCAATGCGAACTGTCATACCTGGAGAAGGAGGTAGGCCGACCGACATCGCCAAGAGTTCTGTCAAGCCTTCACCAAGACGCGGTCGAGGTTCATCAGCTGGAATCTCGACAGAAGTGCTCGCTGACACGGTGGGAGCTTTACCCGCTGCTGACCTCGGGAAAGATTCTCTCATCTTCCTCGGCCACACAGGCAATCTCGCTCCGCTACCTGGAGCAGTAGCCACGATAGCAACCTCTAGCGAGGATTCTCCGACGCCGCCGGCCGGAACTGTAGAAGGTCCCTCTCTAAAAGGCGAGGAACCTCCAGCCAAAGAATCATCCCTGATATAGGGAGATGCAGGCTCACTCCCGGGAGCCTCAACACCAAAAATGCGGAAAGGACGAGCAACCGTCTCCTTCCTCCTCTTACGAAGAGAAGCTTCCTTCGGAGCAGAAGCCCGTCGCTTCCCAGAAGAGACTACCAAAGCCCCCGCAGGCGGAGGCACTTCACACCTCGGCACCAGCACCAGAGGCTCATCTGGAGTACCAGACTCCTCACCCTCGTCCGAAGAAACCGAGGGGACGTCAACTCTTCCCCCAGGCTTGGGAGAAGGTACCCTGAAGCTTTCACGCGTGTCAAAATCATGATGGAAGGTGTTAATCGCCACATAGAACTGGGCGTAAGAATGGAGAATACGGAGCTCCGTGAAGGTTGTAACGACCGGCACAATGAAGGTTGCTCCCGTACAACCCATGATAAAATATCGCCACCCTCTGGCTCCATCAATGAGTCCGCCCCTGGACCTAAAGCTGGTGACGGCATTGCCCACGTGCAACTGATCGTACTCAAACTGCCGGGCAAACCGACTAGGCAAGTAGGGCTCGAAGAAGCAATGGTCTTCGCTCCTGTACAGCAGATGGGAGGGTCTAATGCAGACCAACCAATTAAAAGCTTCCGGAGAAAGATCGGTCGTCTCTCCACCTGAATCCTCAAGCCTCGTCCCTGATTGATTGTGATGTACAGGAGGGGGAGTACAGAGGAGCTTCCAGCCGTGGCTGAGGTTCAACACCAGCCGACAGTCTAAAACTGTGCTCACATTCCAGGGAGAGTCCTTGTAATTCAGCAAGAATATACCCCCCGAGCTGCTACCGGAGCCAGGAGACATCACCCGGGGATTGTGAAGAATTAACCATCCCATCAAATACAGGTATGGTAATTCCACCCGGGAAAAACTCTCACGCCGAGCTTCATCGACGAGCAACCCATCAGTCATGGCTCTCAAGCCAGCCTGTATACGGCATACCATGGTAGGAAGCAAGCCCAGTCTTGCCCCGAACACCAGGCGCACTGCCGGCCACAGGATATTCCGGTGAATGCGGTCCGCGGACGCAGTACCAGGCACTACTATTCGACGCAGCCATATGGAGAGGAAACCAGCCAGCTGGGCTTCCTTAGACAGAGGCCGGCGACAGCGCCTCAAGTAACTACAGGCCTTAGTGCCTTTGGGGTACTTTCCTACCCCCTCTACGAGAATCTGATTCGGAGCTTTGGCCTCCTCCATAAGATCCTCCACGACCTGGGCACTAAGCACGCCCAAACAGTTCACGGGCTCATTCTTGCCCCCCGAGGCTTTCTCCGACTTGGCAGCCCTGGCTCGGTAGAAGAAGAGGTAGGACATCCACTTGGTGGTGTTAGCCAAATCAGAAGGCTCGTTATAAAAAGTGGTACACGTGAAGTATTGACACATCAGCTCCTGATACACTTCCGCCACCCGAGGGTCCAAGTCTACCAATTCCCGGTTGGTGGGAACGTACTCTTCATATGGGGTATTCCCCATCGGCAGTCTCGAGACAACCGTCATCTCATGAAGGGCCAATCCCAGCTCCCCCAGTGGAGTGGCGAAGGTGCCAGTGAGCGAAATGTATCGCTCCATCAGTGCCAAGAACAGATTAGGATTGGGAGGCAATCCGACGCTCGTCGCACTCACAGCGGCATACAGTCCAATGCCCTCCAGCTCTCTCCGGAAGTGCTTCAAGGCCCAGTCAACTAGGCATGTCCATCGGGAGTTTGTTGGGGCGATCTACCCATTGCACCGAGGATTCTCCTTGGGATATATCCTGCCTCGTCCCATGAAGTCGTTGCAGAAGGTCGGCAATTAGACCGGCTGGATCACTGAGCTGTCTTCCCTCGGGACACTACCCGGACACAGTCCCCTCCACAAGTGTGAAACTCAAATTTTACGATATACACCAATTTTCGGTAGCCAGAGCTTTTACGCTCAGAACTACGAAAATATGGAGTCTTTACGCTGGCATATTAGAAATGTGGGCGTAAAAGATGAAAATGTCTCCGTGCATCATCTTCCTCAAAAGAGACTATCAGCACAGAAGACGACCTAGCGCGGTCACGTTCAACGTGTACGAAGGATTTTTTGTCATTTTTGTCACCCCAAAGGCTCTACCTCTAAGACCGGGTGCACTGCTCGTCGGCGGGATATTTCGCTCAGAAGAAAGTTCGCCTTGCCCGACCGAAGACTCCCTCGCTGGGGCAGAAGAATGAGAAGAAGAACCTATGGTCTTTCCCTTAGCGGAGGGGGTTTGTTTCGGCGCCATTTCTGAAGACTCGAGGTGCTCGGAGAAGGAACGAAGAAAAACTCGAACAGTCGAAAGCTCTCTTTCGAAGAAGACAGATAAAAAGTTTTTCTCTCAAAAGCTTGGGATATATATAGAGTTCGGGTCAACTCCTCGAATCTTCGGACGGACTCCTCGAGACCCTAACCAAATCTCTCCATTAATGGTGGGTTATGATTGGATGCTACGTTAGCCCACTACCCTTGAAAGACGGACAGTCAGCAAATTCGAAAAGTTTTTCGTGCAAGACGGTTCAGCAGGTCCTACGCTAAAGGAGCTTTCTACGCTCGACAGCAACAGATCTACGGTTTTACGCTCGCAAGCTATAAGTCTATGGTTCTACGCCCGAATGCCTTTGTGCTCGGTAGCTTTTATGCTCGAGAGGCCACAAACCTATGACTTTATGCTCAGCAGATACCAAATCGATGATCTCACGCTCGGTGGCGCTCAGTTTACGCTCAGAAGCAACAGATCCGCAAACTTCACGCTCGGAGAAATTTTCTTTTCAGGAGCTACAGATATACAGTCCTACGCTAAAGGAGCTTTCTACGCTCGACAGCTACGAATCTACAGCTTTACGTTCGACAGCTATAAGTCTATGGTTTTATGCCCGGATGCCTTTGTGCTCGGTAGCTTTATGCTCGAGAGGCTACAAACCTACGACTTCACGCTCAGGAACCACAAGTCTACGATTTCACGCTCGATGGTGTTTTACGCCCGGAGGCTACAGACTGATGATTTCACGCTCCACGACTTTCCGCATATTCGAAACAGTCCCCAAAGCGGTCAATTGCCAAGAGTTCACACAGAAGATACTCGTTCTTGACCCAGAGCATCCCAAGTACCCGAAGCATACAGAGTTCAAACATTGAGAGATTACTCTTCTCTGGTCCAAAATTGGAGGTTCATCTAGACTCCAGTCTGAACATCTCGTCTATCAAGATGGCAAACTCAGTTTGACAGCCAAAACCTCGACCCTGTTCCAAGGGAGTTTCGAGAGATCATTCTTGAAGACGAAGTCTGAACAAAGTTCTGTTCATCAGAAGCAGCAGTTCAGAGCTCTACGCGGTCCCTCAGTCCTAGCAGCAGGACAGTTCTAAACGTTCAAGATGCTCAACAGCATTCTATGGAAAATTCGCTATGCGTAAAGGACAGGGCCTAATACTCTTTCTATCAGAGTCGGCGTAAAGATTCAGACGTGTTGAAGCTACACATATTCAGACTTCACAGCAACGTATGGCAAGATGATCATATGAATAAGCAAGACAATTTTATTAATGATTAAAGTCATGATTACATATGAGGGAAATCCAATCTACAAGGGTTTTTTTTTCATTTTTATGATTACAACTGAGGGAAACTCCGTCGATAGGAGGGTTTCCCCATCATCGTCTGAAGACCACACCGAGAAGCCGCTCTGACTGGGTCTCGCGCCTGTGATGGTCTTCCTCTTCTTCCGAGAAGATGATCAGTGGCAGGAGGATACAAAATTGGGCAGATGACCCATCCTCCAATAGAAGGAAGGCAGGGTAAATCTGCTTTCCTACAGACCAGCGCCACTCTAGCCGGTCTGTCTGCCTCTCGTCACCGGAGGCAACGAGAGAAGACAGCACTTGCAAGCTGTGTGGTCAAAGACGACCCTTCCTCTCTCCTGGGGCAACGCCATACAAAGTTGCTGATTATCCGAGCAAGGGAGGCTAAGATATCCTTCCATGATCCATCGTTGCAGTGGACACTTGCTCGAAGATGCCGTCTTTTTTGGCTCCCTACATGCTGGAAGAACATGATCTCCTTCTTCCTCAGGTCGACTAGACGAACTCCGGCGATCGTCTTTTCGTGGTGATAGGAATGTGGGGAGAACAGGTTAACTCCCCCAGCCTTTTTATAGGCGAAAGAGATCACAGCGGTCCCCAATAAATCCGCCATAAAGTCAGCATCGACCGTTTTAACGCTCCATTCAGAAACATTTTGAGTTACGAGGGGTCGTTCATGCTTCATTCAAAGTGTTTCACATTCCGAGGAATTTAAAAGCTTTGAAGGGGGTCTTGTAGAAGCATGAAAAATACGCTGGGAGGATCTACGTAGCCTCTTGATGCAGAGCAGCGTAAACAGAGGCCTTCAGAGCCATCAGGCGTACAACAGAGCTTTTTCTGCTAAAACACAGCGTGAAGAATAAAGCTCAAAGGACCATCCGCGTAAGTGCAGTACGTCCGGGCCGCTCCAGCGTAAACAGAGTTCTTCATCGCCTCCATGGCGTAAAACTCATCCGCTCTCAAAGCAGCGTTAAAGCGTACGAGGAACGCTTCGTCTTCCCCGAAATGAACCTATCAAGTCACGCAGTGAATCTGACCTCTGACTCTTGACAAAAAGTGCTGCACAGCTACCCAGACGACGGCTGAAAACGATGGCAGACCCCTCGGGACGTGCCCCACAGTATGATGGCGGATCTCTGTATTTAATGCAGAGGATTTGGTTAAAACATCACCGAACCGTCGTTTACTGAAGTCCCCTCAGCGTAAACCACTCTTTCGCGTACAAGGAAATACGCTGCCTTATTTTACACAGGCAAACATGAGCTGTTTTACGCTCCACAGCAGACAAACCGCCTGCCACGTCAAAAGCTGTACTTCGTACGGGACTCGAGGCACGTCTCCACATCTAATTGCACAGAGCGATGACAGTTTCTCTCAAGGCACGTCTCTGCGATGGGTGCACAGAAGGGCTGCAGACCTTCAAAATATGCCTCCGTATTTAATGCATAAGATGGTGGCAAATCTCTGCAAGAGATTTGATTATATCTTCAAAAACCGTAATTCCGGCTAAGACGTCCACATCAGCACTCTAGCACGGTACGCAGCGGCTTCTACGCCCATTCAGGATCTGTGCTCACGCGGCTTCTACGCCCATTCAGGATCTGTACGCAGCAGCTTCTACGCCCATTCAGGATTTATGCTCACGCGGCTTCTACGCCCACTCAGTCTCTACAACCATTCAGTCTCTACGACCACTCGGCTTCTATGCCTATTCGGCTTCTACGCCTGTTCGGCTTCTATGCCTGTTCGGCTTCTATGCCTACTTGGCTTCTACGCCAGGATGACAGTCATTTGGCTTCTACGCTAACCTCTTCTACACGAGGGATACCTACCTACGTGGCTTCTACGCCGTGATCTTCGCAGCAAATATACGCGTTTTGTCCCCTTAGTTGGACACGCGTCACATGCTCACTCAAAAGGTCATCTATACGCAGGCATTGGTTATCTTAACCGTTGTGTAAAGGGGTGCTGTACTTCCCACTCCTCGGTTTCTACACCGACGGAGTGGTCACTGTCACCAAAACTCTATAAATAGAGATCCCTATCAATGGGGAACAAGGTCAAAAACTTAGAAAGAAGAATCGAACAATAGGGTCGAAAAACTTTAAACTTGAAGATCGAACAAGGTTAAACTTCCAAGAAAGATTGAACCGGAGATCGAGAGAGAGAGAGAGAGAGAGAGAGAGAGAGAGAGCACGGAGCTCAGGCAAAGAGCAGGGATCGACGACTTCGGCATCGTGCATCCACCCTCTCCTGCAACCTTCGAAGCTGCTATCTGTCTTCCACGACACTTCTTCAACATCGCGTGGTCCAAGGGCTAAAGTGATTGACTGCAGATCAGACACCTATAGCAATTTATACCCAGATTAAATAAATTGTACTCCCACATCTTCGTATAGGATTACATTGTACAAGTTTGTTTGTAAACCAAAGGGCGCGGGTTTCGCATAAACCGTGTCATTGAAATACACTTTTATTCTTTCGTTTAATACCACAAATAGCGGATAGCCGCTAAGCGAGGATGACTTATCTATATAAACAAGAGTTCGCTGGCTTAGCCATCAATGACGGATCATTGGCGAAAATGGAATGCAACAAAAAGTACAAGAGGCGCTATAAACCATCTCGCCAAGTACAAGAGAGACCCTACAATCATTTCTATTCCGGATCGGATCGGGCCCCGGTGCCCCGAAGAACGTCCATGGAACAGGATCCGAAGATCCCCCTCGTTTTCGAGTTATCTGCGTCATACAAGTCTTTAAGGTTATCCAAATTAACATATTAACAAGACAATCCATAACATGAGTACAGGAGATGCTTAAATCTTGATTCTTGCTCTGAACGAGTATTGCTCCATGAGCTGTGATACTTGATTTACTTCACATGATTTTCGTTCAGATGTAAACTTGATATGATTTCCATTCAGTGATTCAACTTGCCTTGATGCATTCCCCTGGTGCGGGGACTGCCTTAGCGATCTAACAATCCCGGATACTTGCAGGGTTATAATGCACAGAAGAACTATTTGATAGTCTCCTGGCTCACTAGATGCATGCACGATAGGGATAACTTTTACTCGATTGTGGCATAATTCTGTGTGACAAGCATTACAACGAGGCAACATTATAAGTTAACATATGAGCAGACAAGCATTGCACTCATAAGATGCATGCACGATAGGGATAACGTTTACTCGATAGTGGCATGATTCCGTGTGACAAGCATTGCAACAAGGCAATATTACAAGTTAACATATGAGCAGACAAGCATTGCACTCATAAGAAAACTTAAGCATTCACGTTGGCTCAGGCCCGTAGGTAAGCCGAGGAGTGAAACCGTAAAGGGACTTACTGAGCGACATAATCTAGGGTCGTGCAGTGTAGCAAGTAAATAGTATATTACAGAGTATATGTATATCGTTCTACTCGAGGCATAGCAGGGTCTAGTTGCACAAGACAAAGGTAGCATGCGAGGGTCTGTATATAAGCAAAGTTTTATTTTCATGTTCTAATACAAGCAATACAAGTTGGGATTATTCCCTTAGCTACATGCGTTGTATTCTTATTAGCATGCAGGGGGTGATTCACCTAGCGACTAGCATGAAACATCCATATTTTAAGTGTGATGGCTAAGCAAAGACAAGTTCATCGTAGCCACCCACCTTAGCGATGATTCGCCTCCGTCGAGCGATACTCCGAGCGAGCCTCTGAAAGCCTAAGCCAGAACTCCTATAGGGACAAGTCTGGAAATCCTCTTGCCTCAAACGAGTATTCTCGCTGAAGCAAAGTGGGTCAGGATATTACACTTTTGCCATTTGAATCGACAGTCCGCTTGAGCTGAACGGATCGTTACATGGTGTAGGGGATGAATATATAGAGGGAGTAGAGAAGTTCCTGCAGTTTGCTAAGGCATTCCCTGAGTACATGGACGACACAAAAATTAAGTGTCCGTTTGTGAAATATTGTAACTTGAAATATCATCCAGAAGTGGATATGACATATCATTTATACTCGAGTGATTTTACTTCGAAATATTATTAGTGGACCTCACACGGAGAGCTTGTGCCTTTAGCATCGGAGCATGAGCCTTATGTGGAGCCATACATGAATGTCTACGAGTATTTTGACTTTGACGACGGATATGTGAACATAGTTTTCGACGCTGCGGGGCCTACTTTCGATCCGGACAATCATAAAGCAGCTGAGGAGGCACCAAATGCCGATGCTGCAAAGTTTATGGAGTTTTTGGAGAATGCAAGGACTCTATTGTATCCTGGTTGTGAGGATCATTCACCGTTAGAGGTAGTCACCAGACTGTTGAGCATAAAATCTGAATTTAACATATCGCAAGAATGCTACAATCGACTGATCGAGTTGATTATAGAGATCTTGCCAGAGGGTGCCAAGTTACCTACAGACTTCTACCAATCTAAGAGAATGGTTAGATCGCTATGGATAGGATATGAGAAAATCGATTCGTGTCGTAACGGGTGCATGTTATACTATAAAGAAGACAAAGATGAAGCAGTGTGCAAATTCTGTGGTGCTGATCGCTACAAGGCAACTGGTACTGGAAAGACTCCCGGTGCAAGGAAGTCGACCGATTCGATTCACTACCTCCCTTTGACGCCGCGATTGCAGAGGTTATTTATGGTGAAGGAGACTGACAAAAATATGAGTTGGCACAGGCGGGAACAGATCGAAGGAGCGTTGGATCATCCATCCGATGGAGAAGCATGGGAGCACTTTGATCGAGAGTATCCCAATTTTGCTTTGGATCCGCGTAATGTCAGATTGGGGCTCTCCTCCGACGGTTTCATTCCATTTGGACTTTCAGGATCTCAATATTCGTGTGGCATGTGATTGTCACCCGTACAACTTACTGTCTTGGATGTGCATGAAGACTTAGTATATGTTTCTAACCGTTATCATTCCGGGTCCAAACAATCCCAAGAGAAACATTAATGTATACTTATAGCCATTGGTAGATGAGTTAAATCAGCTATGAAAAGTAGGCGTCAACACGTATGATGTTTCCAGAAAGCAGAATTTTCATATGAGGGCAGCACTTATGTGGACCATCAACGACTTTTTGGCCTATGGAATATTATCGGGATGGAGCACTCATGGTCGTCTCTCATGTCCGTATTGCATGGACCGTACTAAGACTTTTCGTTTAAAACACGGAGAAAAATCGTGCTTCTTTGATTGTCATCGACAGTTCCTGCCGAAAGATCATCCGTTCAGGAGGAACAAGATTGCATTCTGTGCCGGTGTTGTGGAGAAGGCTGATCCATCGCCAAGGTGGTCCGGAGACACGATATGGAAGGAGGTCAGAGATTTTCCAAGTGCTATCGAAGATTCTACAAGAGGGTACAAATGTGATGGATTTGGTCGAACTAATAACTGGACGAAAAGGGCCATATTCTGGGACCTGCCATATTGGAGCACCAATATGATCAGACATAACCTTGATGTCATACATATCAAGAAGAATATGTTTGACAACATAATTAATACTGTAATGGACGTAAAGGGAAAGACGAAAGACAATCCTAAGTCCAAGTTAGACTTATAATAAATATGCAGACGACCTGCATTGTATTTGATAGAGGAAGGGAATGGGAAGGTGATGCAGCCTAAGTTAATTTTCTCATTGGACAAGGAGGATAAAGGAAGACTTTTTAGGTGGATCAAGGGCCAAAAATTTCAAGACGAATATGTGTCGAATCTGAGAAGATGCGTCTACCCGAAGGAGAACAAACTGACAGGTATGAAGAGCCATGATTGTCACGTACTTATGGAGAGGTTAATTCCGGTTGCATTTCAAAAATTCTTACCGTAAGTAGTTTGGGATCCATTGACAGAGCTTAGCATATTCTTCAGAGATCTTTGTTCTACTAAGTTGCTCGTCGATCGTCTAGAAAAGCAAGAGAAGAACATTGCGGTAACACTTTGCAAGCTTGAGAGAGTGTTTCCTCCTGGATTCTTCGACTCCATAGAGCATTTGCCGATTCATCTTTCCTATGAGGCACGCATTGGTGGACCTATTGGTTATCTGTGGATGTACCCGTTCGAGCGGCATCTGAACCACCTCAAGAGGAAGGTAAAAAATAAGGCACGGGTGGAGGATTCTATTTGTGAAGACTATGTTCTTGAGGAGATTACAAACCTTTGTTCTATGTATTTTAAGCCTTATATTGCTACTAATAGAACGAGAGCTCCAAGATATTGTAGATGTGCACTCAACGGAAGTTACTCATGACATATTTCATCAAGTAGAAGAGGTAGAAGTATCAAAAGACGATGGCGAAGTAGATAAAAGTGAAGTTGAAGAGGAAGAGGGGGAGGAGGAAGACGAACAAAATAAATTTTCAGATGATGATTGAAAATTAAATAAAATTTATTTAGACTTTTTTTGTGGCCTAGTTGTACGATACTTATGTTTGTGACGGTGATACATACATATCTCTGTGTATTTGTGGCCTAGTTCTGTGATACTTATGTTTGTGACGGTGATACATACTTATGTTTTGTGATGGTGACACTTTTATCATTAAGACTTTTATTGTGGCATAGTTCATAACTTTTGTATATTTCTTTCTGTCATGTAATTAATCTATATATCTGTGTATATTTGTTTTATCGTTATATGTTATTCTCAGATATGTTTGGACGATGCAGATCATATTCCCACGGTAGATCCTCTAGATGTCCTCTTCAGGACACGGATACTCCTTCCCGATCCTCGTCCCCGAGTACTCCATACTATCGACCAACAGTACCTCAGACTGCGACTGCGACGATCGCACGTGGCAGTACTCATGGGACCAGCAGTTCCAGGCCCGAGAGTATCCCGTCTAGTGTTCCTGCTCCGTCCAGTATTCCTGCTGCTGACGGTACCACGGAGACAGAGGAGTTGATGGCGGTCGAGCCGACTTTGTCTCCATATCAGAGCGATCCTCCGTGCGCTCTGCCGAATGAGACGAGAATGGAGATTTGGGCCGATGGCCCTACAAAGTAAGTTAATTAGTTATTTATTTCTTTTTTTTATATATATATATATATATATATATATATTCACTTTTTAATAATTTTAATTATCAATGTATATATAGATATCGTCCCCTGCGGTACAGAGAGCACTGGAACATATTCTGAGGCAAAACTATAGTGGGCCATGGATAAACTACTCGGATGCCTCGAAAGAGAGAAAGACGTTATGGTTTGGAAACTTCAAGGTAAAAGTATATTTGATTTTAACATCAGTAATATTTTTTTGTTAATATTTTATAACTAACTATTGTACTTCTTGTAGAGAACATATTTCTATCCACCACACCGGGCCACACAGATCGAGCAAAAGTTTCCTTCCATCGTCGTCAAGCTCATCTGTGATGCTACGGATGACCAGAAGGCTCGTGATCGTGAAGGAAAACCGATCCAAGGCTGGATCACGCCTGAACAGTAGACTGCGATGATGGCTAGATTCAAAGAGGATATGTATAGGGAAAAGTCGGAGAAGGCCAAGGCGGCTTGGCAGAGGGCAAAAAAGTGGTATGGTGGATCGATTCCAATGACGGAATATTTTTGTCGCTTGGTACGTCTTTTATTGTATATGTACAATTTTTAATCATCGTGGCATAATCTTTTACTTTAATAACAAATAATATATTTCTTAACAGGTCCAGAGGGGTGAGGATGCGAAAATGGTGACAGTGTTCCTCGTTACTCATATGAAGGGGGGACAACTTATCGATGATAGGGCGACGCAGAGCTACGCAAGTATTACTCTTATATTTTGTTAATTTTGATACAATTTAGCAAAAATACATGTAATTAGTAATAAGTACCTATGATATATAGTAAATAGTACGCTGGCTTCGAGGTAACTGAAAAACGAAAGGTCTTGAAGAGCCTCCGGCCTTCGTCTATCGTATGTATCGCTTGGCTTCGTCCCGAACCAAGGAGGCTCAAAAAAGAGCAAGCTCTTCTTAAGTGCCAGTACTTTCTTCGACAGAAGGTACGCAGCGAGACAACTCTCCGACCCCTGTTAGTCCCCGTGGCATATATTTATGGTCCGGTCTTCACGTGCGGGGGCATTCTTTGCAGCGGGCAGGCGCGCGTGATGCGCGCACGAAATAAGAACCCGAGATTCTGACAAAAAAATGAGACATTCCATGCCCTCGGAGAGCGCTTTCTCGTGCAAAGTCACTGACATATCCTGTGTCTTTTTCGGACCCGGATCGAAACGACTTTCCTGCTAATCCAATTTCAGAATCACTGTTAGCGAAAAAAGAACTAGAATGGGCCTTTTCTTCTGCTGTGTCCGGCTCTTCTTTCTTTAAAGGAAAGCCAGTCCCAAGATAAGAAAGCACTCTCCAAAAGCGAGATCCACCATTGACATTTTCGGAATCTACAAAAACATTAACGGAGAGGGTGTTAACATTTGCGGGTTCGAATCGATCACCTGGAACAAGAGAAAAGGATTTGAAAACAGTACCCACAGTGGTTGTGGGGCCTGCAGAGCTGCTTACCGACGGCCCTTCGCTTACTTCTCTGGAGTCAACGATGCCGCTTTTTTCGTTATGGAGACTACAGCTCTAGCTCTAGGGCTTTCTAGGTCTTCATCTTTGGATGAACTCTCTTCCTTATCATACGAGGCACCCAAATCTATCGGAAATATAGGAATTTCTTTCTAATCTAAACGGAGAGTCCGGGCAAGTGGTAGAACCCCTGAAGCGCACTGGAAGCATCTCAAGGAAAAGAGAGAAGTCAAATATCATAGGCATATTTTTCTATGATGAGTATAAGAGGCTCCGCGAAGAGTCGACCCAGCCCACACCTGGAGAGGGGGTAGTTCCTCGGAACCTCCGGCCCACCCAGTTTCGTCGGATAACGAGCTGTGGATGAGAGCCGTTGGTGGTCTACATAGGGGTACGTACTATGGTACGGGATTCTTCGGCGCCTATGTTGCATCACAGTCCTCTAGGATACCCTATGCCAATGTGCATATCCCTCAGCCCTCCCAGGAGTGCAGCGAGCTCAGGAGAGAGTTGACCTTCAGATTGCATCTCTGCGTGATGAGTTGATGTAGAGGATTACGGTGCAGCTGCAGACGAACGATGCGACACTCATAGCACATTTCGAATCGCTCGAACGTAGCATCATGGAGCTGAGGGATCTGGCCACGTCGACAAAGCGCAACGTGACGTCGCTACAGGAGTCACAGTTGACCGTTGGTGCCACATTATCGAGGATGTAAGCGTCACATATTGAGATGAGCGAGCGAGTGGAGACCATGGGCGCTTCACAATCGAGGATGCAGGCATCACATCTTCAGATGGACGAGCGAGTGGAGCATAGTACTAGGAGGTTATTATCTGTCAAGGATACTTGCGACGCTCGACTGACAGAGTTGGAGCAATGACGTGCTCCTGGTCCGCCTGCATCGACTCCTATATTGGGTTCAGTGACACGTACACAGGAGCAGTTTGACACACTATTATCTCATATTCGACGTGGCTCCTCCTGATCAGTAGTAGTTTTTTTTGACATGTGTGCATTGGCCCATTCATGGGAGTTTGTACTTATTATTTGTACACTTTTATTGTGTGACTTATTTGTAATTTTTTATTATGTGACTGGATATTGTGTGACTACATTCGGGCCTTAGAGTTTTTTATTGATTTATTTCATCATTTTTGTTGTGTGATTGTACCGGTATTTAGTGTTCCACCGAAGGGGTCGCCAAACCCAAGAAATTCAACGGAGGGTTGCTTCAGGTCTGTCTATTTATTTGAAATGTGATCATACTACAAGCATGTTATACTGCGATATTGCAGGCATTCATTTATTTTTATTTTTTATTTTTCAACTCTAGCGACGTTCAACGACGTTTAGTGACGTTCAGTGACGTCCATAGGAGTCGCTAATAACGTCGCTAAACTGTCAAATAATTTATTTTACATTGCTGATCGTCACTAAACGTCGCTAAATATTGCTGACATGACAATTTTGGCCATGTCAGCCAGCTTTTTGTCGCTGGTTATGTCGTAAGTTATCGCTAAATTTAACGACAATTACTAACTAAAATAAAATGTCACAAATTTGGAGACCTGTGACGCTAAGAGTCACCATTCTTGCGACTTATAACGTCGCTAAATTCGACAACGACATTTTCCGACGTCGTTTTGATCAATGACTAGCTTTTTGGCGACTAAATCAAAACGTCGCTAAATACGTCACTACTTAGTATTAGCCCATTCTTATTCTGTAAAGACGACCTCTTTTTTGCCAGTGCTGATGCAGTGCGTGCATAGATAAGGAAAGCAAAATCCCAGTGGGGGGAAGTAGGGGTCGGTGCCTTTTGACGTAATTTAGCCATTTGGCGACTCTTTCCTGCGTCACTAATTTGCTTTATTCTGGTAGTGTTGCATCGAGAAACTTTACCTTCAGTAGTACGTTTGATCTTGTACACCCACTTGACGCTAATAGCTTTTTGGTTTGTTGGAAGTGTTGTCATCTCCCAAGTATCATTCTTTTGGATAGCATGTATCTCCACATCCATTGTCGATCGCCAATAATCTTCTTCTACAGCTTCTTGGAAGGTGAGGGGCTCGTGGTCAGCATATAAGCAGAAAAAATATGTCTCTCCGTCTTCTTCTGCCTGCTCATAAATTTCTTTAAGACTTCTTATATTGATGGGACTCTGGTGTATATGAGGTCTGCTGCTATTGCTTTCACCCAAACTTGGAGAGGTTCTTGTAGGAGATGATATGGCATGTTTAGGAGATGTTGGCGTAGCTGGTGGAAATTCTGGTAAAGGCTCTTCGAGTTCTTCAAGCAGATATTGCTCTTTGTCCTTCTCTTCATCACTCCAGTTCCATACTTTATCTTCATCAAAGATAACATCTCGACTAACCACTAATTTCTTTGTTAGAGGGTTGTAGAACTTGTATGTCTTTGACTCCTTACTATAGCCAATAAAGATGCATTTCACCACGATTATCAAGCTTTTTCCTGTTGGACTTGGGGATATGTGAATATGGAACACACCCAAATATTCTTATGTGTGCAACATTTGGCTTGTTGCCGCTCCACGCCTCTTGAGGTGTCATATGTTTGATACTTTTGGTAGGACAACGGTTGAGTACATAGGTTGAGCACGCCATAACTTCCGCCTAGAATTGCTTTGGTAGTCCTTTCTCCTTGAGCATAGTTCTTGTCATATTGAGAATGGTACGATTCTTTCTTTCGGCGATCCCATTTTGGTATGGGGTGTATGCAGCAGTAAATTGATGCTTTATGCCTTGTTCCCTGTATTACTCATCAAATACTTTCGAGGTGTATTGTCCACCTCGATCAGAGCGGAGAGTTACAATCTTATGACCACTTTGGTTTTCAACAAGAGTTTTAAAATTCTTAAATACAACAAAGGCATTTGACTTTTCTTTATGAAAATAAACCCAAAGTTTTCTGCTAAAGTCGTCAGTGAAAGTAATAAAGTACTTATTACCTCCTAACGACATGGGCTCTATTGGTCCACATATGTCAGTATGAACTAGTTGTAGGGGTGTTGTTGCTCTCCAAGATTTTTTGCTAGAAAAAGGAAGTTGTATATGCTTTCTGAGTATACATCATTCACAAGTGTTGCATGGTGGCTCGACCATTGGTAATGTCATGATCCGATTTCATGGAATCGTTAGGGCGTCCCCCGAATCATGACCACCGTGCGGGCTTGGGGTTGCGTCCGCACAAGGCTAGAGTATTTTGCATAACGAGCATATATTCAGAGTACGCAGATAATTGAAACACAGATTTCAAACATGGAAAAGTTCTCTTTATTGATAATGAACATCTATTACAAACTCTTGAAACGAGTCAGCTACTTGCCGCACGGGCTTACAAAAGTGTTGACACAAAATGAGATAGTCGTCCTGTACATTATATCCCTTTACAAACTTCAAAAAGATAAAGACCTCCAGGCTGGAGGACGGCTTTGCTACGAAGCTGTATTGTGTATTGAGTTACAAGCTCCTTCCTTCAAGTACTTCAAAATGCGGCGCGATCAGGATGCGCCTACAGCTTGACTGGATCAGGAAGACGACTTCGGCTCCTCGCTCGGTTCGCCTTAGCGTGGGGAACCTGTTTCAACGAGGGTCAGTATGTCGAAACATACTGGTGAAGGCGAGCTAACCGAACTATACCAATCAACACTTTGTTTATATGAAGCATGCATATTTTTGTGGTTTTCTATCTTGCCTTAGTTCATTTACATGTAAGCAAAATATGGAATTTACTAAAATAAACTTGTCACCGTTCGGTGACTTTTACCTGCCCGTCTGAACTACCTGCACAATACTTACCATGCCTTCCCTGCCACGAAGACACAAGTTAGTTTGCAACAGGTTTAAATATACATAGGGATCACTGGCATGATGCCACAAATGGACGGGTTATAGTCTCAGGGCAAAATGATGTGCAACGCGGGTGGCGAGCCCCGCTGCATAATATTTTGCCGGGTAACATACGACTATACATACGTTCCGTCCGGATCGGATCAGTCCCAGTGCCCCGGCGACCGTCTGCGAAACTCATACAATCCTTGTGCACAAGTTGTTCGTGATCGAACGATATGTTTATTAAGTTAACAGTTCATACAGTTGAGGCAACACGAGTACAAGACAAGCAGTATTTCATGATTCATTTTGCATAGCCTCCCTGAACAATTATGTGCAAACAAGGTGCATAGCTCAATTATAGAAGAAGAAAAATTCTAACTAAAATTGAAGCATGTATAGAATATTCCAAACGACAAGCATGCAAGTGAGTAACCGTTCCCAAGTTGAATGACAAGCATAATAATCCAAGTCTAGTCCCATTTTATCTTGGCATCTTTTAGTTATTATTGGCATCGTTTGATCGGGGCAAAAAAGGTTGCAAGATTTTGATGTGAAGACTTGGAAGCAGGGCTAGCTAATCGGGATGGTAGCCACTCACTTAGATGGTTGGAAGGGAGAAGGAAAGAGGCGCTTCAAGTCTCCACTCGTAAGCCGCCTACTACTCGTTCACCTGCATCATGAACAACTCGATCAATACTCCTTCCACTCTTTCCAATCTCGGAATTGAAGTGCATTTCAATGAACAAAAATAATGAAATCTATCAAAACCGTTCAAGAAAAACCCAAGAAAATTCGAAAACTAACTCAAAGCACGAAAGCAACAAGCGACATCGAAATCCGAGGCAACAAAGATAACAGCGGAGAGGTCCCTCCTGACTCTGCCGCTAAGTCGATCCCGGGGGCACGGTCCACTGAATATGGGAATCGATTCCGAAGAAACAAATCCATAATGAGGATGAGTTTTTGTTTCAATCTATCCCGATCGAACGATACCATCTTGTGTTTCTTAGCCGCGCTCCTCGAATAGGAGGAACGGGGTGCCACAGGTAACACATGCACCATGGTTGATGAAGATAGCAGCTTTAAACCACTAAAATGAAGATAACCAAAGCGAAGATGCCACTTCCATGACTCGCCTTCCTTAGATCCATAGTAGCACTTCTCTGAATTTGTGTTAAAATATAGCAGGAACATGCGATTACTGGTCATTGGAACATAGGCTATAACTCTTCCACATATATCTCTCAAGATGAGAGAATTACCTTATATATATATATATATATATATATATATATATATATATATATATATGTTGTATCCCTTCTCCAGGAGCTGCCCAATGCTGAGAATATTATTTTTCATGTTAGGCACATAATAAACATCAGAGATATACCCTTTCTTACCATCCTTTTGATAGATTTGTATTATCCCTTTGCCTTCAACTGAGAGCTTGGAGGAGTCTCCCAAATTCATATTTTCGTGAACTCCTTCCATGAGTTCTATGAACAGATCTTTCTTTTCACACATATGATTATTCTCACCGGAATCAAGGTACCAATTTTTACATTGAGCATATGAATCATCATGAGCAGGGAGTAGGATAAAATTATTACCTACACCATTTATTGCTTCTGCAGCATTGGCTCGTTCATCATTTTTGTACCAACAGTCGGAGGCGTAATGTCCGAAGTTCTTGCAGTTGTAGCATTGGATATTTTTATTGTCTCCATGTCCATAGGATCTTCCTCTTCCTTGGTTTTATCCTCGTCCCCGACCTCTGGAGTTTTGACACTCTTGTTGACCATGGCTAGGTTGTTAATGAGTACCACGCCCGCGACCTCTACCACGACCACGGTTGGAGTTGGATTTTCTTTGATCACTTAGAGTCATTTTTTACTCTAATGCTTGTTCCAATGCTGCATGATTAGTATGCTTCTGCATCCTTTGCTCATGTACTTCAAGTGAACTCAATAATTCCTCAATTGTAAGCTTCTCCAAGTTCTTAGAATCTTCGATAGCTACAACTACATAGTCAAATTTGGGAGAAAGGGATCGAAGTACCTTTTCAGTAACACGGATGTCATCTATCTTCTCATTGTTCCTATTTAAGACATTCACGATTACTAGCAATCGTGAAAAATAACCGGACACCGATTCTCCATTCTTCATATGAAGGGCTTCGAACTTGCCTCATAATGCTTGGAGACGGACGCGCTTCACCCGATCTTTAAGATGGAGACTAGGATCTCCCATGCTTGTTTGCTTGTCGTTGTTTCGGCAACTTTTTCGAAGGTAGCCTGTCCAATCCTTGATAGAGTAGGAACAAAGTTTTTTTTATCCTTCTTTCTCTGCTCCCTAAGAGCTTTATTTATCTCTTCATTGTATCCAGGATCTTTTTTAGCAGTGGATTCCGAAAAACCATCGGTAATTGTTTCCCACAGATCTTGAGACCCAAACAAGGCTCTCATTTGGATAGACCATGAATCATAGTAATCATTTAATAATCTTGAAATTTGTTAATAGACTATCTTGGAGCTCATTCTGGCTCTGAGACCACTGTTGAATATTAGTCAAAGGAACTAATATTCTATACTTTGTTTATAGGTGGAGAAGATAGTAAAATGGAGAAGTTAAACTTTTATTCAAATTTTTCTTTGCTTGGCTTGAATAAAATGAGATACAATAGCCTCCTTTTATAGGCTTTACAAGTCATGCCAAGAGACACAAAAAAATCCCAACTTTAATTGAAGGCTCTTACACTTCCTAACCAACAACTCTTACACTTCTACTTCATAACCGACAACTCTTACACTTCCTAACCGACAACTCTTCCCATTCTTTAATTAAAATAAATTTCAGTTTTGAATTTGAATCAACAAGTCTCTGTGTGGTCCTAAATTCTACTCGTGTTGATGTTGTTGAGAGATACTTCACTATATATAGCTGTCAGATTATAGAATCTGTATCCAAACATCGATCGGGTACTGAGTTGGCATGGTGTATAAACGTGGGTGATATGACCTTGATATTAACGAAGAACCTCAAATGACCAGAATTAGACTAGTTCTTATGAATTTGACAACAAACAAACATTGGTTGCTAATTATGAAGCAAGTGACATTTTTAATAGCTATGGAATTGTGTTATTTTTGAGGTACAAAGATGGACTCAAAACATGAAGCAAACTAAGATCGAGAGTTAATTACTGTCCTTATCGATCTTATGTATTTAGAATATAGACATTCCTTAGAAATTTAAACTTGCAAATATTAAAGCAAATAGAAACATAATATATATATTTTTTCTTTGCATTCGCAGTTGGTACAACGAGATAGAACGATTAGAACTACTATAAGAAGAAAACAGAAATTAAAGCTCTTTGCTGGGTGATGAAAACTACTGTTGTTCAAAGCAATAATATGTGCCCTCTTTTAGACGTTCTGCTCCAAAGAACCAACAAGTTCAATTGATAAACTTATGGAACGCTTCCTTGTTACCTCTATGAAGAAATAGAACGGAGGAACTTCTTAGACAGGGCTGGCGGCCATAACTTCTCTACTATTCTCTTTTGTTCTCTCTCTTAAACAAGAGCCACCAAGAGAATATATATAGGAAGATGAGAAAACCCTAACCCTTATCCAGAGGCCGCCAAATATGGTAAATAAGGTTCAATTTGAATTGATTATTTACCATATTAGACAACTCAGCGTAGATCTCACCGACTCGCATGCTTGTAGGCTCGCAGCCGCACAACTGTATAGGTGCACAAGCTCGCAGTCGTACAAACCCTTAGGAACGTAGTCTTACATGCATGCATACCACGCTGCAACTCGTGCACGAGCATAACAAAGCGCACAAGCGTCATCTCACGTCCAATGCGTATATACAAAGTTTGCCATTAAAGTGCCACTTTGTTCTCTTTGCCTGAGCCCGAGTCCGAAACCGATTCACTAAGCCACTACAGGGCTTAGCTCCTATGAAATTTTTTCAAAGAGAGTGACAAAAAACAAAATTATTTTTTTAGGAGTTAAACATAGCCCCTCTAGGAAAACACCCCACCACGGCACCAACATGGGTCACAACACCCCAAGTGCATACCTCAATACAAAGCATGCTCTATATTGAGATACTCACATAAAGTTTTTTTTAATGTGAGACTATCTTTCTACAGTTGCCAACCAAAACTCCAACAATCCCCCATATATCTCAATATTTGGGTTTAGCCTTCCCCATAATGACCGTACATCATGCATTAGAATAGATTTCACTTACGACTTGAATCTTTCCGCATAGGACAAAAAGCAGTATAATACAGAATAAATTATGTATTGAATTCAGTATCATAGTTGATATCCTTCCCACTCACACAATGAGACATCAATTGTGCCTTTGGTCGCACAAAAAAGGCAATGGGCAGACATGGTATCGATGTATGTATCTTGGGTGTCTACAAGCTTACCCTCAGGAGGTGTCACGCTATTATAGGATGGGGGTATCATCCTCTTTGTAGTGTTGAACTATCCGTGCTTCCTGTAAAACACGTCGGACATTCCAAATGTCCAAGAACTCGTTAAGGCCTAATTCCATCATCCCACAGGACTTGCTCTAAACCAAAAACAACCAGTGGACCACAAAGGTTTTGGGATCCAATCCCAACAATGTCCCAAGGACTAACCTAAATTCTGGATACATTCCCATTCAATGGTCCTTTCTTGAACCAAAAATTAGATAAATAAATAAATAAATAAATATATATATATATATATATATATATATATATATATATATATATATAGTAGATTTATCTTTGAACTAATAACATAAAATTGTATGGTAGAATTATAAAGACATAATATCATTATACCTTCAACCTCATTTTTCTTGTTGTGTTCTCGACCAGCTGGCACTTGAGGCCTTTGGTGAACGAATTTGCCATATTCTCCTGAGTCTGAACATCAGTCATTGCAATAATGCCATTCTTGATTCTCTCATTCAGTACTGTGTGACGAAGCCACACGGTCCTCTTCTTACCATTGAAGACATTATTAGATGACATTTTTACAGTCGTCTAGTTGTCGTAATAGATCGGTACAACCAAAATATGTGCACCAACCAGAGAAAGATCATACATGAGCTCCCAAACCCATTCTGCTTTATTCGTTGTAGCTACTAGAGCAAAAAAATTAGACCTTATTGAAGAGTGAGAGAGCATATAGTATGCTTCTTTGACTTCCACGATATAACAACTCCACTAATGGAGAAGATGTATCATCTTGTGGAGCATTCATTTTCTTCTTCTGTGCACCAACTTGGATCATTGAAGCCTTCCACCACTACTGGATAACCATTGTAGTACAATACAAACTTTTGAGTCCTCTTAAGATATCTCATGACTCTCTTCACAACTTTTTAATATTTTACTCCTAGATTACTCGTGAACCAACTCAGCATCCCCATGACAAAGCTGTATTAGGCATAGTAGCACTTTATAGCATACATCAAACTCCTGATGAAGCTCGAGTACTCCAACTTTTGACACTTTTTCTTGTATTTGGCTTCAGCTTCTTGTCACACATGTATATAGTATCCATCCCTGGAAGATTATGATATACATAGCATGTGAGTATCTTCTCTATGTAGTGAGCTTATGACAAGGCAAGCCCAGCTTCCGCCTGGATGATCTTTATCCCCGGGATAACATTAGCATCTCCCATGTATTTTATACTGAACTTGGACGATAGGAACTTCTTCTCTATGACGCATTCTAGATCCCTACCCAGGATTAGCATATCGTCCACATTGAGACACACAATCATATCTCTGCCATCAACGAACTTAGTATAAACACACTTATCTGTCTCGCTGACCCTATAACCATTTGATCTGATGACTTTATCAAACTTCTTGTAATACATCTTGGAAGATTGCTTCAGATAGTACATATATTTCACCAACTTGAAGACTTTGTCTTGAATACCCTTTACAACAAATCCTTCTAGTTGTTGGATGTAAATCTCTTTGGTCAAATCTCCATTTAGGAATTCTGTTTTGACATCCATCTGATGAATCACTAGCTTGTGAATTACACCCAAAATAATTAACACTCTGATAGTTTTCATCCGCAACTGGAGCATATATATCGAAGTAGTCGATCCCCTGGTTTTGAGAAAATATTTTGGCTACTAGCCTAACCTTGAACTTATCAACAATTCTGTTGGCCTTCATCTTTTTTTTGAAGATCCATTTATGTACGATGGGTTTTTCTCCTTCAGGCAGATTTACCAACACCCAAGTATTATTGGATGTAATGAAGTCAATCTCAGCATTTAAAGCATCCTTCAAAAAAAAATAGCATCTCTGGTCTTCATCGCCTCATCATATATAGGTAAGTGGATCTGCTTCCACATGAGATGTGACAAAATTACCTCCGAACTCCTTTGGTCTTCTCACTAGCATTGATGATAGCTTAGTGAGTTCTGGTTCAAACGTTATCTCTTCAACAACAATCTCTTTTTGGACTAGACATTCTATGAAAGCACTCGCTTCCTCGGTGCTAACAATGGTCTACGAAATATCCACAAGAACAATATTCTTGGGCCTAGAAAACTTGTCTTCAAAAAATTCTGCATCGCGAGATTCAATGATATGATTTGATTCAATATCAAAAAATCTCCTAATATCGCTCTTTTCAACATAGTCCAAAAATATGGTCATCGTAGTCCTTTGTTTCTGCTTCTGATGTAAACCCCTTTTTTAAATAGATAATATTATTAGTATTATTAAGTTTAATAATTTTAAACTTATATATATATATATATATATATATATATATATATATATATATATATATATATATATTATAAAAGAAATTTTATTCCAGAAACCATCCTAGCTGAGGAAGCATAAAGAAATACCAACACTGCTGAGGGATCAAAAAGAAGTACGAAACTGTGCGCTTATCGCCCCAGGCCATGGATCAAGAAGAAGAAGAACCAAACAAAGTGAAGAAAGGCAAATTATAAGGGCACTACACATTTTACTCGGGGCTAGCCCATTGAAAAATTAGAAAAAATTATAAGTTTGCCATTATGAAAGTTACTCGGGGCTAGCCCACTGTTATAATCAGGACTGTCAATATTTTGACAGTCCTACCACTTGGAAGGACTGTCAAAATTTTGACAGTCCCATTTCTAAGGACACTGCACATTTGACTATGGGCTAGCCCATTGGAAATTTATAAAAAATTACAAGTTTGCCACTCTCATAGTTACTTGGGGCTACCCCACACCAAAGTATAAAAGTGAAATGGATTTCTATTTTTGGCATTCCACCTAGACTTAAGAAACCCTCATTCCACCAAGCCCAAACCTAAATTTGGAAATAGCTAGTTGTGGTTGGAGGAGTATTCTTCCGGTATGTCTTCGACAACCTACGTTGAATAAGTTTTGCAATTGTCCGAAAAAGATTTAGTTTATTTTGATTAATGTAGGAACAATGCATGAAAAAATGTTCGATGACGAAGTCGGATCGTCTAATTCATTAAATATGCACTCCGGACGTTCCGAAGAACAAGTTGGTTGTTCCGAAGCACGTACGGTACGTAAAACGACAACCCTAATTTGACAGTCACGAGTTAGGACTGTAAAAATTAGACAGTCCTATATAAATATAGGACTGTCAAATATTCTACAGTCCTATATAAATATAGGACTGTCATAAATTCGACAGTCCTACATAAAAGTAGGACTGTCATAATTTTGACAGTCCTATATAAAAATAGGACTGTCAAAATAGTGACAGTCCTGGATAATTATATGAAGTTATTAATTTTTATATTATTTTATATTGGTTATAGGACCAACCTTGTTCAGATATTGTGGTACATCCTGCTGTTGGTGTTGATGTGGATGATATTTTCTCAACGGATATTGAATTTGCAAGCCATGAAGAAGCATTAGAGTGGTGCAGAGAAGTTGGGAGACGATATAACGTAGTTATTGTCATTGCAAGATCCTTCCGATCTCGGCCGGACCAAAAATATCTGGAGCTTGGATGCGAAAGAGGAGGTGTGTTTAGGGAGCATCATAAAAAAAGGGTGTTGTTGAAAAAGAAATCCCTAAGAAAAATATTGGGACGAGAAAATGTGGTTGTCCATTGAAGGTGTTGATTGTAAAAGTTGAAGATGTGAAGTGGATAATCGAAGTTAAGAATGGAAGACACAATTATCCTATTCCAGGGACACTTACGGGTCATGCCTACGTGGCACGGTTGAAGGAGGATGAGAAAAAGTTGGTTGAAGAATTGTTCCTTTCAGGAGTTACACCGAAATAAATTTATTCTGCTGTGCGACAAAAACAAGATGGGAACAAGTCTACCATGAGGACGATCTATAATAGTTTGGCCAGAGCGAAATGCAATAGTATGAAAGGAAGAATGGCGATGCAGCAAGTATTGAAGTTGCTTGGGGAGCATCACTACGTGGAGTACCATAGAAGACATCCACAAACTGATGAACTCCTTTCATTGTTTTGGGCTCATCCTGATTGCACACATATGGCTCGATCCTTCGCAGACGTGTTGGTCCTTGATTGTACATATAAGACCAACAAGTTCAAGATGCCTCTTTTGCATGTTGTCGGGTTTACGTCAACGGAAAAAACATTTACAGTCACTTTTTGTTTTATGAAGAGTGAGACAGTAGAGGATTACACATGGGCATTGAGGAAACTACAATCCCTTTACACAGGTTACAAAGAGCCGTCTGTTTTTGTTACTGACAGAGAATATGCGTTGATAAATGCTATAGATATTGTATTTAATCATACGCATAGACTACTATGCACTTGGCATATAAATAGAAATATCCATGCTCAATGCAAGAAAAAATTTAAAACAGTCGACGGTAAAATTGACATGCTTCGCTTCGAAGAATTCTACAGTGATTGGAGTCTTGTATGGCGAGCAAGTACTATAGACAGTTACGATGCAGCATGGTACATGTTCCAACAAAAGTGGAAGCCAAGTAACCCGACATGCATATCTTATATCAAAGATACTTGGCTAGAACCACATAAAGAGCAATTCGTCTTAGCATGGACCAACATGGTGAAGCATTATGGCACGATCATGACGAACCGGGTCGAAGGAGCACACTCATGTTTAAAAGGATATCTACGCTCATCGGTCGGTAATTTTGTCTCTGTTTGGCAATCGATTCATTTGATGACTATTGCCACGGTGAACGATATTGTAGCATCATTTGAGATGAGCCTCAATATTGCAAAGCATGAATACAAGCAAGAACACCTCTTGGATGGTTTAACCCATGTTGTATCTCACAAGGCCTTGGGGTTATTGTTTGAGGAGATTCGTAGGTCGAAGTCGGTAGGTTATGATCCCGAGGTTTGCGGTTGTTTATATCGACATTCACTCGGACGGATGAAAGCAGGATGGAGACAGGTTAGGGCAGAGCTGTACGAGGAGTTGGAGTCGCGACTATCCTTCTATAGCCAGATACTTGGCAAAGAAATTGTTGGAGATTTGTTGGCAGGCATACCTTGTACGGAAACAGTTACCGGACCTGACCATTACATGGATGTCCCGCCTGCTGCTTACGTCTTCTCTAATAGGTATAAGTTACCTATTGTAATTATCTCACAAGGTATCAACAATACTTTCTTTCCAATGTGTGCCCCCCCGGCCGAACATCGAGTATCCAATCTATGTTGCATAGGGCTTGTTGGACAACACTTCGTCCACCATTTCAATGTTGTCCAAATCGAGGAGATATTTGGCATTTATGGACGTTCCAGACTTATCGGTAATGCCGACAGCCCCTAAGATGAACTGCATATATCCGCGGGCCACATTATCGCTATTATCAATCTTCTTCGTCAATGGACGTTTCCTCACTTCAGGACGTGCCTCGGCCTCGCGGATAGTGACGCCTCGTTCAATAGGACGCGAAACTGTGCGTTCCTTACGCATCGACGCAGTAGGGCGTCTTCTTATTTCTTCATCCACACTGTCCTTTCCAGGGGCATGACTATAAGACAAAAATTAATATATACAGACAAAAATTAATTTCTATTTTAACATAATAATTGAATTTTTTTTCAGGACTGTAGCCATTTCTACAGTCCTGTAAGTATACAGAACTGCAGATTTTTTAACAGTCCTAATATTTTAGGACTGTTAAATTTCCTACAGTCCCATATAGATTTAGGACTGTAGGAAATTCGACAGTCCTATATATATATATAGGACTGTCGATATATAGGACTGTCGAATTTCCTACAGTCTTAAATCTATATGGGACTGTAGGAAATTCTACAGTCCCGCTCGATACTGCTCGACAATGTCGAGCAGTCTCGACATTGTACGCCCTAAAATCATGTTCCAAACGACTTGTATGTCTAAACTACATCCTAGACTCCGCCAAGGACTAGTATGCCCTCATTTGAAAGAAAATAACTCAAAATTTTCAAAATACAAGAGGATTTCTTAAAATTTTTGGACAATTTTGCAAACACAATAGCACAAGGAGAATGATGATTTCTACCTTGGTTCTTTCGAGACTTTGGGAGCCATCGACAAGGAGGAGGAGGACAGCAGAGATCGGCCGGCGGGAGGGGGTCGGCGGGAGGGGGGAAAGCTCCGGTCGGGTGGGGAGGGTTTGGGAGGGTTTGGAGAAGTGGGCTAGTATGAGTAAAAACTTGGGCTACTAAGAGTAAATGTTGCTCTTTAGTGGGCTAGCCCCAATCCTGGGCTAGCCCCAAGTAAATTTGGTAGTGCCCTTATCAAAAGCCTGAAGAAAACTATACCCCCAACCTAACCCAAAAGAAAAACCTCCCTACCAAAAACACCCGACCAAAAGGAAGAGCCTCACCAACCAAACCAAACCCAACCCAACCTGTTCAGTATCACAAAGATGATCGCCACGCCGATTTACACGAGAAGATGCTAACCATTAGCCGCTGGACTCCAAATTAGCTCATCCCGCCCCCCATTCAAGGCCACATTGGAAGATTGGTGGCATCCACAGCCAGCTCCCCTATGAGGTGCCAGATCCGGTTGAAGTCCCAATTGCCATTGGAAGCCAACAGTGGGCAAATCTGAGTCTTTGTCGAATGCAAAGGAACTAGCAGCCCCAGCCCCGTCCAATTTTCTATAAAAGGATCTAATTCACCATTCCTTAGATGAAGATGAAGATGAAGGAATCTTTCCCCTATCTCCCTGCCCCAGATGAGACGCCGCCAAACAGAAGAAGCAACATTATTGGCACGTACAGCCCTTGCGAATCTGACCCCAAGGGATGTTAGCTACAAGCAGCGGGTTGTAACTTTCAGGAGGCAAGGACAGAGAACACAGTCTGTTAGCTTAATTTCAGATTTGAGTTGTTAGCAATAGTGACTATAAAATGTGAGTGTAGTTGCTTGTTTTCAGATGTGAGAAATAAAAGAAACAAACAGTTTCCTTTTCCTTAGTTCTCTGTCATCCCCAAACATATTGTGTTTTCTGTCCTTACCTCCTGAAGGTTCCAACCCGCCGCTTGTAAACCTTTACTGTAGTTGCTCTTGTGCCTGTGACGATTAAGTCATCAATGTACACTCCGACAATGAGTGCTCCCTCTCTATTGCTCCTCGTGTACACAGCATACTCTTGAGTGCATCTGATGAATCCCAGCTCCTTTAAGCAGCTGTCCAGGCGTGTGTTCCAGGCCCTCGGTGCTTGCCGCAAGCCACAAAGAGCCTTGGACAGCCTGTACACCTTGTGCTCCTAGTTCTTGACGATGAAGCCTTCAGGTTGAGCTACATATACCTCCTCTTTGAGGTCACCATTCAGAAACACAGATTTGACGTCAAAGTGGTGAACCTCCCATCCATGCTGGGCTACGAGGGCGATGATCAAGCGAACTATGTCGAGTCCGGCAACTGGAGCAAACACTTCATCAAAATCAACTTTATGTTGCTGGACGTACCCCTTTGCCACAAGTCTAGCTTTGTTCTTGAGGATCTTGCCTTCACTGTCTCTCTTCACCTTGTATACCGATTTTAAACCGATGGGTTTGTGACAAGATGGTAACTCAGTAAGCACCCAAGTCCCATTCTTCTCGATGGCTTCAAACTCCTGCATAGCTTCCCGTCATTTATGTTCAAGTGTAGCATCTTGAAAGTTTGTTGGTTCTTCAGCCGACAAAAACAACATCTCTAGATTAAGAAATGTCTCATCAGTTTCAGCATATACATCAACAATTGAGCGGTATCTCCTTGGCTCATTCGAGTCTGCTGTCGGTGTGGGTGAACTGCTCGAAGTTGAGGCCGCAGCTTGTGGTGTAACAGGCTCCCTTGACGCCATTGTCGCTCCGTGCGTCATAGGTGTTATCGCGTCTCCTGTGCCCTCCGGCATGTGCACAGCCACGCCCACCGCTCTCTATGGAGTGATCGACAACACGATCTTCGATTGAGAGTTCTACCCAATCCTTGCGGTTCGGTACCATCACCATTGTTCCAATTCCATCTCCTTTCTTCTTCGAACACGACATCCCTGCTCATATGGATCTTGCTGCGTTGAGGATTATAGAGACGGTGTTCTTTGCATCCCTCTTCTACGCCAAGGTACACCAATGGTGTACTTCGATCATCAAGTTTCTTGTGATAAGGACCTGCAGTCTTTATGTGTGCGACGCATCCAAACATCCTTAAGTGTTCGAAGTTTGGTTTCTTACCAGTCCAGGCTTCATACAGCGTGAGCGCACTGAGAGCTTTAGTTGGCAACCGGTTGAGCAGGTACACAAAATGTCTGACCGCCTCGCCCCACATACTTCCAGGAACATGCATGCTCTTGAGCAAGCTCCTTGTCGTGGCCATCACGGTGCGATTTCGCTGCTCTACTACGCCATTTTGTTGTGATGTATATGGTGTAGTGAGGTGTCGTTGTATGCCTTCTCCTTTACAGAAGCTTGTGAATTCCTTGGACAGGAACTCACCTCCTCGATCAGTTCTTAGTGTCTTCATCTTGTTGTCACATTCATTCTCTACAAGAGACTTGAATTTCTTGAAAGCATTAAAGGCATCACTCTTTTCTTAGAGAATATACACCCACAACATGCGACTGAAGTCATCAACAAGTAGAAGAAATTACTTGTTACCAGCAAGTGTAGCGGGGGTAATCGGGCCACAAATGTCAGTGTGCACAAGTTGTAGTGGCCTCTCGGCTCTGAATCTTACCTGCAGAGGGAACGGTACTCGTGCTTGTTTGGCGATGAGGCACCTTTCACAGAGCTGGTTTGGATGAGAAATCTTCGACATCCCGGTGGCCATTCCCTTCTCTGCCATCATCTTGAGCGCAAAGAAATTCACGTGCCCGAGCCTTGCATGCCACAACTAGGATGGGTCTTGTACTTTGGCCATTAGACATATCGGCCTGCAAGATTCAAGACCTATATTGTACATGCGGGTAGGTGATCTCCTCACCTTCATCAGCAGAATATTGTTCCCGTCGAACACCCTCAAGTAGGAACTGACAATCTCCACATTGCTTCCATCTTCTGTTAATTGACCAAGGCTCAATATATTACTTCTTAAACTTGGAATGAAGTATACCTCTGATAAAAGTCGTTGTTCGCCATTTTTGCATTGGAATAAGATTGATCCCCTGCCCTCAATCTGCACGGTTGAGCCGTCGCCGAACATGACACGGTCGATGATATCCTGATCAAGGTCCTTGAACTTTCCTCGATGGCTCGTCATGTGGTTGCTAGCACCTTTGTCAAGGTACCACACGTCGGTGTCGAACTGCGCTTCTCTAGCACTGCGCAAGTCTGGTACTATCTTCTCTTCATTAAGCATGACGAGGTCAGGCGTCTCCTCCTGAGTCTCTCCCAGCAACAATGCGTCCTCCTCGTCTTGCGCTCGTGCGAGGTTCGCCTCCTCATCACGACGTTTGTTGTGACACTCCGACGCATAGTGCCCATAGTTTTCATAATTGAAGCACTTAAATTTTGATTTGTCGTGGTTGGAGCTTGAACCGCGAGTCTCCTCACCCTCCTGGTGTTGCGCTATTTAGCCACCACGGTGTCACGCCCCAGTCCCAAAATATCGAGGGACTAGACACGTGGCAATGGCCAGCAGTATACACCGATGGACAAACCCAATTTAATGGATCCATCGGGGCGTACTTAAGCTGTAATACAACGATCAGGGTTTACTAATCTCATCCACAGAATTAATACAGCAATATCAACAAAAGAAATAAACATCATCCAGTCACAAGTAAATAAAATCGGGGAACAACCCGATATTAAGTCTGTTACAATTATTCATTTAAACAAGAATTTAAAGGAGTTTAATTGCCATTAAAACTGAGCACAGATAAAGATATTCAGGAGAAATCTTCTGCAATCACCTCGTTCTCGGTTCCTGGTTCTGCTCCTGCTAGTGCTCCTGTTCCGTATACCTCTGGATAGACCTCGTCTACTAATCCTGGGGATATAATCCGGATCCAGGTCCTCAGGGGACATAGCAAGGTACAGATAATACAAGCCAAAATAAATACAGTGCAACAATAAATAAAACAATAAGGTAAACTATATAACCAACTAAGTGATATGCAAGTGAGAGTTTTAGTCATACTTGGGCTGAGACTACTATAGGATCAGTGTCGGAGAAACCTATAGCAGTATTCTCTCGAAGGGCCAGAACTTGTGCCAAAGCTCTGTGTCAGAGACTAAGACACCTCCAGATGATAATGTATATAATATAATCAGCCTTTGATCTGGTAATACTCTCCCCACCCAATGTAATCTCACGTCACAGTTTACGATGTACATGTTACGCAAGATCAAAACTAATGCAACAAGTCATAATAAGATCTAAGAAAATAATATCTATGTCATGAAACCTGTATCCTATATAGAATTACCTTGAATATTTCAGGAAGAATCTGTCTCATGATTAGTGTCAGGTGTCCTGGGTATAACGTACTTGATATTGCAAGCACGAGAATGTAAAGGGTGTCGATATCCATCTCTAGGTGACGTTACACAATTCCGCGTACGGAGTTGGCACCCGACTATTAATTGGACGCTAAGTAAAGTCACACGGTCCTAGGTCATGCATGTACAACAATTAATAAATAAGTGAAGGAATAAGTAACAAAGCTGCAAGGGTGGCAAGGTACACTTGCCTGGGGTTCTGGTTCCAACTGTAGCTCTGACCTCAGTGGGAATTGTAGGTGTCACGCCCCAGTCCCAAAATACCGTGGGATCGGACGCGTGATAATGGCCAGCAGCACGCACCGATGGACAAATCCAATTTAATGGATCCATCAGGGCATACTTAAGCTGTAAAATCAGGTCTACGACAATCATGGCACAACTAATCTCATCCACACAAGATATAAAATATGATCTACAGAATAAATATGAAATGTAAATCATCAGCTAGTCTCACAAAGTGCTTCGGGGAACAACCCGATAAATAATCTGATATAATGGTTCAACAGACCAGAAATAAATGACTAAAATAAGTAAATAAATGCTGAGCATGAACATGGATGCTCAGGAGAAGTCCTCGGCTAATACCCCGTCCTCGGATGGCGGTACAGCTCCTGGATCAGCTCCTGCATCGGTCCCGTATACCTCGGGGTAGATCTCGTCCTCAAATCCTGGAGACATAATCCGGATCCAGGTTCTCAGGGGACATAGCAAGGTACAAGAAAGTTCATGCCAAAATAAATGCAGTACAGAAAAATAAATAGAATAAATAGGGCAAGTAAGTAACCATCTAAGTGAAAATATAAGTGAGAGCAACACGAGTACTCAGGCTGAGCCACTACAAGCTCTGTGTCGGGGAGCCGGTAGTGGTAATAACACGTAATGTGCCTAGCTCTGCTACGAGAGTCTACGGCCTCACAATAGTAGTAGATATATATAGAAAATAGCCTATAGCCTGTGTGTCTCTCCCCACCCCATGTAACCACGCATATCATGACCATAACGTCTCATGTCCATGTCAAGCGGGATCATCACTAATGCATCAAGTCATATGTATCTATGAATATATTATCTCTGTTAAGTCCTGTATCCTATACAGAATCACCACAAATATCTCAGGAATATCCTATCTCATGAACAGTGTCAAGTGTCCTGGGTCGTATGGTACTTGATAAGACAAGTACGAGAATATAAAGTGTCACGAATGTCCATCTCTAGATGACAGTACCCAACACTGCGTACAGTGTTGGCACCCGACTAATAATCGGACGCTAAGTACATCACACGGTCCTAGGTTGAGCATGCACAGCAATATAAATAAAGCAAGAAAAATGTATAACAATACTGCAGAGTTTGGCAAGGTACACTTGCCTGATGTTTGAATATCCACAATCGTCCCGGTATCAGTGGATCCTGTGGGTGCTCCTCCAAAAGCTGTAATAAACATCACCAACCATCTCAGAAGATATCAAACTGCTAGAAATGCCTGTCCTTACGTCCAATTTGGACACAGGGGCAAAAAGAACATTTCCGGCCAAAGCGGGGTCCACATGTGGCCACTTTGCACCGAAAAGCGGGTCAGGGTCAAAGGTCTCCAAATTCCTCAAACTCAGTATCTACAAGTCAGGAACGATGATACGAACCCAACGGAACTTCCAGAATTGGATTCCGATGAGCCGATCTCAAAATCGTCCTTCAAGTGGAGCCTATGGGGCCCACGATACGCAATTTTGTCAACGTTCTCGGAATCGGACCAAACTGGGGTCACAGGACCAGCGTATTGCTACGAGTCCGATGGCGCAAGTTTTGTCTCGATCTGACATGTGTACACAAAGCTACAGCGTGTTCCAGAAAGGACAGATACGGGGCGTTGTCGGCGGATACGCGTTGATTCCGGGGTGCACGCACATCCGAATCGACTTCTGCAAAATACCACACGACCGTATCAACATCGCGCACATTTTGCTAAAGATCGCGTGCGACCAAATCGTCCCGTTTGGCGGGGCGCACTCAGTTTCGGGGTGAAACAAGGCATTGTTTTTCCTATTTTTGGATCGCGGTGTGCGATCACCACAGGACGCGATGCACCGAGGGAGTTGCACGGGCACCGAGAGGGTTATATAGTCTACGCATAGCAACTGACAGAAACTAAAACGGAGTTGCGAGGTGAGTGAGAGAAAATGGTACCTGAACATGGCTCCGTGAACGCTGAATTCCACGTGTCCGAGAGTACTGTTCGTTGTGTCCGACTTGAACTGTCCTGTCGGAGTCGCTGTGGTCGGTGGAAGTCGGCGTCGGGCGGCCTGGCGGCGGGTCGAGGGTTGTACGAAGGGGAACTCGGCCAGAGTGGTCGAACATAGGGGGGTCGGGGTCATCGTCAGCTGGGTCGTCTCGGGGGAAGCGGCGGAGGTATTGAGGTTGGCGGGGTTGACTGGCCTGGCGGAGATGGGGAAGTCTGGAGGCTGTCGAGGCGAGGAGTCGAGGGGCGGCGGCGCTCGAGTTGGGGAAGTCGGCCGGATCGTGGGGAGGAGTAGGTGGCTGCGTCTCGAGGTTGGGAGGATCGGAGGGACGCGGCGGAGAAGAGGGAAAGAGGAGCAGCACGGATGTCGAGGCAGCCCTTTATAAGCTGCTACAGGAACTCCGGCGGCTGCTAGGGTTTCCATCGGGTTTTCGTGTTCGGGTCGGGTTTGGCTCGGATCTGACCCGACCCGACCCGCTATGCTGGGTTCGGTTCAGGAAGGGTTGGTTCAGGTTTGGGTTTGGGTTCGGTTTAACACCCAAGAAGCTTTTAAGGCTTCAAACGCGTCTCCGGAGTCCAATAAATTCACCGAAAAATACCCTGCATCCAGTTTTCCATTTTACACCATAAAATATTATTTCCATAATATTTTAATACCAATAAACTGTATTTAAAAATCCTTAACTCTTAATTACCTTGGTTCTTTTCCAGAAATTACCAAAAATCCGGGAATATTATATTAAAATTTATTCTGAAAATCAGGGTGTTTACAATCTTCCCTCCTTTAAAGGATTGTGTCCTCGCAATCAAAGAATAAGCTACTAAAGAAATAATTATGAAAATACAAGGTTGCTTAGTTTATAACTGCCTCCTCGAACAAGTGGGGGTAACGCTGGCGCATACTATCTTCTCGTTCCCAGGTCGATTCTCTAGGAGAATGATGTTTCCATGCTATACGAACCAGTCTAATTGTCTATTCCCGCAATATCTTCTCACTGATGTCGAGGATGCCAACTAGTTGTTCTTCATATCTCAAGCTTGGGCCTACTGCGATCTCTGAATGATCGACTACGTGACTTGGGTCGGTCACGTACCTTCGCAGCTGTGAGACGTAGAATACGTCATGCACTCCCTCTAAGGATGGTGGTAATGCAAGACGATAAGCCACCTCACCAACGCGCTCTAGAATGTCAAATGGCCCAATATACCTTGGGCTCAACTTGCCTCTTCTCCCGAATCTGATAGTACCACGAGTGGGCGAAATCCTCAAGAACACGTGCTCTCCTTCTTTAAACTCTAGGGGACGTCTGTGCGTATCTGCCCAATGATTCTGTCTGTCCTGAGCTGCTCGAAGATAATTCTGAATCTGTTTTACCTTCTCCACTGTCTGCGTTACCAATTTTGGACCCAGTATTTGACGTTCACCAACGTCACTCCAACATATAGGCGATCTGCACTTCCTTCCGTATAATGCCTCGAATGGTGCCATCTGAATACTGGCCTGATAACTGTTGTTGTAGAAGAACTCCACCAAGTGCAAATAATCTTCCCAAGATCCTCCAAAGTCTAGCATACATAAACGTAATATGTCCTCCAAGATCTGAATGGTGCACTCCGATTGGCCATCTGTCTGCGGGTGGTAAACCGTGCTGAATTTGAGGCTGGTGCCCAGACTCTCTTGCATGCTTCTCCAGAAATGAGATATAAATCTCGAATCTCGATCCGATACAATACTAATCGGCACTCCATATAATTTGACGATTTGTCGCATATACATGTCGGCTAGTACCTCTGTGGACTGTCCAACTCTAAATGACAAGAAGTGTGCCGATTTAGTGAGTCTATCCACGATAACCCATACTGGATCTCTTTCGCTGGGGCTCCTTGGAAATCTTGTGACAAAATCCATCGTGATATGTTCCCACTTCCATTCTGGTATAGGAAGCGGCTGTAACATACCTGCAGTCCTCTGATGCTCGGCCTTTACTTGCTGGCAGACTAAGCATTTGGCCATAAATCTTACAATCTCCCTTTTCATTCCATGCCACCAATAATACTGTCTCAAGTCTCGGTATATCTTGGTTCCTCCTGGGTGAACAGAGTACATAGAGCTATGTGCTTCAGTCATTAACTCCTGTCTCAATTCTCCATTCGGAACATACAGGCGATTTCCAAACCTCAATATCCCGTCTTCGTGTATGCGAAGTCCTGTCTGCATGCCTGCTTCCGTCCTCTCTTTCAGTCTTCGAAATCTAGCATCGGTGGGCAATGCCTCTTTAATCTTCTCCACGAGGGATGACTTAACTTCAAGATTAGCCAGTAATCTGCTCTGTCCTAGTAAAATAACCTCTATCTGAAGCTCCTGTAGATCTCTTAATAACTCTGGCTGCATCGTCAAGAAATAAGCCGTAGGCTTCCTGTTGAGGGCATCTGCCACGATATTCGCCTTTTCCGGATGGTACTGCAGATATATGTCAAAATCTACCATCAATTCAAGCCAATGCCTCTGTCTCATGTTAAGCTCCTTCTGAGTATATACATACTTCAGACTTTTGTGATCTGTAAAGATGTCTACTTTCTCCCCATAAAGGTAGTGCCTCCAAATCTTCAATACAAAGATAACTGCTGCTAACTCCAGATCGTGTGTTGGGTAGTTCTTCTCGTGGACCTTCAATTATCTTGATGCATAAGCAATAACCTTACCATGTTGCATTAAAACACATCCTAATCCACTGCCTGATGCATCACTATAAACAACAAAACCTCCTGACCCTGAAGGAAGAGTCAAGACAGGTGCTGTTGTCAATCTTCTCTTCAATTCTTCAAAAGCCTTCTGGCAGTCTTCTGTCCATATAAACTCCTGGTCTTTGCGCGTCAGCTTCATCATCGGTTCTGCGATCCTTGAGAAATTTTCTACAAACCTTTGGTAATATCCCGCGAGTCCGATAAAACTTCTCACCTCTGTAACTGATGTGGGTGTAGGCCAAGTCTCTATTGCCGCAACTTTCTCTAGATCCACGGAAAGTCCTTCTCTTGAGATGATGTGTCCCAAGAAAGGCACTTTGTCCATACAGAACTCATACTTACTGAGTTTGGCGTATAACTTCTCCTGTCTCAAGGTCTCTAACACGATTCTGAGATGCTCCTCGTGCTCTTCATGGCTCTTGGAATATATGAGAATGTCGTCAATGAACACAACCACAAATTTATCTAAGAACTGATGAAAGACTTTTTTCATTAAACTCATAAACACTGCTGGCGCGTTGGTTAACCCAAACGGCATCACCAAGAACTCATAATGTCCATACTTGGTCCTGAAAGCTGTCTTCGGGATGTCTTCCTTCCTGACTTTGATCTGATGATAGCCGAATCGAAGGTCAATCTTCGAGAATACCCTTGCACCACTTAATTGATCGAATAGATCATCAATGCGTGGTAAGGGATACCTGTTCTTGATGGTCACAGCATTCAGTGCCCTGTAGTCAATGCATAACCGTACTGTTCCATCCTTCTTTGGCACAAATAATATGGGTGCTTCCCAAGGTGAAACACTGGGCCGAACGAAACCCTTCTCCAGAAGGTCGTCAACCTATTTTTTCAACTCCACTAACTCCTTTGGTGCTAGCCGATATACTGATGAAGTGATAGGCTCTACTCCTGGAGTTAAGTCTATTGTGAATTCTATTTTTCGATCAGGCGATAAACCTGGAAGGTCATCAGAAAATACATCCACAAACTCAGATATGACTCTTGGGTAACCTGTCTCCCCTTCTACAGTTAGTACCCTAAGAGTAGGCTGAACTCCTTGCTCTACTGCTCCTCGAAGAAACTCAAATTATGGATGTTCAGGCGGTCTAAATATAACCCGCCCAAGTCGGCAATCAAGAGTCGCATGGTACAGACTTAACCCGTCCATACCAAGTACAACATCATAATCCGGCATGGAAAATATCAGAAATTGAGCTCGCATCTCTCTTCCACAAACTACTACAAAACATGATCTACAGACGTCACTAACCAGAATAATTCCACCTCCCGTAAAAATTCTCTTCATCTTCGGAAGGGGTGCGGTAGCTACTCTATGGGTGGCTACAAAGCTAGCTGCTATAAATGAATACGATGCTCCAGAATCAAATAATGCTACAGTTGGTAATGAAGCTACTAAGATAGTACCTGCGATGACCTCGCCTGCAGTAGCTTCCTGCTCAACAGCTAGTGTGAATGCCTGGCCTCTTCCTTGAGCTGGACCTCTCTGCTGCTGCTGTTGCTGAAATAGGGCTGCCTATGGTGGCAGTAGTGGTCTCGGCTGGTAGCCCCCTGTAGCTGGTGGTCTAACTCCTCCAGCTCTTGTCTGCTGTGCTCCTACTGCTGGATAAGATGGTCGTGGTGCAAGCAAGGCTAGTCTCGGTGCTCCCTCTCTATGTTTAGTGCAGTCTCTGGATAGATGCTGGTCTGATCAGCAAAGCAGGCATAGTCCCAACTTGCGCCTGCACTCTCTCCCAATGTGTCCTACCTTGCCGCAGTGGTGACAGGTAGGAAGAGATATGGCCCTGTGAGCTGCTCTCTCTGGTATACCCCTCTGGAATCATTTTGCAGAATCTCCAGGTGCTGTCTTGGGTAGTGCGGATGTGTTTGGCCTCTTCAGATTCGATTTCCTTCTAGTGACGTGCTCCATGCGTCGTGCTGCTGCAAGGATATCGGTATAAGATGTAGGTGCGACCGAGCCAATCAATCTCTGAAGCTCGAACTTCAGTCCGTCAAAGAACTTTTCGGCTTTCTCTTCCTCTGTCGAGATCAATGTTGGAGCGAAGCAACTTAGGCGAATAAATTCTGCGTTGTATTCTTTCACTGTCATACTGCCTTGGATGAGGCGGTTGAACTTATCTCTGAGCTCTGACCGTGCAACTGCTGGAATGTACATCTCTTGGAAGAGTCTGGAGAACTCTTCCCATGTGACTCAGTCCTGTCCGAGCCTTCTTTCTTCTGCTAACCACCAGTGATGTACATTTTCAGTTAACTGCATTCTGACTGCAGTCATCCACTTCTCTCTCGGAAGTTCAGCGGCTTCCAACTGATGCTGTATGTTTATGAGCCATTCATGAACTTCTGTTGGCCCCTCTTTGACAGAAAATATACGAGGCTTGAGATGACGGAAATCGGTGATAGATCCCGTTGCTGTTCGCCTCGTTGGTGGATTTGCCTGCTCCATTGCGGATACCAGGCTGGTCCTCAGATACTCTGCCTCCTGGCGATGGGCCTCTTGTTGAATCTGCTACTGGGCTTGCATCATGGCATACATCATCTGGAACATCTGTTGCCCGTCCATGGCTTGTCCGGACGGAAAAACTGGCATCTGGGGAGTGAACTGTGGTGGAGGTGGGATGTCATCTCTCCGGAACCTTGGATTAGGCTGACCGGTCTGATCGCTCTGCGATGCTTGTCCTCCATTCCCTGGGGTCACTCCGTCTATATAAGTAACCACAGCATCGTGTGGCGTATCCAAAGGAATCTCGTCTCTGTTCCTGGGATTCATTACTCTGCAATCAAAAGGTAAACTGTAAGAACGCTCAGAGGAATCAAATAGGATGCAAATCAAGTGACAATTTCGAGTTCGGTATAGAGTTCAATAATGGTTTAAATAATGGATGAGATCCTATAACTTATCCTATTCTTAGGGTAGGCTGGTTCGGTCCCTAAGTTGAAACCGAACAATTTAGTCGTAGACCTGCATGGGCCACCACAAAAACCATGTCACGCCCCAGTCCCAAAATACCGTGGGACCGGACGCGTGATAATGGCCAGCAACACGCACCGATGGACAAACCCAATTTAATGGATCCATCAGGGCATACTTAAGCTGTAAAATCAGGTCTACGACAATCATGGCACAACTAATCTCATGCACACAAGATATAAAATATGATCCATAGAATAAATACGGAATGTAAATCATCAGCTAGTCTCACAAAGTGCTTCGGGGAACAACCCGATAAATAATCTGATACAATGGTTCAACAGACCAGAAATAAATGACTGAAATAAGTAAATAAATACTAAGCATGAACATGGATGCTCAGGAGAAGTCCTCGGCTAACACCCTATCCTCGGATGGCGGTACAGCTCCTGGATCAGCTCCTGCTCCGGTCCCGTATACCTCGGGGTAGATCTCGTCCTCAAATTCTGGGGACATAATCCGAATCCAGGTCCTCAGGGGACATAGCAAGGTACAAGAAAGCTCATGCCAAAATAAATGCAGTGCAGAAAAATAAATAGAATAAATAGGGCAAGTAAGTAACCATCTAAGTGAAAATGCAAGTGAGAGCAATACGAGTACTCAGGCTGAGCCACTACAAGCTCTGTGTCAGGGAGCCGGTAGTGGTAATAACACGTAATGTGCCTAGCTCTGCTACGAGAGTCTACGGCCTCACAATAGTAGTAGATATATATAGAAAACAGCCTATAGCCAGTGTGTCTCTCCCCACCCCATGTAACCACGCATATCATGACCATAACGTCTCATGTCCATGTCAAGCGGGATCATCACTAATGCATCAAGTCATATGTATCTATGAATACAGTATCTCTGTCAAGTCCTGTATCCTATACAGAATCACCACGAATATCTCAGGAATATCCTGTCTCATGAATAGTGTCAAGTGTCCTGGGTCGTATGGTACTTGATAAGATAAGTACGAGAATATAAAGTGTCACGAATGTCCATCTCTAGATGACAGTACCAAACACTGCGTACAGTGTTGGCACCGGACTAATAATCGGATGCTAAGTACGTCACACGGTCCTAGGTTGAGCATGCACAGCAATATAAATAAAGCAAGAAAAATGTATAACAATACTGCAGAGTTTGGCAAGGTACACTTGCCTGATGTTTGAATATCCACAATCGTCTCGGTATCAGTGGATCCTGTGGGTGCTCCTCCAAAAGTTGTAATAAACATCACCAACCGTCTCAGAAGATATCAAACTGTTAGAAATGCCTGTCCTTATACAGGGGCAAAAAGGACATTTCCGGCCAAAGCGGGGTCCACATGTGGGCCACTTTGCACCGAAAAGCGGGTCAGGGTCAAAGGTCTCCAAATTCCTCAAAATCAGTGTCTACAAGTCAGGAACGATGATAAAAACCCAACGGAACTTTCAGAATTGGATTCCGATAAGCCAATCTCAAAATTGCCCGTCAAGTGGAGCCTGTGGGGCCCACGATACGCGATTTTGTCAACTTTCTCGGAATCGGACCAAACTTGGGTCACAGGACCAGCGTATTGCTACGAGTCCGATGGCGTAAGTTTTGTCTCGATCCGATGTGTGTACACAAAGTTATAACATATTCCAGAAAGGACGGATACGGGGCGTTGTCGGATACGCGTTGATTTCGGGGTGCACGCACATCCGAATCGACTTCTGCAAAATCCCACACGACCGTATCAACGTCGCGCACATTTTGCTAAAGACCGCGTGCGACCAAGTCGTCCCGTTTGGTGGGGCGCACTCAGTTCCGGGGTGAAACAGGGCATTGTTTTTTCTGTTTTTGGATCGCGGTGTGCGATCACCACAGGACGCGATGCACCGAGCAAGTTGAACGGGCACCGAGAGGGTTATACAGTATACGCATAGCAACTGACAGAAACTAAAATGGAGTTGCCAGGTGAGAGAAAACGGTACCTGAATAGGGCTCCGTGAACGCTGAATTTCACGTGTCCGAGAGTACTGTTCGCTGTGTCCGACTCGAACTGTCCTGTCGGAGTCGCTGTGGTCGGTGGAAGTCGTCGTCGGGCGGCCTGGCGGCGGGTTGAGGGTTGTGTGGAGGGGAACTCGGCCGGAGTGGTCGAACACAGGGGGGTCAGGGTCGTCGTCTGCTGGGTCATCTCGGGGGAAGCGGCGGAGGTATTGAGGTTGGCAGGGTTGACTGGCCTGGCGGAGATGGGGAAGTCTGGAGGCTGTCGAGGCGAGGAGTCGAGAGGCGGCGGCGCTCTAGTTGGGGAAGTCGGCCGGATCGTGGGGAGGAGTAGGTGGCTGCGTCTCGAGGCTGGAAGGATCGGAGGGACGCGGCGGAGAAGAGGGAAAGAGGAGCAGCACGGATGTCGAGGCAGCCCTTTATAAGCTGCTACAGGAACTCCGGCGGCTGCTAGGGTTTCCATCGGGTTTTTGGGTTCGGGTCGGATTTGGCTCGGATCCGACCCGACCCGCTATGCTGTGTTCGGTTCAGGCAGGGTTGGTTCAGGTTTGGGTTTGGGTTCGGTTTAACACCCAAGAAGCTTTTAAGGCTTCAAACGCGTCTCCGGAGTCCAATAAATTCACCGAAAAATACCCTGCGTCCGGTTTTCCATTTTACATCATAAAATATTATTTCCATAATATTTTAATACCAATAAACTATATTTAAAATCCTTAACTCTTAATTACCTTGGTTCTTTTCTAGAAAATACCAAAAATCTGGGAATATTATATTAAAATTTATTCTGAAAATCAGGGTGTTTACAGCAGGTACTGCTCCGTTGCTAAAATAAACATCCCTATCAGATTCAGAAAATATCAAATAGCTAGAATGCCTGTCCTTTAGTCCAATTTGGACACAGGGGCAAAAAAGACAGTTTCTGGTCAAAGCGGGATTAACATGTGGGCCGCTTCGTACCGAAAAATGTGTTAGGAACAAAGGTCTCAAAATTCATCAAACTTAGTGTCAACAAGTCCAGAACGTTGATACGAACCCAACGGAACTTCCAGAATTGGATTCCGATGAGTCTATCACAAAATCGCACGTCAAGTGGAGTCGCGGGGCCCACGATACGCGATTTTGTCAACGTTCTCAGAATCGAACCAAACTTGGGTCATAGGACCAGCGTATTGCTATGAGTCCGATGGTACAAGTTTCGTTTCGATCCGATGTGTGTACACCAAGTTACAGCGAGATCCAGAACAGGCAGATACGGGCGTTGTCGGCGGATACGCGTTGATTCCGGTGTACACGTACATCCAAATCAACTTCTACGAAATCCCGCACGTCCGTATCAACGGCGCGCACCTATCGGTGAAGACCGCACATGACCAAGTCGTCCCGTTTGGCGGGGCGCACTCAGTTCCGGGGGAAAATGGGGTATTTATTTTTTTGTTTTTGGATCGCGGTTCGCGATCACCACAGGACGCGACGCACCGAGCGGTTTGTACGGGCATCGAGAGGGTCACGCAGTCTACGCATCACAACTGACGGAAAGAAAAATGGAGCAACGAGGAGAGAGAACCGGTTACCTGAACAGGGCTCCGTGAAACCGGAATTTTCGTGTCCGTGAGTCGTCACGACGCGAGGGGACACGGTGTCCTGCCTAAGGTTAGGGTTCCGGTGTTGTGGCTTTGCCGGGGCTTCGCCGGAGGAGAGGCGACGTGCTGCGAAGGCGGAGTGGGCTCGTCGGCGCAGGCGGAGGCTCGGGGACTGTGGTGCCCCGTTCCCCCTATTCGGGGAGCGCGGCTAAGAAATACAAGACGGTATCGTTCGATCGGGATAGATTGAATCAAGAACTCATCCTTGTTATGGATTTGTCTCTTCGGAATCGATTCCCATATTCAGTGGACCGTGCCCCCGGGATCGACTTAGCGGCAGAGTCAGGAGGGACCTCTCCGCTGCATTCTTTTGTTGCCTAGTTTTCGCTGTCGCTTGTTGCTTTCGTGCCTTGAGTTTGTTTTCGGATTTGCTTGGGTTTTCTTGAACGGTTTCGATGGATTTTATTGCTTTCGTTCGTAGAATTGCACTTCAAATTTCGATAATGGAAAGAGAGAAAGAAGTATTGATCAGCTGTTCGTGGCAATGCAGGTGATCCAGCAGTAGGCGTCGCTCGATCGGACTCCTAAAGCACTTCTTTCCTTCTTCCTTCCAACTACCAAAGTGAGTGGCTACCAATCGATTAGCTAGCCCTTCTTGCTAGTCTTCACATCTAAATCTTGTGTTCGTGCTTTCCCCGATCAAATGATACCAAGTAATAACTAAAAGACTTCAAGATAATAAAGGGAATAGACTTGGGTAAAGTTATGTTTGTAAAATAAAACTTGTGAACGGTTACTTACTTACATGCTTGCTTGTTTGGAATATTCATTATATGCATAAATATAAGTTAGAATGTACATTTTTTCTTAAAACTGTGCTATGTATAGAACTCATCTTCAATGCAATAACTCAACAGGAAGACTATGCAAAAGTAAATCTTGCCCTGTTATTGCCCTGTGCCTGATATTGCCCTGTATTGCCTCAAAAATGCTAACTTAGTGTACTGCGTTGATCACGGACAACTTGTGCACAAGGTCTTAGTTCCTGTGGATGGTCGCTGGGGCACTGGCACCGATCCGATCCGGACGGAACTCACGATAGTCGCCTGCTTCGGATAGAGTGGCTTGTGGCGCCTCCTGTCCTCTACGCCGCACGTCATTCCGTCCCGAGACTAGCCAGTCCATTATGGCAACGTGCCAGTGATCCCCTCGTATATTTAAACCTATAGCTACTAATTTGTGTCTTCTTGGCAGGGAAGGCAAGGTAAGTATTATGCAGGTGGTTCAGACGGGCAGGTAAATGTCACCGAACTGTGGCGGGTTATTTTAATAATTCTATATCTATGTCTTGTTGTAAAATAAACTAAGGCAAGATAGGAACCCACAATAAATATGCATGCTTCATTAAAACAACGTGTTGATTGGTATAGTTGGGTTAGCTTGCCTTCACCAGTACGTTTCGATATACTGACCCCCGTTGAAACAGGTTCCCCGCGCTAGGAGAACCAAGCGAGGAGCAGGAGACAAACCCCAATCCAGTCCAACTGTAGGCACGCCTCGACCATGCTACCTTTTGAAGCATTTTGAAGAAGAAGCATTTTAAAGAAGAAGCTAGCCACCAAGCAACCATGCAGCTTCGTGGCAAAGCAGTCGTTCCGACCCAGGGTCTTACATTTTGAGTTGTAGTGAAGGATGTAATGTACAGAACTGCTATCTCATTTTGTGTCAACACTTTTGTAAGCCCATAGAGGCAATCCTTATGACTCAGTTCAAGGAGTTTGTAATAGATGTTCATATTATCAATAAAAAGAGAACTTTTCCATGCTTCAAATATGTGTTCATTTAATCTGCGTACTCTGAATATGTGCTCGCTATGCGAAAATAAAATACTTAGCCTTGTGCGGTGCGCAACCTATGCCCGCTCGGCGGTCACGCCCGGGGGTATGACTATCGATTCCACGGAATCGGGACATGACATGTTGGTATCAGAGCACAGCTTTAAAGTTTCTTTGACTCTTGAACTGGAAAAGTTTCTTTAACGATGAATTCCTGTACGAACTCCTGAACTCGTTAAGGCCAAAATAAGATACTTTCATGCAATAAGTCCATAATACCTTATGATCCTGATGTAATTTACCTTCTTTTGAAGGAATAACGCAAGCACAACCATCAGCGCTAGCGCCAGGCGAGACACAGGCTCAGGAGAGCAGCTCCGGCACATCAGCTAGCTCTCGGAGCCAATGGGGCATGTCTCTATCAGATCCGCTTCAGCAGGTGATGCAAATGTTAGAAGCGCAACGACAGAGGGATGATGCTCGCCAAGCCAAGTTCGAGAGCAATCTAGAGGCTCGACTCTCAGTCCAACAAAAGCAGGTAGATACCCTGCAGCAGCTTGTTCAGACCCTGGCCTCCAACCATTCTGTCGCGACAACAACTACGCCAGTGGAGTAGCTAGCGCTTGAAGTCGAGACACCGCTAGCACCAAGGACGAGGGAAGTGACTGCCTTCACCTTTGGTAACTTCAAGAAGGTCTGCAATACGCCATTTAATGGGACTGAGAACCCGATCGTGGCCCTAGATTGGCTCGCCGAGCTTGAAGATCATTTTTCTCTCCTAGAAGTGCCGGAAGACAAGCGCGTCACCTGTGCCCAACTACTGCTTCGCCTCAATGCGCACGACTGGTGGGACGTGCATCGACGATCTCTTCAACTTGGCCATGGAGAGGAGGCGATCGCGTGGACGATTTTTCGTGCCGCATTTGAGGAGGAGTTTATACCCCCGCCTGTACGCCGTCAACGAAAAAACGAGTTTGTACAACTACGGCAGGGCAGCATGACAGTTAAGCAATACTCTGCAGAATTTAACAAACTGGCCAAATTTGCTAGTGCTTATCTGCCGGATGCAGCGAGTCGTGCCAGACGATTCGAGGGAGGGCTACGTCCTGGCATCCACGGGCACGTAGTCGTTCCACAGTATCAGACCATGCGAGAAGTGTTGAACCATGCCCTCTCCCTGGAACCGCAGTATCCTCACGTTGCCGCTGGCACTGTGCAAACTTCCAATCACAAACGCCAAGGCAACAATAGAGGAAACAACGCTACAAAGCGTCAAAATAACGGCGGTCGTCAACGTAAAAATCAGGGGCAACATTGCACCTTCTGCAACAGAAGAGGGCACACCGAGAATGTCTGTCGCAAACGGCTCGGCACCTGCCTCAGATACGGCGATCCTAGCCACCAGATTAGCAGCTGTCCGCTCCTTCCACCTCAACAACAGAATCAGACACCGGCACCTCAGGCAAATCGAGCGGCGCCTCAGCAAGGGCGTAATCAAGCTCAAGGCCGGGTCTATACCATGACACGGGAAGAAGCACTAGCTTCGGATACCGTCGTGTCAGGTACTTTGCTTTTCAATAATATACCTGCTCGTGTTCTATTTGATTCAGGTGCAATGCATAGTTTTATTTCCACAAATTTTGTCGTGGAGAACAATGTAAAAATGACTCCGTTGCACCTAGATTTAAGTGTTAGTACCCCCTCTGGTACGAAAATACCTATCTGTTCAGCATGCCTAGGCGGTTATATCTGTATTGGGGAGAGAAAGCTGTCACTTGATGTTTTAGTTCTTGATGTACGGGACTACGATATCATTTTGGGAATGGATTGGCTCAGCGCATGCTCGGCAACTATAGAGTGTGAAGAGAAACGAGTCATTTTCCGCCTACCTGGAGAAGCCGTGTTCTGTTACACTAGTAGTCCAGCCACTGACACGACTAGGGCCTGCATGGTGATTTCGGCAAAATCTGCTCGGCGAATGCTCTACACAGGATGCGAGGGATTTCTAGCGTCAGTTCGGGACACACGGCAGGACTACGCAAACATCGAGTCTACTTCCGTTGAGGCGGAGTTCCCCGATGTGTTTCCGAGCGAACTACCCGGCATGCCGCCAGACCGAGAGATTGAATTCACTATCGACACATTTCTAAATATACAGCCTATTTCAAAGCCTCCGTACAGAATGGCCCCTGCAGAGCTGAATGAATTAAAGCGCCAACTTCAAGAATTACTTGATCTTGGGTTCATCCGTCCGAGAGTGTCTCCTTGGGGTGCGCCTGTGCTCTTCGTGAAGAAGAAGGACGGAATGCTACGCCTCTGCATAGACTACAAAGAATTGAACAAAGTCACAATCAGAAACAAATATCCTCTGCCACGGATAGATGACTTGTTTGATCAGCTACAGGGGGCAGCAGTGTTCTCTAAGATCGATCTTCGCTCGGGTTACCACCAGCTGAAGATTAAGCCCGAAGACTGCTTTTCGAACCCGCTACGGACATTACGAGTTTTCAGTGATGCCGTTTGGACTGATGAATGCACCTGCTGTATTCATGGATTTGATGAACCGGGTATTTCGACCTTTCATCGATAAATTCGTGGTAGTTTTTATCGATGACATCTTGGTGTACTCGAAGACTAGGGATGAGCACGCAGGACACCTGCGGATGGTGCTGCAAACCCTTCGAGACAACAAGTTGTATGCCAAACTAAGTAAATGCGAATTTTGGCTAGACCGGATATCCTTTTTGGGGCATATCATCTCTTCGGAAGGCATTTCAGTTGATCCGAAGAAGGTGGAAGCCATTACGCAGTGGAAACGTCCGGAGTCAGCTAGCGATATCCGAAGTTTTCTTGGACTGACAGGGTACTACCGCAGGTTTATATAGAATTTTGCTAGAATTGCTTCGCCCTTGACTCAGCTCACACGAAAGGGTGCGAAGTTTACTTGGACGGACGACTGTGAAGCTTCGTTTACGGAGTTAAAATAGCGCCTCGTCTCTGCTCCAATTCTCACTCTGCCGAACGGACCGGATGACTTTAAAATATATAGTGATGCATCAAGTAAAGGACTGGGATGTGTCCTGATGCAGCGGGATAAAGTGATAGCCTATGCGTCGAGGCAGCTAAAGCCTCACGAGAAGAATTATCTGACGCATGACTTAGAACTGGCTGCGGTAGTGTTTGCTCTGAAGCTGTGGCACCACTACCTTTATGGCGTGCCGTGTAAAATCTACACGGACCATAAGAGTTTGAAATACCTGTACACACAAAAGGATTTGAATCTTCGGCAGCGGCGATGGCTTGAACTCCTAAGCGACTTCGATATCATGATCAGATACACGCATGGCAAAGGAAACGTAGTAGCTGATGCACTAAGTCGAGTGTTCGTAGGGAGCTTGCCTATCAATGATATGTTGTACCGGGATCTTGGATCCTTGGGTATTACTCTAAAGATCAGGTACAAGAAATCGGAGCAACTGGCACAACTGGCACAACTGCGCCTCGAACCGGATTTGCTACAAAAAGTAAGACCGCTCAGAAGGATGACCCATTCCTGCAAAAGATTCATGCCCTTATCTCAGCAGGAAAGGCGTCCGACTTTGCGGTAGGCACGGACGAGATGCTTCGAGTAAAGGAAAGACTGTGCGTTCCGAACGACGCGGCCCTCAGACAAGAGATACTCACGGAGGCTCACTATGCTAGTTATACTTCTCATCCGGGTAGCACTAAGATGTATCGGGATCTTTGCACGACGTTTTGGTGGCACGGCTTGAAACGGGATGTGGCACAGTTTGTGTCGCATTGCATAGCTTGTCAGAGGGTAAAGGTCGAACACCAGAAACTAGGCGGAGAGCTCCAGAACCTTGCTATCCTGGAGTGGAAATGGGATCATATAATGATAGATTTTATTGTTGGCTTGCCAAGGACGCAACGGGGACATGATGCAGTCTAGGTTATCGTCGATCGACTCACCAAGTCAACTCACTTTCTGCCTATCAAATCTACTTGGAGTGCCGACCGTCTGGCTTAGATATATCTCAACAAAATTGTTCGGCTCCATGGCGTACCCGTATCTATAGTCTCCGATCGAGATGGTCGATTCATATCACGTTTCTGGGGAAGCCTGCAGTCAGCAATGGGGACGAAGTTGAAGTTCAGCTCCGCCTACCATCCACAGACTGATGGCCAAACAGAACGCGTCAACCAGATCCTCGAAGATATGATGCGACTCTGCGCCTTGGATTTGAAGACTAGTTGGGACCTTCATCTACCGTTAGCCAAATTCGCTTACAACAATAGTTATCAATCAAGCATTCAAATGGCGCCGTATGAGGCATTATACGGGCGGAAGTGTCGATCTCCTATCTGTTGGGATGAAGTTGGTGAACGACAGATACTTGGCCCCGAGCTCGTGGAGCAGACCGTCCAGAAAGTCCGGTTGATTCGGGAAAGATTAAAGATAGCTCAAAGCAGTCAAAAGAGCTACGCTGACATACATCTGAGACCGCTAGAGTTCCAAGTAGGCGACCGGGTATTCCTCAAGGTCTCGCCCATACGAGGGGTCAGCAGGTTCGGGGCAAGAGGAAAGCTAAGTCCGAGATTTGTCGGCCCGTTCAAAATACTAAAACGGGTTGCCTCAATTGCGTATCAGATTACTCTACCACCATCTCTATCCGACGTACATGATATATTCCACGTTTCTCAACTTAGGAAATATGTGTACGATCCAAGCCACGTGGTAGACCTCGAACAACTGAGTCACCAGGCCGACTTGACGTATGTAGAAAAACCAGTGCAAATCTTGGATAGAAAAGAAAAGCTGCTTCGGACCCGTTCGGTTCCTTTAGTGCGCGTGCTTTGGCGGAATCACTCTGTCGAAGAATGTACTTGGGAGCTTGAATCAGAGATGAGGGAAAGGTTCCCCTCATTATTTTCTAGTGGTAGGTTCTATTCTTTAAGTTTCGGGACGAAACTTCTAATTAGTTGGGTAGGATGTGGTGCCCCGTTCCCCCTATTCGGGGAGCGCGGCTAAGAAATACAAGATGGTATCGTTCGATCGGGATAGATTGAATCAAGAAGTCATCCTCGTTATGGATTTGTCTCTTCGGAATCGATTCCCATATTCAGTGGACCGTGCCCCCGGGATCGACTTAGCGGCAGAGTCAGGAGGGACCTCTCCGCTGCATTCTTTTGTTGCCTAGTTTTCGCTGTCGCTTGTTGCTTTCGTGCCTTGAGTTTGTTTTCGGATTTGCTTGGGTTTTCTTGAACGGTTTCGATGGATTTTATTGCTTTCATTCATAGAATTGCACTTCAAATTTCGATAATGGAAAAAGAGGAAGAAGTATTGATCAGCTGTTCGTGGCAATGCAGGTGATCCAGCAGTAGGCGTCGCTCGATCGGACTCCTAAAGCACTTCTTTCCTTCTTTCTTCCAACTACCAAAGTGAGTGGCTACCAACCGATTAGCTAGCCCTTCTTGCTAGTCTTCACATCTAAATCTTGTGTTCGTGCTTGCCCCGATCAAACGATACCAAGTAATAACTAAAAGACTTCAAGATAATAAAGAGAATAGACTTGGGTAAAGTTATGCTTGTCAAATAAAACTTGTGAACGGTTACTTACTTACATGCTTGCTCATTTGGAATGTTCATCATATGCATAAATATAAGTTAGAATGTATATTTCTTCTTAAAACTGTGCTATGTATAGAACTCATCTTCAATGCAATAACTCAACAGGAAGACTATGCAAAAGTAGATCTTGCCCTGTTATTGCTCTGTGCTTGATATTGCCCTGTATTGCCTCAAAAATGCTAACTTAGTGTACTGCGTTGATCACGGACAACTTGTGCACAAGGTCTTAGTTCCTGCGGACGGTCGCTGGGGCACTGGCACCGATTCGATCTGGACGGAACTCACGATAGTCGCCTGCTTCGGATAGAGTGGCTTGTGGCGCCTCCTGTCCTCTACGCCGCACGTTATTCCGTCCCGAGACTAGCCCGTCCATTATGGCAACGTGCCAGTGATCCCCTTATATATTTAAACCTGTAGCTACTAACTTGTGTCTTCTTGGCAGGGAAGGCAAGGTAAGTATTATGCAGGTGGTTCAGACGGGCAGGTAAATGTCACCGAACGGTGGCGGGTTATTTCAATGATTCTATATCTATGTCTTGTTGTAAAATAAACTAAGGCAAGATAGGAACCCACAATAAATATGCATGCTTCATTAAAATAACGTGTTGATTGGTATAGTTGGGTTAGCTTGCCTTCACCAGTACGTTTCGATGTACTGACCCTCGTTGAAACAGGTTCCCCGCACTAGGAGAACCAATCGAGGAGCAGGAGACAAACCCCAATCCAGTCCAACTGTAGGCATGCCTCGACCGTGCCACCTTTTGAAGCATTTTGAAGAAGAAGCATTTTAAAGAAGAAGCTAGCCACCAAGCAACCATGCAGCTTCGTGGCAAAGCAGTCGTTCCGATCCAAGGTCTTACATTTTGAGTTGTAGTAAAGGATGTAATGTACAGGACTGCTATCTCATTTTGTGTCAACACTTTTGTAAGCCCATAGAGGCAATCCTTAAGACTCAGTTCAAGGAGTTTGTAATAGATGTTCATATTATAAATAAAAAGAGAACTTTTTCATGCTTCAAATCTGTGTTCATTTAATCTGCGTACTCTGAATATGTGTTCGCTATGCGAAAATAAAATACTTAACCTTGTGCGGTGCGCAACCTAGGCCCGCACGGCGGTCACGCCCGGGGGGACGACTATCGATTCCACGGAATCGGGGCGTGACAGGGATGGCGCCGGTGGGTCAAGGCGGCGCTGGAGCTAGGTGCTGCGGTTGCTCTGGTCGAAGGGCGGCGGAGAACAGCGAGGAGGTCGGGGCTCTCGGGGCTGGCACGGCGCTGCGGGGAGAGTCCGGACGGAGGAGACGGAGGCTGGGCGAGGGGACGACGGTGAAGCGGGCTGGGGGTTCGACGGGGACGGAGGTTTTATAGGCGGAGAAGGAGGCGGAGGGGCGGACGGTGCGGGGGAGAGGAAGAGGAGGGGATGGCGGTTGCGGGGAGCTGAAGCGGAGCAGCGGGGACGCTTAGCGGCGGCCAGCGGCGTAACGACCGATTGGCGGGGAGATGAGGGGTCGGGGAAGAGAGAGGGGTTGGGGGCACTGTAGCTAGCGGGTCGGTTAGGCGGAGCCGGGTCGGGTCGGGCGCCGGATCCGGCCCGATCCGCTAAGGCTATAAATGCGGGTCGGGTTAGTGGGTCGGGTCTGGGTTTTGGGCCCGGATCTGACCCAACAAGGATTGGGTTTGGTTCAGGCAAACCGGTCCGGTCCGATTTGGTTTATTTTGAAAATAAACCGGGTTAATTTCAGGGTTTAAATGGGTTTATTTTAAAACTTTGTTTTTAGGGTTTTAAAAATGCTTCCGGGGTCCAATAAATTTCCGAAAAATTATCCTGTCTAATTTTACATTTTACACCAGAAAATATTATTTTTATAATATTTTAATATTATTTAACACATTTAAAAATTATTTAATTTCAAAATACCTTAGTTTTAATTAGAGAAAAATTCCAAAAAATTCCAGAAAATTGTGAAAAAATTCATTTTAAAAATCCTGAAAAAATCAGGGGGTTTAGACACGGCCACCCCTGCCGCGCCAGCGACCACGTCCACGGGGCTTGCCACGGCCCCGGTCGTCGTTAGAGTGCCCTTTTCCGTTCGACGGAGAATTAGCGTTGCCTTTCTTCAACCGCATCTGCCACTCAACGTGAGTAAGAAGGAGTTGTCTGCTGTTGCTCTCGCCTCGACCGCGTATGCGTTCTTCGTACGCTTTGAGGCGGTCGATTACTTCCTCGACCGGCATGGTCTCCACATCTGCAAACTGCTCGATCGTAGCAACGACCTGCAGGTACTTGTCTGGGACGGAGACGAGCAGATTCTTGACGATGACAACGTCCTCCATCTTGTCTTCCAATCCACGAATCTTGTTTGTGAGGGTCATCAATTTTTCAGCAAACTCATCGATGGAATCTGTCTCCTTCATACGCAAAACCTCGAACTCACTATTCAAGGTTTGAATCCTTGCCTTCTTCACCCGATCAGCGCCGAGGTACATTGTCTTCAGGATTTTCCAAGCTTTCTTAGCCGTTTTGTGCTTGGCCAGCTGGAGTAGGATCTCCTCGGGGACAGCTTGAAAGATACATGCCAATGCCATATTGTCTTTCTTTTTTTCTACGACCACCCCGGTCGCGGGTTCAATTGCGTCCCAAACGCCTTGAGCCTCCATGAAGACCTCCATCTTGATCGTCCAAGTAGAGTAGTTGCTAGATGTCAGCATCGGATAGTGCAAGATTATGCTTCCCTCCTTTGTTGTTGGCGCCATCGAGTGCTCGCCGGTCGACATCTTGTTGAGCCGAAGGTACTTTGCCTTACACCCTTCTCTGATACCAGATGTTAGCTACAAGCAGCAGGTTGTAACCTTCAGGAGACAAGGACAGATAACACAGTCTGTTAGCTTAATTTCAGAGTTGAGTAGTTAGCAGTAGTGACAATAAAATGTGAGAGTAATTGCTTTTTTTCATATGTGAGAAATAAAAGAAACAAACAGTTTCCTTTCCCTTAGTTCTTTGTCTTCCCCAAATAGACTGTGTTATATGTCCTTGTCTTCTGAAGGTTACAACCTGCTGCTTGTAGCTAACAAGGGACGATTGAGCCCTAAATTTCCACCAAAGCTTGACCGATCAAGTATCCACCATCTCCTTGAGGCTTCTCAAACCCCAACCTCCCTCAACCGTAGGATGGCTATTGACCTCTAGGAAGCCCAATGTCTACGATTAGATCCACCAAGATGACCCCACAGAAGGAAGTGAAAAGTTTCTCTATGGTATCTTGCACCATCATCGGGGGCGAACATGTTGATAGGGTGAACATGTTGATAGGGTGTAAAGCGGCATCGAGCTCAATACGTGTTTAGCCAGTATCAGTTTACCTCCCATCGATAAGAGATTATTCTGCCAGCCTGAAAGGTGCTTCTGAATCTTCTTGATGAGCGGAAAGAACATAGAGGCATTACTACGACCATAACCCACTGGGCATCCAAGATAGGTGAATGGAGGGGACTGCGCATGGAAGCCACTAATCCCCTTGATCTCCTCGATATGATCAATCGACGCCGATTCATGGAAATAAATGCAGGTCTTTGCTTTATTAACTTTCTGACCTGAGAATCGCTCATACTTGAGTAGAGAGGAACATATGCGACGAACTGCACGTTTGTCTCTTGATGAAAAGACAATAAGATCATTCTGGTCCAAGAACTCGTTAACGGGATGGGTTTCGCTAATAGAGGTGGGAATATAGCCAATGAAGTTGATATGGAAAAAGTATATGGTAGAGTGGATTGGCAGACACTTATCTGGGTACTTCGTAAATTCAAATTTTCTAAAGTTTGGATCGATATCCTATGGAGATCTATCAGCAACACCTAGTTTTCGACTATCATTAATAGGGCGGCCTCGGGTCTTTTTAAATCGCAACGCAGAATTCGCCAAGGTTATCCACTTTCTCCATGCCTCTTCATTATAGCTGCCGAAGTTCTCAGCCGGTATCTTATCAAGATGGACAACGATGCTAGATTACTCAGATATCGGGCTACGAGTGGATGTCCCATAGTTACGCATCTTGCGTATGAACTATATATATATATATATATATATATATATATATATATACTTTAAATGATTATTTGCAAAAAAATTAAAACTAGTTAAACCTAACACTAGTTTTAGCCCAAGCCCAGATGCATGAAATCCGTATGAATTAATTAACACCTTTCGCCAAGCTAAATCTCTATAGCATTGGTAACATGAGCCAACCAAATTCCATTCTTGCTAACGTGAGACATGGAACACTCCCTTGCTGTTAGTGAGCCCTTTGGAGCATAATTTATTGTGCTATTCAATCAACATCTGAATCATTTTTTTTTAAACCAAACCTATCATTTTTATTTCCCAAGCAATACCCATTGGTTGTTACCCGAGCCTCGGGTTCGAATGAGTGAGCACAGCGCTGTGTTGCTGGGATGCATGGCACTGTAGATTTCCTGCCAATGGCTCTCAAAAACCTCCCTTTATATTCTCTCCACTGTCCCATCCACAACCCTAGCCACCTCTATCCATCATTCCATCTTTCCTTCCTCCCATCATTCCAGGCCGACGTACCAACCTTACTCCGGCGTGGACGAGTTTCCACAGGCCAGTTCGATCCAGTGTTCAAACTCCTCGAAGCAGACAAGTTGGGTGCTGACGAGACCTTACTCTTCTCGCTGACATTCGTGGGATGCCTCCACGGCACGTCGGTTATATAATTACTACCTATCTGGCTATGTCAAAAGCGACGATGGAAGGCTTTCACTCCTAGCCACTCTTGTCGCTCAGTCAGTCCCACGGAGTCAACATCTGGTGCTAAAACTGGCTGATTAGCAATGTCCTCCAGTGTCAAGCCAATGATGTCTAGGATATGTTGAGCCATGGCTATTCCTCCTTAAAATGTTGAAGAACGCCGGCCATAATAGAGATTGTCAATCTTCTGCTGGCCCGAGACAAAGCAAGGGGGTTGTTCAACTACCATGTGGTGTAATGTGGGTCTATCCCGACATTGTCCAAGATCTGCAACAAGATATCATTTTCTATAATTCCAAACTAAATAAAAAAGAAGAAGAGCAAGCCATGTAATATGGTACTTCCTGCCTCTCTAACTGTCATGTTCCGGTTCCGCATAACCGAAAGGTAGCCACTGAGCGTGATGTCGTACAAATCTAGATTTTACTTGAACAAGACAAGAAAATAAAACAGTAAATGATGTATCTCAAAATGACGACTTTGTGTTGGCTGGAAGGGATCGTTCACACAGATGTGTGTTTGTGAGAGGAGACAGCAAGCTTGCGTTGATGGCAAAGGAGAACACAAAACCTTTAACACTCTCTATGAAGAAAGGAGAACACAGGGAGCTTTTTAGAATTGATGATTCTTAATGCTACAAAAAGAGTTACTACATGGCTTCTTAAATACATGAAAGCAAACTAACTAAAATGCCTAGAGTCATGCTCACGTTGGCTACAATTTAGGATCTATGCATGCTTGTGGACCTATTCTCAAGGTTGCCACTTCAAGCAATATGCACAATACAAGGAGAGCCTCATACCAAGTCATGATTATTATTAACATGCTCCCCCCTAATCTAGACTTCACTCTGAGAGGTCCTTGACTCCAATGTTCCTACGATGCTCTTCAAATATGGATCGGTTCAGAGCCTTTGTCAGGATGTCTGCAGTTTGCTCTTTGCTGCTCACGTACTCCACATCAATCTGTCCCTTCTCGACACATTCCCTGATAAAATGATAGCGTGCATCTATATGCTTGCTTCTATCGTGAAAGACAGGATTCTTCACCAATGCAATTGCAGACTTGTTATCCACCAGTAGCTTTGCTGAACAATTTTCACTCCCTGTCATCATCTCCACCATGCGATTCAGCCAAATAGCTTGACAAGCTGCTGCCGACGCCGCCATATACTCCGCCTCACACGAAGATAATGCCACTGTCTTCTGTTTCTGTGACGTCCAAGTGATCGGACATTTACAGAAGTAGAAGATGATCCCAGTGGTACTCTTACGATCGTCCAAATCTCCGGCCAAGTCGCTATCACAGTAGCCTTGAAGCTGCTCCTCTACTTGTCCTCTGACAAACTCAAGGCCATAATGTAGTGTGCCCTTCACATATCGCAGTATCTGCTTGATTGCAGCGTAATGAGTCTGCGTCGGTGCCTCCATGAAGCGACTCACCACGCCAACAGAGTATGCGATGTCGGGCCGGGTGTGCGTCAAGTATCGAAGACTTCCAACGATACTCCGATAGTGTGTTGCATCCACCTTTGGGCTTGTATCAGACTTGGTGAGTTTCAGCTTTGCTTCCATGGGTGTTTTGCTTGCATTGCACTCCAACAAACCGGTCTGCTCGAGGATCTTCTTGGCGTAGGCCGTTTGCTTCAGCTTGACTTTATTGACACCTTGCTGCACCTCTATGCCAAGGTAGTAGCTAAGGTCGCCAAGATCACTCATCTCAAACTCATCTTTCATCTGCTGCTTGAACTCCTCCACATGTCTAAGATTTGAGCCGGTGATGATAAGGTCATCAACATAGACTCCAACAAGCAGCACTTCGTTCTCCTGACAGCGCATGTACATGGCATGCTCTTGTGGACATCTGCTGAAACCAAGTGACAACAAGTATGCATCAAGCCTTGAGTTCCATGCTCGTGGCGCCTGGCGTAGACCATACAAGGCTTTATAAAGCTTGTATACTTTGTCCTCGTGACCCTTCACGACGAACCCAGTTGGCTGCGCAACGTAGACATCCTCCTTGAGCTCGCCGTTCAGGAATGCGGATTTGACGTCCATGTGATGCACACGCCAACCTCGCTGACATGCTAGTGCGAGAATGAGCCGGATGGTTTCCAGCCTAGCCACCGGTGCAAACACTTCATCGACGTCGATGCCTTGGCGTTGAACATAACCCTTGGCAACCAGCCGAGCCTTGTATTTTATGACGTCGCCATTTGGATCCATCTTGAGCTTGTACACCCATTTCAGCCCTATGGCTTGCGCGCCCTTCGGCAGATTTACAAGACTCCACGTCTTGTTCTTCTGGATGGCTTCAAGCTCAACCTCCATGGCCCGCTTCCAGTTGAGATCACGTGCAGCTGTGTCATAGCTTTGGGGTTCATCGTTGAGTAGCTTACACATATGAAGCTCACTTGTGTTATCATAGATATCAAATAAGTCACGATATCTATGTGGTCCACTCCCGTCAACGTTGGGGTCTGAAGCTTCTTCGGTTGGCGGGGTTGCATCACTTGCTCCAGACGCCTGTCTCACTACAGGCACATTAAACCCTGAGGTCTCAGGTTCAGATGTTGTTGGACCAACTCCATCTGGTGGCGTGCGTGGGGTACTTGGAGAACTCGGCATCGTCGCTGGAGATAGTGGTACATGCTCCTCATTGTATTGAACGATGAAAGTGACTGGGACGACCCCAAGTTGGTTTGCTTCAGTGCTCCAGTCGTGTTGTTCATCTTCTCTAAACACAACGTCACGGCTGACACGTACAGACCGGGTCATGGGATCATAGAGACGATGTCCCTTGGTGCCAGGCTCGACTCCAAGGTACACCATGATAGTGCTCCTGTCCTCCAGCTTTCTTTGGTGATTACGAAGCACCTTGACATGCGCCAAGCAACCAAATATGCGCAGGTGATGCAGGTTCGACTTCCTTCCTGTCCATGCTTCGTATGGTGTCACGCCGTCTAGAGCTTTCGTCGGAGATCTGTTCAGTAAATACATGGCATGTCGAATAGCTTCACCCCAGAACCAAGCGGGCATATCTCGAGAATGCAGCAGACTTCGTGCTGTCGCCAACATGGTTCGGTTGCGGCGTTCCACAACTCCATTCTGCTGCGGTGAATACGGGGCTGTGAGGTAGCGTCGAATGCCCTCGTCCTCGCAATACTTGTTGAATTCTCGTGAAGTAAACTCGCCGCCATTGTCAGTTCTGAGCCCCTTCAGCTTGTGACCTGATTCAGCTTCCACCGCCACCTTGAATCGCCGAAAAGTGTTGAAGACCTCACTCTTCAACGTCAGTAGATACGCCCACATGATTCTGCTGTAGTCATCAACTATGAGCAGAATGAATTTGTTACCTGCTGGTGTCGTTGGAGTAATGGGACCACAGACATCCGCATGCACCAGCTGCAGTGGCGACTTCGCTCTGAACTCTGCCTTGTTGGGAAATGGCAGTCGTCTCATCTTTGTGGTTTGGCACCCGTTGCAAACCTTGTTCAAGTGCTCTATCATCGGCATCCCCTCGACCATCTTCTTTGCGCACATGGTCCGCAGTGCATGGAAGTTGAGGTGGCCCATGCGCACGTGCCAGATCCATGCCACATCTTGTGTCTTCATTGACAAACACACAGGCGAGCACACTCTCAAGGCAAGCTTGTACAAGCAGTTTTCAGTTCGCCTCACCCTTGCAACAAGGGCGTTGTCCCTGTCGTAAAGCTTTAACTGATTACCTCCTATGACGATCTGCCACCCTTGCTTGTCCAATTGTCCCAAGCTGATTATGTTACTCTCTAGCTCAGGAAGGTAGTAGACACCCTCAAGTAGCTTGTGCTCCCCTGTCTTACATTGTAGAAGAATATTACCAATGCCCTTAATGCTGATCTCCGAGCCATCGCCGAATCTTACACTGCCGAGGTCCTTCTCTTCAAACTCCAAGAAGTTGGTTCTTTCTCCGGTCATGTGGTTGCTAGCACCGTTGTCCAGGTACCAAAGCTCCTCGGATCTGACAACGTCTTCTATACCATGCCTAGGGATGCTTCCAGTCCCCCGCGTCATCTGGCAGGACTTCTCCACGTGAGATGCCACCAGAAGTGTGTCTTGATCATCCTTGAAGTTAACCTTGGCTAGGTTAGCTTCTGGCTCCGGCTTGCTGTGGCATTCGGCAGCGAAGTGCCCGAAGTCACCACACTTGAAGCACTTGGACTTCGACTTGTCGCGAACGGGCTTGTCATTGTCCCGCCCGCCTCTGCCGCAGCCCCTCCCGCGACCACGACCACGACCTTTGCCACGTCCACGCCCTCCGGCGTTCGAGCTCTCCACCACCTCTTGTGATGACTTTTGGTCAGATTTCAGTAGCATGATCTGACCTTGTCGTGGTGCATATGCGCGCATTCGCTCTTCATGCGCCTTCATGGAGCCAAAAACCTGCTCCAACTTCTTCGTCTTTAGATCTCCGAACTCTTCAATGGTTGTGGCGAGCGCCACGAACCTCTCAGGTACTGATCGTAATACCTTCTTGACAACGTGTGACTCCTCGAGCGTGTCACCAAGAGTTCTGATCTGATTCACCAAGTTTGTCACCTTCGCACTATAGCCATCAACCGTGTCGGACTCCGACATACGGAGCCCCTCAAACTCCCATCGGAGTGTCTGGAGCCTGACCTCCTTGACACGATCATCTCCCAGATGCACTGTGCGTAAGGCATCCCATGCCTCCTTGGCATTCTCCTTGTCAGAGATGTGCATGAAGCTCTCCTCGTCCACCGCATTGAAGATGAGTGCAAGGGCCGCCTGGTCCTTGCGCTCGTTCACCTCCTCGTTGGCCTTGGGCTCAATCGCGCTCCACACGCCTTGTGCGAGCATATTAGCCCTCATCTTAACCACCCACATAGAGTAGTTAGTACTGGTAAGAATAGGGTATGAGAGTGCCAAGTTGCCTTCCTTCACCAGTGTGGCCATCGGCTGTGTGGTCGTACTCCCGCTAGTACTTGGTGTCTGCGGCGATGCAGCTCCGGGCTTGCCCATCTTCTCAAACGCGAGCTCTGATACCACTTGTTGGCTGGAAGGGATCATTCATACAGATGTGTATTTGTGAGAGGAGACAGCAAGCTTGTGTTGATGGCAAAGGAGAACACAAAACCTTTAACACTCTCTATGAAGAAAGGAGAACACAGGGAGCTTTTTAGAATTGATGATTCTTAATGCTACAAAAAGAGTTACTACATGGCTTCTTAAATACATGAAAGCAAACTAACTAAAATGCCTAGAGTCATGCTCACGTTGGCTACAATTTAGGATCTATGCATGCTTGTGGACCTATTCTCAAGGTTGCCACTTCAAGCAATATGCACAATGCAAGGAGAGCCTCATACCAAGTCATGATTATTATTAACACTTTGCAGCGAAAGAAACAGAGTCATAAGAAAGTCATACAGAATATATGAAATAAATTTCTTTTCATTGATAAAGCAACTGATTGCAAAGGCTCTCAATGGCCCCACTGAATACAACACTCATGATCTCTCTTACTCAGAAAGGATTTTATCGTTCCATATATCATGTCTTCTATATCCAAGTAATCATCCTCAGTCGAACATCTTTATATTGCCAATCCAAGCTTCCAACACCTTGGTACGACCGAGTGTAGAAGCATGAAAATACGCTGGAGAATTATACGCGTAAAACCCCCAACATGCATGAAGCCCGCGTAAAACAGAGCTTCAGCGCTGTGTGACATAAAATATGACTTCAGGGCTATTGGCGTACAACAGAGCTTCAACGCTATTTAGCGTAAAATAGAGCTCCAGAACAGTCCGCGTAAAGCAGCATTCAAAGACCGTTTTGGCGTAAAAATGTTGCTACACCTCCCTCCGGCGTAAAATACGTTTGCTTTTAATGCAGCATGAAGTTGTACGAGGAATTCTTCGTATTCCTCGAATGAACCTGTCAGACAAAACAGTGAACCTGACTCCTGACAAAAAGTACTGCACGACGATCGAGAGGACGGCTGTAATGATGATTTTGTACAGAGATCCAGACTGTCGTTTAGTGACATATCCTTGATACGAGTCATTTTTACGCATTCAAGGAATACACTGCCTATTCTACACAGGCAAAGATGTGTTTTTACGCTCAAGATGAGACAAAATCAGACGCCACGTCAAAAGCTGTTTTTCGTATAGAACTCGAGGCATATCTCTGCAGTTAATGTACGAGATGGGGGCAGATCCCTGTATTTAATGCACGAGATTTTGTTCTATTTTTAATGACTGAGAGAGATAAAACTAGGGCTAATACGCTTACGTCACTATCCTGGCATTTTATGCCAACCAGGCTATTTTCAACTATAGGAGCACGCCGTATGCTATCTCCTCGAAATACGCCAACCAGGCTATTTTCAACTATAGGAGCACATCATATGCTATCTCCTCGAAATACGCCAACCAGGCTATTTTCAACTATAGGAGCACGCCGTATGCTATCTCCTCGAAATACGCCAACTCATGCTATATTTGCAAGGTACGTGATAAGGCTATTTGGCCCTGAATACGCTCAAGACCTCAGTCAGGAAGGATAATTGGCTATCTTTACGCTGGTTACCTATTATACAGCTATTTGGCTTTTACGCCAACAAGACAGCTATTTGGCTTTTATGCCAATAAGACAGCTATTTGACTTTGCGCCAACAATACAGTTATTTGGCTTTTACGCCAACCATCTCTATGCAAGGGGTAGTTACCTACGTGGCTTGCATGCCATGATCTTCGAGAAACAGTTATACGCGTTACCTCATAATGGGACACACGTCACACGCGGATTCAGGAGATCATTCAGACGTGGGTAGCAGTTATTATAACCGCCGCGTAAAGAATGTTACTCTCTTCATAGTTTGGCTTCTATGCCGACTGGATAGTTGCTGTGACTGATCTCTATAAATAGAGACTTCTGGTCACAGGAAGAAGGGGGGATCGAAAAGAAGGGTCAGAATCAGAAGAGCAGAGAGCATAGACAGAGAGTGCCGATTGACAATTTTGGCAACGAGAATTCAATCCCTCTTGCAACCTTTGAAGCTTCTTCTTCTTCTACAGCACTTCTTCATCATCGTCTGGTCCAAGGGACAAAGTGATCGACCGCAGATCAGACTCCTATAGCAATTTTTTTCCAAAATTATTTTTTTGTACTTAACATCCTCGTATAGGATTAATTATACTCTTTTTTCTTGTTTGTAAACAAAGAAAGGGTTTCATATAAACCCTGTTTTCACGAAGAAGACTTTGGTCGTCCAATTCGACCAATCTGCTTATGAAGAAATGCTTCGCGCAGGGGGTAGCTCTCATTCCCTCTCTATCCAGGACAACAGGAAGCTACGTAAAGTATGGATGCCCCAGACATCCTCTACCCTTCCTGCAGGCTCTCTCTCTCCGATCAACAAGGTTGTGACATCACAACCTATACGCCTTGTACGTAAAACTTTGTCTCCCGTCTGTGACGTGGCAGACAAAATTTCTGACAAGGCCTCAGTGCCAATTCAGAAATTTCAAACACGCCCTGCGCGTAAAACTTTGTCTCCCGTCTGTGACGTGGCAGACAAAATTTCTGACAAGGCCTCAGTGCCAATTCAAAAATTTCAAACGCGCCCTGTGCATAAAAATTTGTCTCCCGTCTGTGACGTGGCAGACAAAATTTCTGACAAGGCCTCAGTGCCAATTCAGAAATTTCAAACGAGCCCGGCGCGTAAAAATGCATCTCCCATCTACGATGAGGCAGATGGTCCCTTTGATCACATCAAGGGAAAACAAGTGGCGAATCGCCCGATCTCTAGGCTTGTACGCCACCAAGAGAAGAAGTTATCTGCTCTTCAGATTACGCGTGACGCTGGAGGCCGTTTGAGGACTTCCCCTGTTTTACGTGAACCTGTGCAAAGCTCCAGATTACGCCAGGATAAGCCCGTCCGCATAAAGAAGACCCGTTTCATGGGAAAATATGCTCCTCAGACGGATGATGGATCTTATGCTACTCACATGGCTGAATTGCTGTATTCTTATGGCAAGGAGAGAATTATGGTTCCCAATCTCCATACCCCAACTGATATAAAAAGGCAGAATAAGCCTTCTCCTTCTTCTTCTGTCAATCCCCCTAATTTGCGTGATTTCTTGATCCAGAAGCACAAAGACAGAGAATCTTCTAATATGTCTATTACATCCCCTAGGGAGCATTGTTTTAATAGTCATAAAGTTGTAGTTAACTACTGCTGTTCTAAGGCAAAACGGTCAGTTTTCGACCGGTTGAACTACTCTTTGTCCTTACAGGAAGAAGAGCCGACATTCGCATCAGTAAAAATGGCTTCACACAGTCCTAGAGGGAGGTCAAGTTCAAGACGTCATCCCTCTAGAACTCCGAGCCAAAGGAGATTTGACAGACTCCTTGAGAATATTGAAGCATGTGTCTTTTAAAACACTCGCTCGAGGTCGCGACAATCGGCTTCATGTCCTTCCGATTTCGACACTGGGGGTCGCCAATTTCCTGAATGTGATGCTGACAGTATAGACTCGATCTCTACAGAGATCTATACCAGTCCCTCAGTAGCATCCAGAGAAATGGGAGTTTATGCCATTGGAGATGAACATGAAGAGGCTTCCCCATCAGGAAGTACGGAACAACGCATCGCTGTATTGGAAGCATCGCTTAAAGAGATGCATACCATGATGGAGAGTATGCACCAAATGTTGGTGACTCAACACACAGCTGCACCTGTTCCTCCGACTCAACTATGGGTGGGGGTAGATATACCATCAAGTCAGGAGCCTGTTAAAAATCAAGAATCAGCTGCTCCTCAACCTCTCAACCCGGAGAATATATTACCTCCTGTTGGAGTCACAATACAAATGATCTCTCACCTCTCTGCGGCCCCTTTCCCAACTGAAGATCCGATACAAGCAGTTCGGGAATTAAAGGCCCAGTTTGATGCCTTGAAGCATAAGGATCAGCTCAAGAAGTTGGGAATCAACCAGCCATACCCAGCTATCTGGGACGAGATCCCTTTCCGCCAAAATACAAACCACAGGATATGGTTTTGTTTAAGGGAAAGACGTCACCAAGCCAGTACATGAACTACTTCATCATGATGACGGTGTTGTTGCAAGGGAATGACGCCCTTCTCACCCGAGTGTTTAAGGGCTGTCTGTCTGGGGTAGCCTACCAATGGTACCGTAGTCTTGCGGACAACTGTATTACTTCTTTTGAAGATTTCAAGACTCTATTCTTCGCTCGATTCTACGAAGGAGGGATGGACATGTCTATGTCATCACTCATCGAAGTTAAGCAGAAGGAGAAAGAGAACGTTCGTACGTTTATTGAACGTTTTCGTCAGGCTACTTTTCAGATGCCTCCTGGAGTTCCAGATTCAGCGTTGGTGGACATTTACAGAAAGAACCTTCTCCCACTGATCTCTGTGTTCACGGGACCATATCAGTTCCATGATTGGCCCTCGTTTATCATCTCAGTGGTAGCCATTGAAGATAACTGTCGGAAGGCGCGTGATAATGGAATCATGATCTCTACCTCTGATAGAGGGAAGCGGTTATCCTCCAATAGCAACCATACTCATAGTTCCAAAGGAAAGAAAGCTCTGGCAATCAACACATCCAGGCAACATACTCCAGTGACTACGCAGACGAATCCTGGGACTTCTAGGCCAAAAGAAGAATATTCTTTTGACGACGACGATATTCCGAGCATATTCGATTGTCTAGTCAAAAGTGGCAAGCTTACTCTTCCCGAGGTAAAGTGCCCAAATAAAGTCGGCAGTACCAATAACCCTAAGTACTATATTTTCTATAGATACATACATCACCCCACAAAGGCATGTTATGTACTAAAAAGGAAAATCCAAGAGTTGATCGACGCCAAGGCCATCACTCTGCGTAATAGCGAGAAGACGGTTGTAGCGCCCCGTTCTCCCGGTGCGGAGATCGCGGCTAAGAAATACAAGACGGTATCGTTCGATCGAGATAGATTAAATTAAAAACTCGTCCTCGTTATGGATTTGTTTCTTCGAAATTGATTCCCATATTCAGTGGACCGTGCTCCCGGGATCGACTTAGCGACAGAGTCATGAGGGACCTCTCCGCTGCTATCTTTTATTGCCTCGGTTTTCGATGTCGCTTGTTGCTTTCATGCTTTGAGTTGATTTTGGGATTTGCTTGTTTTCCTTGAACGGTTTCGATGGTTTTCATTGTTTTCGTTCATTGAACTGCACTTCAATTCCGAGATTGGAAAGAGTAGAAGAAGTATTGATCAAGCTGCTCGTGTGCAGGTGAACGAGCAGTAGGCGGCTTACGAGCGGAGTCGTGAAGCGCCTTTTTCCATCTCCCTTCCAACCATCTAAGTGAGTGGCTACCAACCCGATTAGCTAGCCCTGCTTCCAAGCTTCACATCTATAAAATCTGCACTCTTCTTTGCCCGGATCAAATGATACCAAGTAATAATAAAAGAAACCAAGATAAAAGAGAATAGACTTGGTTACTATGCTTGTCCACTAACTGTAAACTGTTATCATATTGTATGCTAGTTCGTTTATAACTGTTCTATGAATCGTGCTAAGTATGAAACATCTTGTATGCGTTAAACTGTTCAAGGAGGCTATGTTAAATTAATCATGCAATACCGACTGTCCTGTACTACTGTTTGCCTCAACTGCATGAACTGTTAACTTAGTAAACGTACTGTTCGATCACGGACAACTTGTGCACAAGGTAACTGGTTCCTGCGGACGGTCGCTGGGGCACTGGCACCGATCCGGTCCGGACGGAACTCTACTGTATAGTCAACTGTACTAGACGGAATGGCTTGTAGCAACCACTGTACTTTCGCTGTAACCCATTCTCGTCTATGACTAGTGTCCTTTATGGCAACGCCAGTGATCTATTGTATATTTAAACCTGTTGCATACTAACTTGTGTCTTTGTGGCAGGGAAGGCATGGTAAGTATTGTGCAGGTAATTCAGACGGTCAGGTAAAATCCACCGAACGGTGGCACATTCATTTCAGTAAATTCTATATGCTACTTACATGTAAATAAACTAAGGCAAGATAGAAACCCACAAATATGCATGCTTTATTAAAATAATGTGTTGATTGGTATAGTTCGGTTAGCTCGCCTTCAACAGTATGTTTTGACATGCTGACCCTCGTTGAAACAGGTTCTCCGCACTAAGGCGAACCGAGCGAGGAGCCAAAGTCGTCTTTCCGACCCAGTCCAGCTGTTGGCGCATCTTCACCGCGCCCCTCGAAGCATTTTGAAGTCAGAAGCTGCAACTCTTCATACACAAATGCCGCTCCGTGGCAAAGCAGTCCTCCAGCCTGGAGGTCTATATCTTTTAAAGTTTAGTAAAGGAATATAATGTACATGACTGCTATCTCATTTTGAGTCAACTCTTTTGTAAGCCCGTGCGGCATATTAGCTAACTCGTTCAAGAGTTTATAATAGATGTTCATTATCAATAAAGAGAACTTTTCCATGTTTCAAATCTGTGTTTCAATTTATCTGCGTACTCTGAATATGTGCTTGCTATGCAAATACTTTAGCCTTGTGCGGGCGCAACCCCAGGCCCGTATGGTATCACGATTCGGGGGACGCCCCAACGATTCTACGAAATCAGGTCATGACATAGTGGTATCAGAGCACAGATTCAAAGTTCCTTAGACTTCGTGCTAGAAAAGTTCCTTTAACGATCTAATTTCTTGTGCGAACTCTTGAACTCGCTAGGCCAAAATGAGATATGTTCATGCAATAAGTCCATAATACATTATGATCCTAATATAATTTACCTTCTTTTGGAGGAGTAGCTCCAGCGCAATCTGCAGCGCAAACACCGGATGAAATGAAAGGCCAAGGAAGTAGTTCGGGCACTTCGAAAAGTTTAGAGAGCCAGCGGGCCGTGCCAAGCATCGATCCCATCCAACAAATATTGTAGATGTTGGAGGCAAACCAACAAAGGGATGAGGCTTGCTATGAACGGGTCGAGAAGCGGGCGAAAGAGAGTCAGCTCAAGTTTCAAGACAATATAGAAGCACGATTCTTGGTCCAACAAAAGCAGGTGGATACCCTGCAACATATCGTTCAGACTTTGGCTTCCAACCATTCCACGGCAAGAGCGCCGACTCCGGTGGAATAGCCCGTGCTTGAAGTAGAGACGCCACAAATTCCAAGGCCGAGGGATGTGACTGCCTTCGACTTTGGCCACTTTAAGAAAGTCTGCAACACCCCATTCAACGGGACTGAGGACCCAGTCGTAGCTCTAGATTGGTTGGCCGAACTTGAAGATCATTTCGCTCTGCTAGAGGTCCCCGAAGAGAAGCGCGTTGCCTGCGCACAGCTACAACTCCGCCTCAACGCGTATGATTGGTGGAACGTGCATCGACGATCTCTTCAATTTGATCACGGAGAGGAGGCAATCTCGTGGACGACTTTTTGTGCCGCGTTCGAAGAGAAGTTTATACCCCCTCCAGTATAACGTCAAATGGAGAACGAGTTCGTGCAACTGAGACAGGGCAGTATGACAGTTAAGCAATATTCTGCCGAATTCAACCGACTCTCCAAATTCGCTAGGGCCTATTTACCTGATGCAGCGAGTCGAGCAAGAAGGTTTGAAGGCGGTTTGCGCCCTGCCATCAACGGGCACGTGGTCGTTAATCAGTATCGTACAATGCGTGAAGTCATGAATCATGCCCTATCTCTCGAACCACATTATCCTCACATTCCTGCCGGCGTTGTGCATACCTACAATCACAAATGCCAAAGCAACGATAGAGGAAACAATGCTGTAAAGCGTCCGAACAACGGTGGCAAGCATGGAGAAAAGTTAGATAAAGTATGCCACTTCTGCAGGCGGCCGGGGCACGCAATAGATAAGTGCCGCCTGAAACTTGGGTTATGTTTAGTTTGCGGTGAAGCAAACCATACCGTTCGTGACTGTCCATTGAGCCACCTCAATAACCATCGTCCGCAACAGAATAATCCCTAACGGTAGGTTCTATCCTAAGTTTCGGGACGAAACTTCCAATTAGTTGGGTAGGATGTAGCGCCTCGTTCTCCCGGTGCGGAGATCGCGGCTAAGAAACACAAGACGGTATCGTTCAATCGGGATAGATTGAATTAAGAACTCGTCCTCGTTATGGATTTGTTTCTTCGAAATCGATTCCCATATTCAGTGGACCGTGCCCCCGGGATCGACATAGCGGCAGAGTCAGGAGGGACCTCTCCGCTGCTATCTTTTATTGCCTCAGTTTTCGATGTCGCTTGTTGCTTTCGTGCTTTGAGTTGGTTTTGGGATTTGCTTGTTTTCCTTGAACGGTTTTGATGGTTTTCATTGTTCTCGTTCATTGAACTGCACTTCAATTCCGAGATTGGAAAGAGTGGAAGAAGTATTGATCAAGCTGTTCGTGTGCAGGTGAACGAGCAGTAGGTGGCTTGCGAGCGGAGTCGTGAAGCACCTCTTTCCATTTCCCTTCCAACCATCTAAGTGAGTGGCTACCAACCCGATTAGCTAGCCCTGCTTCCAAGCTTCACATCTATAAAATCTACACTCTTCTTTGCCCCGATCAAATGATACCAAGTAATAATAAAAGAAACCAAGATAAAAGAGAATAGACTTGGTTACTATGCTTGTCAACCAACTGTGAACTGTTATCATACTGTATGCTAGTTCGTTTATAACTGTTCTATGAATCGTGCTAAGTATGGAACACCTTGTATGCGTTAAACTGTTCAAGGAGGCTATGTTAAATGAATCATGCAATACCGACTGTCCTGTAATACTGTTTGCCTCAACTGCATGAACTGTTAACTTAGTAAACGTACTGTTCGATCACGGACAACTTGTGCACAAGGTAACTGGTTCCTGCGGACGGTCGCTGGGGCACTGGCACCGATCCGGTCCGGACGGAACTCTACTGTATAGTCAACTGTACTAGACGGAATGGCTTGTAGCAACCACTGTACTTTCGCTGCAACCCATTCTCGTCTATGACTAGTGTCCTTTATGGCAACGCCAGTGATCTATTGTATATTTAAACCTGTTGCATACTAACTTGTGTCTTCGTGGCAGGGAAGGCATGGTAAGTATTGTGCAGGTAATTCAGACGGTCAGGTAAAATCTACCGAACGGTGGCACGTTCATTTCAGTAAATTCTATATGATGCTTACTTGTAAATAAACTAAGGTAAGATAGAAACCCACAAATATGCATGCTTCATTAAAATAACGTGTTGATTGGTATAGTTCGGTTAGCTCGCCTTCATCAGTATATTTTGACATGCTGACCCTCGTTGAAACAGGTTCTCCGCACTAAGGCGAACCGAGCGAGGAGCCGAAGTCGTCTTCCCGATCCAGTCCAGCTGTTGGCGCATCTTCACCGCGCCCCTCGAAGCATTTTGAAGTCAGAAGCTGCAACTCTTCATACACAAATGCAGCTCCGTAGCAAAGCCGTCCTCCAGCCTGGAGGTCTATATCTTTTGAAGTTTAGTAAAGGGATATAATGTACAGGACTGCTATCTCATTTTGAGTCAACTCTTTTGTAAGCCCGTGCGGCATATTAGCTAACTCGTTCAAGAGTTTGTAATAGATGTTCATTATCAATAAAGAGAACTTTTTCATGTTTTAAATCTGTGTTTTAATTTATCTGCGTACTCTGAATATGTGCTTGCTATGCAAATACTTTAGCCTTGTGCGGGCGTAACCCCAGGCCCGCACGACATCACGATTCGGGGGACGCCCCAACGATTCTACGGAATCGGGTCGTGACAACGGTCACTGCCAACATGATCTCTCTCCAATTTGGCAATCTGCCCCCTCACGAACTCCCGGATGGTGTAGTACCTATTCTACGGACGATGATGAACATTGTTAATCTCCCTCCGACCAGGGGTCAAAATCATGACCTGGTAGCCCTAACTACCAAGCGTGGGGAGATCATGTGGGTTCATCCTGATCTGGTGTCATAGATTGAGGAAGAGACTCAAGCTGCTAAAGCTAAGTCTAAAAAGAACTCAAGATGTAAACCATGCCATATGGTTGCAATATCCCCAATATCAAAAGAAGAGGCTTTGGCTACCGGAACTCGGTCAGGGAAAGCCTACCTCAAGGACTATGGAGGAAATCAGGAAGAAGTGACGACAGACACTTCGGCTGCCAAACTCCCAGAGCCTGAACCTGTTATACTAGAGGCAGGTCCTTCTAGACCAACTTCAGCGGACAAAGGCAAGCAAAAAGAAGTTCGTTTTGATAAACCTTTGAAGAATATTCAAAACAAAGGTTTAGAGAAACCATATAACTTTGACGTCTTGTCTCAGTTGGCTAATACTCCAGCCAGATTGTCCATTTTTAAGCTACTTAGGCTATCCAAAGACCCTCGTCAAGCCTTGAGTGAATCGTTAATGCAGGCGGATATATGCTTGACTCAGCTCAAGTCCCCTGATAAAGAGCCCGTGGCATGTCCTCAATGCCATAGTGTGATGGAAGTGGTCCCTAACATCACTTTCACTCAAGAGGACATATTGTTGAAACATAACAAGCATGACAGGCCTCTTTATTACACCGGATACGTCGGCTCCATGGAGGTAGACCGGATTCACATAGATCCGGGATCGTCGATCAGCTCATAGTCTGCTAAGACCGTTGAGGATTCCTCCAAGCAAACTGGCTTACACTACCACTACAATCGTGGGCTTCAATGCCAGGAAAAGTAAGCCGTTGGGGAAGATTCGTCTGAGGATCCAGATTGGTGACCTTAGATCAGTGGCTACATGCTACGTCATTGATTCGGAGGTGTCTTACAACATTCTGTTGGGCAGAACATGGATCCATGATCACAATATTGTTCCTTCCACTCTACATCAATGCTTCAAATATGTAGACGCCCAAGGGACAGTGAAGACCGAGTTTGCTGATCTCAACCCATTCAAAGGAGTTGAGTCCTACTATTCTGATGCTATATTATACACCCAAGACTACATGAAGGAGGTATCGGGCAGGACGGAGGAAGAATCCCACCGGGAGCCAGGAGAACCATCGGTTGGGCAACCTTTGTTAATCCAGGTGAAAGGGTGGACTTCCCGTCCGAAAGTCATGGAACTCATGGCTATCCACTTGGGCAAAACCAAATTGGGAGGAGGAAAGGATCCCGTAGTGATCATTCTGAATCAGAAGCCTCCACCTTTGGTCATCAACCTTAGGCGCAACAAGCAGCCGACTGATGTAAATACAACCGGGAACGTGGTTTCTAACGATAATAAAGATTCTCTTTTCCAGTATACTGATGCTCAATTTCCTAATCGGGAATCCTCCCCCATAACGATATAGAGCCTATAGCACAAAAATTCTTGGAAGCTATAGACTTCTATCAACCGTATGTGTGGGAAGTAGCGTCAACATCTAATGTCATCACGACATATGGGCCACACAAAGATTCTATCTTTATTGTTCCACCTACTCACAACGATCAACATCCAATAGTCTTTGGTCGTATGTGGAACAGACCGATTGTACAAGAAGATTCTTACGAGTCTGATGCTGGGAAAATATAGGTTCACAGATATAGCCCACAGGCTTTGAAGATTATGCAAAGCATGGGTTATGACTTGAAGTTGGAGCCAGGTCTCAACTATGGAAAAGGCAGACGATTGTCGTTGCATGGTGATCCCTACCGTCAACGAACTCACTTCGGGTTAGGGTATACCGCGTCTCTTGCAACTTCGAACTACTCTGAGTCAAGTGGGGAGACCATTTCCTCTTCTCAGGATGGTTTGTCATCCTCCGATTCATATGATGAACTCGTATGAGTATTGTCAGTATATACGGTATTGACAGATACTTTTGAAGCAGAGGAACAAGAATTTGAGCCTTTTGAAAATGAATCCTAGGCACAACAAATGGATACACAATGGGAACTCCGGTTCGAGCAAAGAGAACCACCCACTGAAGATAAAGTTATCCAAGTCAATGTTGGGGATGAATTTTCACCAAAGCCGATATTTATCAGTAACAATCTTTTCGAAGAAGAAAGGGAAGAAATGATCCAGCTGATAAAAGAATACATCGATATCTTTGCGTGGAATTATGAGGATATGCCAGATCTTGATCCAAAAGTGGCTACCCATAAACTCAACATACTGCCCAATTCAAAGCCCGTAAAGCAACACCAACGCCGGTTCCGTCCAGATATGATGGAGGCCATTGAAGCTGAAATCAAGAAATTTATAGCCCGCGGGTTCATCCGGGAAGAACAATATCCTGATTGGGTCGCCAATGTTGTCCCGGTCATGAAGAAAAGCGAGAAAGTTCGTATTTGCATCGACTTCCGAGATCTAAATGCGGCCTGCCCCAAGGATAAGTTCCTTCTTCCCATCACAGACGTCATGATCGATAATACGTGCGGTTTTGAACGCATGTCTTTCATGGCCGGATTTTCAAGATATAATCAAATTAAGATGAATCCTGAAGATGAGAAGCATACTGCCCTCCGTACACCACTGGGGGTATATTTCTATACAGTCATGCCTTTTGGATTGAAGAATGCTGGGGCTACATATCAACGAGCTGTGAGTAAAATATTCTATGAACATCTACGCAAAATGATGGAATGTTACGTAGACGATATCGTTGTCAAAAGCCGCCTCAAGGATAATCACATCCAAGACTTGAAGACAATATTCGAGTTGATGCGCCAACACCAACTCAAAATGAACCCACAAAGTCCTTTATTGGTGTATCCAGTGGCAAATTTTTAGGATTTACCATTACCGCTAAAGGCATTCAAGTTGACCCTGATAAAGTAAAAGCTATCATGGAAATGCGACCACCCCATAATCTGAGAGAACTCAAGGGATTTCAAGGTCGTCTAGCTTATATCAGGAGATTCATATCCAACCTCTCTGGGAGATGTCAACCTTTTTCTTGCCTGATGAAGAAAAGTGTGTCATTCGTATGGGACGAAGCCTGTCAACAAGCGTTTAATGACATCAAACGCTATCTTACTAATCCTCCAGTTCTGGTGCCTCCCGTCATAGGAAGACCATTTTTGCTGTATGTTCGATCAATGGATCATTCTTTAGGGGCTCTCCTCGTACAGCAGAACAATGAGGGTCATGAATAGGCTATCTACTATTTAAGCAGGTTGATGGTCGGAGCTGAACACCGGTACAACCCAGTGGAAAAAGAATGCTTGGCCTTAATGTTTGCCATTCAGAAGACGCGACATTACGTGACGGGCCAAACTATTCATATCATCTCGAGAATCAATCCGCTTCGGGTTTTAATAAGTAAACCAAGTGTTCTTAATTCCTGACTCGCGACTTGGGCAATGCTATTGACACCGTATGATATGGTGTACGTCCCTCAGAAGTCCATGAAAGGTCAAGCCTTGGCTGATTTCTTAGCCGCCCATCCAATTTCGGAAACCTCCAAATTATATGAGGATATTCGCGACAAAGTTGCAGAATGTAATTCAGCAATGGAAGGTGATACATGACAGCTATTCTTTGATGGTGCCTCCAGGACTGTTCCCAAGGAAAATGTAGTTTCAGGAGTAGGAATTATTCTGGTGACTCTTGATAAACTTGTCATCTATCGAGCATATTCTCTTAGCGAACCCTGCTCTAATAATGTGGTAGAGTATAATGCCTACTCATCGGGCTTCAAGTCGCTAAAGAATTGGATGTTGAATACCTGAAAGCTTTTGGTGATTCCCAGCTGATCGTCAATCAGGTCAGAGAAATATATAAAGTCCGCAATCCAGACCTCATTCCTTATCACCTAACAACGATCGAGATAGACATGTCATTTAAAGGATTCTTTTTAGAGCATGTGCCTCGATCTCAAAATTTGGAAGCTGATGCTCTGGCCAGTCTAGCTGCAGATCTAGCTATTCCTATAAGAAGGCAGAATTCGGTGATCCTTCTTAATAGAGATTTATTCTGTGTGAAAAATAATTTTCACATAGAAAGCAGCTACCCTATAAACACGGTTCCTCCTAAGAGAGATTGGAGAAGTCCCTTTATAGACTTCGTGTCATACAGAATCTTACCAGAGGATCCTAAAGAAGCAGTATCTATCAAAAGACGATCACTATGTTTCTATTTTGATGCTTCTTCACAAAGTCTATATCGTCGAACTTATGATGGACTATTGTTACGATGTCTCTCTGATAATGAGGCAAAGCGGGTTATCCAAGAAGCTCATGATGGTGTATGTGGAGCACATCAACCCGGTACTAAGTTACATGATCGTATCAGGAGGATGGACTACTATTGGCCTACCATGATTGCATATGCCGTGAAATATACAAGACAATGCAAAGCCTGTCAGGTTCATACAGATTTTATACATCAGCCTTCTGAGTATTTACATCCTACAATGGCATCATGGCCCTTTGAAGCATGGCGTATGGATATCATTGGTCTTATTCATCCGTCGTCTTCTAGAGGACATCGGTTCATATTGGCTATCACCGATTATTTCTCCAAATGGGCGGAGGCGATCCCTCTTTCTGAGGTAAAGACATCCAACGTGATCAGCTTTATCAAGCACCATGTAATTTATCGCTTTGGGATACCCCGAAGGATAATTCATGACAATGGGCCTCAATTTATCAGCCAAGCGTTTTACCGATTTTGCGATAAGAATCGGATACAAAATATGGCCTCAACAACATATAATCCTGTTGCTAATGGTTTGGCGGAAGCCTTCAACAAAACCATCATTAAACTCTTGAAGAAGTTCGTCTCGTCGAACAAAAGAGATTGGAATGAGAAGCTGGGAGAATACCTCTGGGCATATCAAACAACGGTACGAACACCAATAGGTTGTACCCCATTTTCATTAGTTTATGGGTGTGAAGCAATTCTCCCCATTGAAGTCCAAATTCTATCACTCAGAATAGCAGTGGCTAATGAGTTGACTCAGGAAAAGAATGATCAATTAAGGCTTCAAGAGCTAGAAGGATTAGACGAAAAATGCCTTCAAGCTCAACAGCGCATTGCGTTCTACCAGGCACGCATTTCTAGAGCTTTTAACCAAAAAGTGAAGGAAAGAGTGTTCAAAGTTGGTGAGCTAGTTTTAGCTGTGAAAAGGCCAATGATCATTACGCACAAAAGTAAGGGCAAATTCTAGCCCAAATGGAGGGCCCTTATGTGATTGAAATAACGTTTTCAAATGGTGCTTATAGATTAGCCAAGCCTAATGGAGATTTGATAATGGCTCCTATCAACGACAAATTCCTGAAGAAGTACTACGCTTAATCTTTCTTGCTTAAACGGAGTATGATGAAGATCTCATTTCTGACGATACTACGTACAAAGACTGGTTGGATCATATTCTATCATGTTCTTGTGACCTCTGAATAGATATGTTTAACTAATTTGGAACTTCAAAGCCTATCATATCCATAATACCTCTGATAGTGTTTTGTATACAAATTTAGTTGGATCATATTCTATCTTGTCCATATAACCTCTGAATAGACATATCCAGCTGAAACTTACCAAAAGTATATCACGTCCATATTACCTCTGATATCACTTTCATCCTAGCCTATCATTTATATTCTAAAGTGATGGGTCCACAAAGTCAGAAGAAGTATCTTTATTATCTCCGATAATAGCAGGTTACAAAAGGAGCAGAAAAGTACATCATTGGAAAGGAGCCGTTAAATCGCAGATCTGTTGCGCCAAAGCAGCCATCTTCTTATTCCTAGAGTTTGAAATGTTAGTGCAAGCCCGCTCCAGCCTTGCTTCGTCATTGTTCAAGAAAGATAGTTCGGACAAGGAATTAACAAAACTGGCGTGGATGACACCCGCATGTGCCAAGTTCTGTTGAGCTGTCTTAGCTTGGCCTTCAAATACATCACGAACTACCGACGTCTTGAGAAGCCTCTCCCTTGCCTGAGCGAGTTCAGCTTCCAAGTCTCGAACCCTCGCTTCGTTTCCCTCACATTCGGCCTGGCACTTAGCTAGCTGAGGAATAACCTCTACCAAGACGGCTTGCTCATTATCCATCTCTTGCTGCTGTTACTGGATGGATTTGTTTAAAGATTCTATCTGCTAAGCAAGTTTTGCAGTTAGGGAGTCGTACTCAGCCTGAACCAGATCGTCGATGCTGCCTCAGGATAGTTGTAAATATTCGTTAATGGGTTATTTTAAACCATTAACTATTTCCTCTAGCGCATCAGCTCTTTCTACGTCATTAAAATTTCTAATCGGCGCTATGGTGAGCTTGGAGGACGTCTTCAGAGCATCAAAACTTAGATTCTTCTCCAGCACCATAGATATCAATTCTTTCAAAGTGACGTAGAATATGCTAGTGTATTGTTTAACTTGCGTGGCAAAGATCGAATGTACGCTGGGAGTGACTGCAATACCGGTAAATCTCCCTTCAGGAATGACTGCAGAGGATGTTGCCACAGTTGTTGCTTCAACAGACGGCGCGACAAAAGAAGGGACACCAGCAACGGTTGAAGTTGATGGCATACTCAACAAAGGAGGCACAGTCGAGATAATGGGCTCATCCTCCTCTGATGATATTTGAACTGCTATTGGCGGGATGACACCCGAGAATGTTGCAGATGAAAGATCAGTAGCTTCAAAGCATGCTTCTTCGACATCGGGCACCGCCGTTTCATTAGCTTGATCCGTAACAAAGTCAGAAGTTGTGTCAACTCCGCCCTCCCCAGAGATGTCTTCGCCTGAAAAGAAGACAAGAGAAAGTTAATATCAATTTGATATTAATTTTCCTGAAAGAAGCACAAAAATAACATTTACCCATGGCCGATGGTATGTATGTTGCGTCTGCAGCTTGTACAGTTAAATCATTTCTTAATGATGCTAAACAAGCTGTCATATCTGGTGAAGAGGGTGCACCAACTGACGTTTGAGGGTAGTCATCCCAGTCGTCACCCAGATCCACTCGAGGTTCATCGGGTGGAATCTCGCTAGAAATACTTACAGACGAAGGAGGGGTTATTCCCATTATTTGTCTGGATAAAGGTATATTGATTCTTAATATGCTCGGTCTTGAAGGCGATCTCGAAGCACAACCAGTAACGGTGGTAGCGGCAGCAACCGCGAACAAAGAATCTCCAGCACTGTCAACCGGAACTGTGGAGGTTCCCTCTCTAAAAGGCGAAGGACCTCTGATCAAAGAATCATCCCCAACAGGGGAAACAACATGCTCACTCCTAGAGGCCCCCTTAGTGGAAGTCCTTTTAAGACCTCCGACAGTCTTCTTCTTCTTGCGAGGGGAAGGCTCTTTCAGAGTGGAAGCCTTTCGCTTATTAGAGATAACGAGAGGTTCTGCTGGTGAAGCTATTACGCCTCTCGGTATTATCAGCAAAAAATTATCTGCACCGGTAGTGTCTTCACCTTCATCAGAGGAGACGGATGGGATCTCCTCTCTTCCAGTGGACTTAAGGGAGGGCATCCTGAAACTTCCATACACATCAAAATCACGATGGAAGGTATTGATGGACGCGTAAAACTGCGTGTACGAGTGAAGAATGCGCAATTCTACGGAGAGAAAAGTCGCGGGCACAGCAAAGAGTGCTCCGGTACAACCCATGATGAAGTACTGCCATCCTCTAGCTCCGTCGATAAGTCCACCTTTGCACTTGAAGCTGGTGATAGGATTCTCCACGTGCAACTGGTCGTACCCAAATTGCCTGGCGAACCGGCTAGGCAGATAAGGCTCCAAGTAGCAGTAGTCCTCACTTCTGTACAGCAGGTGGGAAGGTCTAATGCAGACCAACCAGTAAAAGGCTTCAGGAGAAAGAATAGTCTTCCCATGGCCCGTATCCTGAAGTTTAGTCCCCTGTTGATTGATATGTACGGGGGGGACGGTACAGAAGAGCTTCCAACCATGGGCAAAATTTAATGATCGCCGACAATCGATGGCGCTAGTCATATTCCAAAGGGAATTCTTATAATTCAACAAGAAGTTATTTTCTGAACCGCTGGCAGATCCGGGAGACATCACTCTGGTATTATGAAGGATTAACCATCCTATCAGATATAAGAATGATAATTCCACTCTGGGATATCCTTCACGCTGTGTATCATCTGTAAGCAGCCCATCAGTAATGGCCCTCAGGCCAGCTTGTATCCGGCATACCATGGCAAGGAACAGGCCCAATCTTGCTCTAAACACCAAACATACTGCGGGCCATATGGTGTTGCGATGAATGCGATCCACAGACGCGATGATAGGCACTACCTATCGGCGTAGCCAGACAAAGAGCCAGCCAGTTGAGCTTCCATTGACAGAGGCTTACGACAATGACTCATATAACTAAAGGCTTTAGTGCCTGTAGGATAACCCCCTATCTCCTCATCAAGAACATAATCTGAAGCCCCTGCATCTTCAATGAGATCATCGATCGTATTGGCACTAAGCATGCTCAGGACGTTCAAAGGCTTATCTCTGCTATCTACAACCTTGTCCGGCTTAGCATTTCTGGCCTGATGGAAGAAGAGGTAGGATACCCATTTGTTTATATGGGCCAAATCAGAGGGCTCTTGGTAGAAGGTGGTGCAGGCAAGATAGACTCATCAACTCCTGGTATACTGCCACTGCCCGAGGGTTTGTATCCCTCAGCTCCCTGTTTTTGGGAACTTATTTTTCATAAGGAGTCTCTCCCATTGGTAGCTTTGAAATCTCTGCCATCTCATGAAGGGCTAGTCCCAACTCCCCTAGCAGAGTGGCGAAAGTCCCAGTGAGCGAGTTATACCACTCCATCAAAGCTAAGAACAAATTAGGGTTGAGAGGCAGCCCAACACTAGTGGCACTCACAGTCGCAAACAAGCCAATACTTTCTAGCTCCGTTTGAAAGTGCTTCAGGGCCCAGGCAGTTAAATTGGCCCATCGAAGATTCCAAGGGCTAAGCCACCCACTGGTGCGAGGGTTAACCTTGGGGTATACTCCTCCCTGCCCCATAAAGTCATTACAGAAAGTCGCTATTTGAAGCATCTAGATCAGCGAAGTGTCTTCACTCGGGACGCTGCCCGGCAGTAATCCTCTGAAAGGCATAATCCTCTGAAGTGTCTTCACTCGGGACGCTGCCCGGCAGTAATCCTCTGAAGGACTGCTCACAAAGACTCCTCGGTTCAATCCTTTCTTGTATGAGATCTTCCCTGGCCGCCCATGAAGATCTGGAGTCAGAGTCCATACCATATTTTTGGGATGCGTGGCATGGAAGAATGCCGAGATAGGGTAATCTTTGGGCATCCTTGGCAGATACATGACTGTGCCCTCAGCAGAAAATACCCAATTTTCCTTCTTGGGATTAGTCTGGGATTGTTTATCGATAACATCCCCGAATAAGAAACCTGGTTTCTTATATTCAGTCCCATCTATGTATGTCAGGGGCTCCCCACTGATCATACTCAGCAGCATTCGTTCTCCTTGGGACGAGATCAGAATTCCCCTTTCTTGAGGATACTCGGTTCCAGAGATGGGGAATGTTACATGGGACAAGTCCTCCAGATAGTTGGAATTTAGCATCCCAGCAGCAGAGCCCATCACTTCCGCCAAAGGAGGGATCTGCAGGTCCACTGCAAAAAGCAATAAGTCAGTTTTACGCTAGACGCTACACTCTTACAGTATACGCCAAAGCCTAACAGTCTGAGCTTTTATGCCAGACTGCAAAAACTTGAGTCTTACGCTGGAATCTATTTTCAGTGCGTAAAACTCAAGGTTGGCAGTATACGCCAAAAAATCTAATAGTCTGAGTCTTTACGCCAGACTGCCAAAATTTAAGTTTTTTATGCTGGAATTTACATGCGCGTAAAACTCAAAGTTTGTAGTATACGCCAAATTTTGACAGTCTGAGCTTTTACGCCAGACTGCGAAAATATAGAGTTTTTACGCTGACATATTAGGAATGTGGGCATAATGATAAAATATCTCTGTGCATCATCTTCCTCGAAGAGGCTATTAGCACAGAAGATGACCTTGCGCATACACGTACAACGTGTGCGAAGGATTTTATTCCTCTTGAAGTCTTTACCTGTGATGCCCGGTGCATAGCTCGACGGTGGAACGCTTCGTTCAGATCGGGGCTCGCTCAGCCTAATGATGAAGCGAGATGAGGAAGCAGCTTTATTTCCTTTAGCAGTGGAAGCCTGTTTCGGTGCCATGGCGAAACTCAAAGTTCTCAGAAAAAAGACGAAGACGAAGAGTTCTCAAAGAGACGAAGGGTTTTGCAAAGACTGATGAAGGGTTTTTCTCTCTTAAGACCTTGGACTATTTATAGAGTTCAGATAAACTCTTCGAATCCCTAACCAAATCTAATTTTTAATATTCGGTTATGATTTAGGACCACGTCAGCCTATCATTTGAAAAAGAAGAAGGACAGTCATACTACGTAACAAATCTATGGTTTTACGCTCAGAAACTTTTACGCTCAGAGGCTACAAATCTACGGTTTTACGCTCAGAGGCTACAAATCTATGGTTTTATGCTCAGAAGCTTTTACGATTAGAGGATACAAATCTATGGTTTTACGCTCGGAAGCTTTTACGCTCAAAGGGTACAAATCTACGATTTTACGCTCAGAGGCTACAAATCTACGGTTTTACGCTCAGAGGCTACAAATCTATGGTTTTACGCTCAGAAGCTTTTACGTTCAGAGGCTACAAATCTACGCTTTTACGCTCAGAGGCTACAAATCTACGGTTTTATGCTCCGAGACTACAAATCTACGGTTTTACGCTCAGAAGCTACAAATCTATGGTTTTACGCTCAGAAACTTTTACGCTCAGAGGCTACAAATCTATGATTTTACGCTCAGAAACTTTTACGCTCAGAGGCTACAAATCTATAGTTTTACGCTCAGAAGTTTTTACGCTCAGAGGCTACAAATCTATAGTTTTACGCTCACAAGCTTTTACGCTCAGAGGCTACAAATCTACGATTTTAATCTCAGAGGCTACAAATCTATGGTTTTACGCTCAGAAGCTTTTACGCTCAGAGGCTACAAATCTACGGTTTTACGCTCAGAGGCTACAAATCTATGGTTTTACGCTCAGAAGCTTTTACGCTCAGAGGCTATAAATCTATGGTTTTTACGCTCAGAGGCTACAAATTTACGGTTTTACGCTCAAAGGCTACAAATCTATGGTTTTACGCTCAGAAGCTTTTACGCTCAGAGGCTACAAATCTACGGTTTTTACGCTCAGAGGCTACAAATCTACGGTTTTACGCTCAGAGACTACAAATCTATGGTTTTGCGCTCAGAAGCTACAAATCTATGGTTTTATGCTCAGAAGGTTTTACGCTCAGAGGCTACAAATCTATGGTTTTACGCTCAGAAGCTTTTACGATTAGAGGCTACAAATTTATAGTTTTACGCTCAGAGGCTACAAATCTATGGTTTTACGCTCAGAAGCTTTTACGATTAGAGGCTATAAATCTACGGTTTTACGCTCAGAGGCTACAAATCTATGGTTTTACACGCTCAGAAGCTTTTACGATCAGAGGCTACAAATCTACGATTTTTCGCACAGAAGCTACAAATCTGTGATTTTACGCTCAGAAGCTAACAGATGCTACGGATCTATGACTTTTCGCATATCCTAAGCTCACGCAGGACAGAGTATGCGTATATCTTGACAATTTGGGTCTTATACTCGAGAAGACCAATTATAAGGGTTTACGCAGAAAATACTTCTTTTGGCTACAAAACATTCCAAGTGTCCGAAATACACAGATGCCAGCATTGAAGATGACTCTTATTCTTGGGCCATTGGAAGTTCATTCGAAGTCTAGCCAGAATCTTTTACAACTAAGCTCAAGTATGGCCTGTTCGGCGGACATTTTTGGCCCTGTTTCGAGGAATTTTCGGGAAGCCATTCTTGAAGATGATGTTCTGAACATAAATTCTTCGTATCAAATAAGTGACAGTTCAGAATTCTATGCGACTCCTCGTCCAAAAATAGCATGACAGTTGGATCTTCAAGATAACTTAATGCTAAAGAGCTTTTTACGCATCTTCCGTTATGCGTAAAAGTCGGGACGTGACCGGATAAGCGTTTATCAAAGTCAGCATAAGATTACTCAGGCCTGCTGAAGCTGCGTATTATCAGACTTCCTCACAGCAAATATGGCAAATCAATGATGCATAGAAGAAGATAAGTTTATTAATCATGATTACATATGATAGAAATCCGTTTTACAAAGGATTTTCATTAATATTCAAGATCATGATGGGAATCTATTACGTCGGGTTCTCATATTGATGGAGATCCTTTTCTTCTTCTACGGCACTTCATCGGCTTCTTCGACCGATGAACAAGAAAATAATTAATGGCGGAAGGATACAAAACTGGGCTTATGTAAATTATCAAGCCCACCCTCCATACGCCATGGCAGCCACGCCCTAGAATTGTGTTAGGGATTCAGACCCAATACAATACTAAAAAATAGGGCCAAACTGCCTACCTACGTCCAGCTTCATGATAGGGGAAATACACCTAACAAGCTGTATGGTCTAATGAGACCCTTCCTCTCTCCTGGACGAGTCGCCATATGAAATTGCTGATTATCCTGAGCAAAGGAAACTATGATATCCTTTCATGATCCATCGTTGCAGAGGACATTTGCTCGAAGATGCCTCCTTTTATGGCTCCTTACATGCTGGAAGAGCATAATCTTCTTCTTTCTCATGTCAGCCCGATGAATCTCGGCAACCATCTTTTTGGTGAAGGAAGTATGGAAAAACAGGTGCACTCGCTTGCCTTTATATAGGCAAAAAAGAACATACCCAATCCCAACAACTTCCTAAATACCTCCAAAAAATTAGCCTCGCAGAACGAGTCAAATTTGACCGTTTCATACTTCATTCAAAGTATTTCAAATTACGAGGAATTTGAAAACTTTGAGGGGGTCTTGTAGAAGCATGAAAATACGTTGGGGAATTATACGTGTAAAACCCCCAACATGCATGAAGCCCGTGTAAAACGGATCTTCAGTACTGTGTGGCATAAAATATGACTAAAGAGCTATTGGCGTACAGCAGAGCTTCAACACAATTTACCGTAAAATAGAGCTCCAGAACAGTCCGCGTAAAACAGCATTCAAAGACCGTTTTGGCGTAAAAATGTTGCTACACCTCCCTCCGGCGTAAAATACGTTTGCTTTTAATGCAGCGTGAAGTTGTACGAGGAATTCTTCGTATTCCTCGAATGAACCTGTCAGACAAAACAGTGAACCTGACTCCTGACAAAAAGTACTGCACGACGATCGAGAGGACGGCTGTAATGATGATTTTGTACAGAGATCCAGACTGTCGTTTAGTGACATATCCTTGATACGAGTCATTTTTACGCATTCAAGGAATACACTGCCTATTCTACACAGGCAGAGATAAGTTTTTACGCTCAAGATGAGATAAAATCAGACGCCACGTCAAAAGCTGTTCTTCGTACAGAACTTGAGGCATATCTCTGCAGTTAATGCACGAGATGGGGGCAGATCTCTACATTTAATGCACGAGATTTTGTTCTATTTTTAATTACTGAGAGAGCTAAAACTAGGGCTAATATGCTCACATCACTATCCTGGCATTTTACGCCAACTAGGCTATTTTCAACTATAGGAGCACGCCGTATGCTATCTCCTCGAAATACGCCAACCAGACTATTTTCAACTATAGGAGCACGCCGTATGCTATCTCCTCGAAATACGCCAACCAGGCTATTTTCAACTACAGGAGCACGCCGTATGCTATCTCCTCGAAATACGCCAACTCAGGCTATATTTGCAAAGGTACGTGATAAGGCTATTTGGCCCTGAATACGCTCAAGACCTCAGTCAGGAAGGATAATTGGCTATCTTTACGCTGGTAACCTATTATACAGCTATTTGGCTTTTACGCCAACAAGACAGCTATTTGGCTTTTACCCCAACAAGACAACTATTTGGCTTTTACGCTAACAAGACACCTATTTGACTTTTATGCCAACAAGATAGTTATTTGGCTTTTACGCCAACCATCTCTACGCAAGGGGCAGTTACCTACGTGGCTTGCTTGCCATGATCTTCGAGAAGCGGTTATACGCGTTACCTCATAATAGGACACGCGTCATACGCGAATTCAGGAGATCATTCAGACGTGGGTAGCAGTTATTATAACCACTGCGTAAAGAATGTTACTCTCTTCACAGTCTGGCTTCTACGCCGACTGGACAGTTACTGTGACTGATCTCTATAAATAGAGACTTCTGGTCACAGGAAAAAGGGGGGATCGAAAAGAAGGGTCAGAATCAGAAGAGCATAGAGCATAGACAAAGAGCGCCGATTGATAATTTCGGCAACAAAAATTCAATCCCTCTTGCAACCTTTGAAGCTTCTTCTTCTTCTACAACACTTCTTCGTCATCGTGTGGTCCAAGGGACAAAGTGATCGACCGCAGATCAGACTCCTATAGCAATTTTTCTCCAGAATTATTTTTTTGTACTTAACATCCTCGTATAGGATTAATTGTACTTTTTTTCTTGTTTGTAAACAAAGAAAGGGTTTCGTATAAACCCTGTTTTCATTCTTTTGTTTATCATCAAACACCGAGCAAATCTCCGTACTGGGAGGGATAGATATCGGTACACATCTTGTACTGGTGAGTGAGTTAACCCACTCGCCTAAACCAACACTAAGTAATTGTAATGTCCCGCTCTGCACGGTGTATTGTGATTGGTAGGTTGGCTCGAAGAAAGCATGTTGGACTTTATGCGGAAAAGATCGTTCAAAAGGCTATTAGGTCATGACGGGAAGTCACTTTAGATATGGTGAGTGGTGTTGGCTCTTCAATCATTTATCTTCACGCTTAACAAAATAACTTATATTTATGTTTGTGTAAGTCACTACGAAATATTACCTATAAGAACCATAAAAGATAATGAAAGATAATAAATCACATTCTATTTACATGTTTTGTTGTAGAATGATATATTGAGAAATAAAAAATTAAGTAATCACATTCTATTTACGCGTGCTGTTGTAGAATGATAGATTATGTCGGTAAGTCTCTGGACTAGGCAGTAAGTATGGTGAGCTACAACTCAAGGCAAATAGTAAGAACTGTGGCATACTCTATCAAGTTTTATATACTTGCATGATATATTTCTTTATAATTAAAGTTGCATATGCGTGCATGGTCACCGACAACTTATGCACAAGGTTAGGTTCCTTGAAACGGTACTCTGAGGCCACGAAACTGTTTCGAACTAGGGGAACAGAATGCTGACTGACTATCATTGGAATAGACAGACTTTTAGTGGGGCTCGCTACTTGTACTGTAAAGGACAACAGAATTCCATTCAGTTTGAGTTAGCTTATGGCCAGTGACCTTCATATAGATAGGATGCATGCTAATCAAGTCTTATGCAGGTAGAGTAAGTATCACTCAATTACAGGGATGGCTACACGACCTTGGGTAAGAATCACAAAGAGGTGACAACACATATGCTTTACGTACTCGTCGGATAAGAGTAATATGCATGCTTTGTATTCCCTGTCAGATATGAATAAATTATATGCCTTACTTTCCTATCATATACGAATAATCTGCATGCTTTTCTTCTCAGTTTGAATTGAGTACCATGCATACTTTACCTTTTTGTCGTATATGAACTATAATTGATCCTAAGGCAACAGACCAAGATCGTACTTAATAATTGTAACATCCATTTTCCAAAATCAAATATTTGGATTATTTTTGTCAACTTATTTTAATTGCCAAATATGTTAGTTAAATTAATTTAGTTAGTTCGGTTTAGTGATTTAGTTATAATTAGTCATAGATAGAATATTTTCTTCCTAACTAATTAGATTTCATTCCCACTAATTTTATTTATTTTCCATTAGATCTCAAATTCAAAATTAGAATGGTTAATGTCAAACTTGTAATAACCATACAACCCATCCTCACCATAAGTGACCAACCCTATCTGTTCATTCCCTCCATATTATTTCACTCCATCTTCTTCCCCAAATCTCCACCAAATTTCTCCAAACCCTAATTTCTCCTACACCATTCCAAATTACGCAAATTTCTTCTCCAAACTTCTTCCAATGGAGAGCAAGAGATTGGGAGCACAAGAGGAGCTTGGATAGAGTGCCAAGTAAGGATGATCGTGTCCAATTTTTCTTTCTTGTGTCCTCAAATTCGTGGATCTACATTGGGAGCTACTCCCAATAGGTAAAATTAATGTTTTTCCCAATTTTATGGTAGAGATTCTCTAATTGAACAAGTAGGAACCCCCAATAGTTAGATCTATGAGTTAGAATAATCCATTTGGTATAAGTACGAATTTGTGTCCACCAAGTGTTTGATACATATTCCTAAAAAAAAATTGTGTCCAATTTTGGATAGAGCTTGTGTCCACCCATTCTAGATGGGATATGTAGGGCTTGTGTCATGATATATTAGGATACACATGGTTAGAATTGGTAATTCATAAGCATGGGTGTCCATAAGTACCAAATTAGAAAATTGTTATATATATATATATATATATATATATATATATGGGTAAAGGGGATATGAGCCATCGTCCTTATTTTTCTACATGAGTCATGCACATGTGTACCAATAGGAATAGAGTGTACTAGTGCACATGGGTGCACATGGGATATGGAAGTCTATTCCTATTAGTCCACATGTGCATGGCTCATGTAGAAAAATGAGCACTATGGCTCATATTCCATTTACCCTATATATATATATATATATATATATATATATATATATATATATATATATATATATATATATATATATATATATAGCTAATCATATATTTCACATATCACATATGATTGAGCCAGATCATAGTTAGACCGTAATTCACCCAAGCCATTCACACATCGAAAGTAGTACTTCAAAACACTTAGATAGTTACAGTCTTCTTTGTTCACTCCATATTGGCTGATATATGCCTTATTTGCTCATATTTACTTGCTTCACACTACTTGTCATGCCATGATACTAGTCTACTTATTTTATCATGTATTTTATTACTATTTCCAATTTTATAGTCTCTACCATGTAACGATCCGTTCCGCTCAAGCGGATTGCCGATTCAAACCGCAAAAGTGCAATGATCCAACCCGCTTTGCTCAACGAGAAGATTCGTTTGAGTCAAAAGGATTTCCAGACTTGATCCTTCAGGAGTTTCGGCTTAGGATTTTAAAGGCTCGCTCGGAGTATCGCTCGACCGAGGCAAAACATTGCTAAGGTGGGTGGCTACGATGAACTTGTCTTTGCATGCTAATAAGAATACAACACACCTAGCTAAGGGAATAATCCCAACTTGTATTGCTTGTGTTAGAACATGGAAATGGAACTTTGCTAATACATAGACCCTCGCATGCTACCTTTGCCTTGTGCAACTAGACCCCTCTATGCCTCGAGTAAAACAATATGTGTGTGCTCTTCGGAGTGCACTGCTTCCCTTGCTACACTGTACGACCCTAGATTATGTCGCTCGGTATGCCCCTTTATGGTTTCACTCATCGGCTTACCCTTGGGTCCGAGCCAACGTTAATGCTTAAGTTTTCTTTTGAATGCAATGCTTGTCTGCTTATATGTTAACTTGTACTCGTTGCCTCGATTCAATGCTTGTCAATAATTGTATGCCAATGTCAAGTAAATGCTATCTTGCCTTGCATTCATCTAAACCACCGGAGGACTATCTAATAGTCGTTCGGATCCAAGTATAAAATATTGCAAGTATTCGGGACCATTAGGTCGCCAAGGCATTTTTTGAACTAGGGAATTGCATCAATGGACAGTTAAGCAAGATAACTTCATCTAGGAGAAATTGATACTCGTCTTGTACTCAATCTAACGGCTCAGGGAGACTATGCAAAGATATATCATGCTATGTGATTGTCTTATTCTCGTATTGCCTTAGATTGCATCAAGTCAAGTAAACACTGAACAAGAATCTTGTCATGTAAAGCAAGAAATCACAGCTCGTAGAGCATACTTGTCCTAAACAAAATCGAGTTATCCTATGAACCTAAAACCCAAGACCTGCATGGTCACGGACAACTTGTGCACAAGGGGGATTACAACATCCCATTTCACAGACGGTCTCGGGACACTGGGATCGATCCAGGCTAGAAGGACTCCATGTTGTTCTCTCCTTGTTTATGGGGACGGTGCGCAACGCCCATGTTATTTTATCGTTCACACCATTCTGAACCCCATACTCATTGAGAGGCGTCTCTATTTGTTTGGTAGAATGGCATGCAATGCCCGGTTCAAAGCGTTTCAAATATTCCGCTAGTCAGACATCATCTATTATGGCTATGCCAGTGACCCTCATGTTCATATAGAAAAGTCATCCTCGCTTAGCGACAATCCGCGTGCGAGTCATTGCATCGCAGTCAATAAACTGAAATACTTGAGCATCCACTGCAATACTTCTGGATAACCTGTATGCTCGTGCACCCAAAATATAATCTCGTACTGAAATACTTGTGTTTGCACATGCTATTGCCCATGGATTTCATATATATGCTCGTGCTTGAATTAACTTGGTTTGCCTTGGACAGGAAAGGACAAATGGTAAGTTGGTAAGTTTCGACGTATTTCCTCTTATATCGCACGACGCACTGCTACACGAGTTAGGCTATTCATATATGCCATGAAACTGATCCTAAGGCAAGACTAGAAAGATAACTAAATAGATGGTGCACGAAACCTTTATAACATGTTTGGATTTGTCGACCGGGCGAGTAGCCTTTCCACCAGTGCATTCATGTACTGATAATCTACCATATTGCTTGCAGGGTGTCGGAGAACCTCGTTCGTTGCGGATACCTCCTTCGTGCGTGCTAAGCCGTGACATATTGGTATCAGAGCATGGCTATACGCCTTTGGACTTTGTTTCAAGTTTTTCAGTTTTGAAAGCTCGTTCGTGGGTTATGTGCATACACTCTCTCTTAATGTCCCATCAGAATATTCCAAACAATAACTCTAAATACTTTCAAAAAGTGCATGTGAAATGATATAATTTCTTGTACAAAATTGTGATGCGAAGGCCTTTGTACCGACCTGTGCTAGACCCTTTGGGATTAGACTCATGATAGAAATTACAAGTTATGTGCAAACCCGAATACCTATACATATTTGCCCAACTAGTTAGTATAGGAATTGAATATGGCCTGAATGGTTAGCTATGCACACAACCTTTTGGCTAAGTTGTGTAGAGTATCGCGCATCAAGACCCTTTGGTGCAAGCTAGTTTTAAACGAGATTTGGATATCGTTCAGGAAATGGCAAGTCAGACTTAGAATGCCAACTGATAGAAACATTATCAGAATTATCGCTTAAGCGAATATAGAGAATCGTGCTTGGATTTTGGAAAATAGCTCGAACAGTATTTCGTATCGGAAGATACAAATCAAATATAAATGTAATTGGATGACTCGATTCCGAGTGGTGTATGAATCATTTAGAAATGTCCAAACGGATTCATAGGTCTCGTGCGATAGTCGGATTGAACGATTGGAGAATATCTAGAATAAGTGATAAGGCTTATATCAAATAGGGATTCGTGGAAATAGAAATCGATGTCTTGGTTAAGAAAACTTGCTGGAAACTTGGAGTATTGTGCGAGCAATTTTGGATTAAAATAAAATAAATTGAACTTGAATACAATATCGCTCGAATAGAAGTATAAGCGATAACGAATTTAACTTGGAGTTAGGAAGAACGATCTTGAAATTGAGTTCGGAACGATAACTTTCAAAATCAGTCCCAATGAGAACGATTATCCAGCAGGAGCGCTAGCGTAGTGATTCATGTACGGCAGGGATGATTGATCTCATGGGAATATGTTCGATGATTAGTCCAAACGAACTCGATGAATAGAACGTATCAAAAATGGAATATACTTTGACTTGAATATTTGAAACTAGTTGCTTGAGGAATGCTAAAAGTAAGACTATGGAATTACCAAACGATAACATTGATGTTGGATGATTTTTCTAGACGAATTATAATCAATGCATGAACGAACTTGACTCGATGGATTATATATATAACTTGGATGAAGCAAGGTGAAATATAAGGTGTCTTGATCGTGCCGAAGATAACCATAACATTCAAACGTTCTTGTCTTGTGCGAGCATAACTCTATGCTCGTACATGCGTCACATCCGGATTAGGACGATTATCCAGCGGAAGCGTTGGCATGGTAATCTTACGTCCAACGAGGTTGATTGAACTTACGGGAGACTAGAAAGTGACAACTAATGGATCGTCTTGACTTATGGTTTGACACGATAAGACGATATTGAGAATGCAAGTGAATCAAAAATGTTTCGAGGATAAGTTAGCCTAGAACCTGGAATAAATCAAGCTTGATGATTTTGTGAACGGATACATGAATCAGGTTGGATGAGTTGGAGTTATAATAAAAAAGGTTTAAAATTGAATCTTGGCTTGGTGGTCTAGACTTGGAATGGATATAGATTCTATCAAATATACTTAAGAAGATAGACTATACAAATTACTAGGCTTGTCCTGCATCTTGGATATATCATAAATTTTACTGAACGGACTCAAACCCCGTATAGATAAACATATTATTGTGTGTAGGATAATCCGTGCTCGATGTTCAGAAATTTAAGTAAAATGAGCTTGGGTAGGATACCCCGTGCAAATGAACAATAGTTTGACCCTAGGAATTGGGGCAAGAATCGTGCGACAAATTTGCACGATAAATCGTGTGCTTGAACTTGTACCTATGACCTGGTGAGCTGACCTAGCAATTAGGCAGACGACCTTGTGCCGAGTGAAAGAACCTGTATGACCAACTTTATCATATTGTTTGAACAATCCATTGAACTGGGGCAACAAGACTTAGGGTTAGACTTGGAACGATAACGTATGCTATTTTTGACCCAAAAAAATGAACGCTAGTCGGTTGAACCAGATAGATCGTGCTTAACGGTAGTACAAAAACTTAATTTTGAGTTGGAATGGAAAATGATATGGAATTTGATTGACCCTGTCAGAGTATCCTTGTGACTTATAAAACGAGAACCCTTGAGATTTTTGCAAGTAGCTTGTCCGATTTCACTATCTCTAAGTTCGGTTGAATAGATTTGTTTGAGGGACGCCTTGAATGTGTGCACGATCCAAGACTCAATGATATGTGAAACTCGAGTGCTAAGACTTCGCTATCGCCAAGTTGGTGATATGCATATGTTTGAAGGACGCTTCAAATATGTGCACGATCCAGACTCGCGATATGCTGATCTCGAATGCTAGTACAAGTGAATATCCGCATGAACAAGTATAATGACTTGTATAAGTTTGCCTCAGCCGTAGATCATCATCATTCAGATGTATTATAACGTACCCCACATTAAGCAATATGTTCCATGCTAAGGCACAATGAGATCGACTCAGTATATATGTGACACAGCGTAAGGAACAAGTAGGAGATTCATTCGAACAAATCAGATTTAGTGGTACCGATTGCTGCGCTTGGGATAGATTCGATAGTGAGATAGAATGACATGCGCTCAGGAAGTCTCGAGGACATGACTTTTTTTGAGTGGTGTATAATGTAACGACCCGTTCCGCTCAAGCGGACTGCCGATTCAAATGGAAAAAGTGCAATGACCCAACCCGCTTTGCTTAGCGAGAAGACTCGTTTGAGGCAAAAGAATTTCCAGAATTGGCCCTTCAAGAGTTCCGGCTTAGGCTTTTAGAGGCTCGCTCGGAGTATCGTTCGACCGAGGTGAAACATCACTAAGGTGGGTTGCTACGATGAACTTGTCTTTGCTTAGTCAGCACACTTAAAATATGGATGATACATTCTAGGCGTTAGGTGAATCACCCCCTGCATGCTAATAAGAATACAACGCACGTAGCTAAGGGAATAATCTCAACTTGTATTGCTTGTGTTAGAACATGGAAATAGAGCTTTGCTTATATATAGACCCTCCCATGCGACCTTTGCCTTATTCAACTAGACCCCGCTATGCCTCGAGTAGAACGATATGTTTGTGCTCTTCGGAGTGCACTGCTTCACTTGCTACACTACAAGACCCTAGTTTATGTCGCTCGGTATGTTCCTTTACGGTTTTACTCCTCGGCTTACCCTTAGGCCCAAGCCAACGTAAATGCTTAAGTTTTCTTATGAATGCAATGCTTACCTGCTTATATGTTACTTATACTCGTTGCCTCGATTCAATGCTTGTCATATAATTGTATGCCAATATCAAGTAAATGGTATCTTTCCTTGCATTCATCCAAACCACCGGAGGACTATCTAATAGTCGTTCGGAGCAAAGTATAGAATATTACAAGTATTCGGGACCGTTAGGTCGCCAAGGCATTTTTTGAACTAGGAAATTGCATCAATGGATAGTTAAGCAAGATAACTTCACCTAAGAGAAACTGATACTCGTCTTGTACTCAATCTAACAGCTCAGGGAGACTATACAAAGACAAATCATGCAATATGATTGTCTCATGCTCGTATTGCCTTAGATTGCATCAAGTCAAGTGAACATTGAACAAGAATTATGTCATGTAAAGCAAGAAATCATAGCTCATGGATCATACTTGTCCTGAACAAAATTGAGTTATCCTGTGAACCTGAAACCCAAGACCTGCATGATCACGGACAACTTGTGCACAAGAAGGATTACAGAATCCCATTCCATGGACGGTCTCGGGGCACTGGAACCGATCCGGTCTAGAAAGACTCTATGTTGTTCTCTCCTTGTTTATAGAGACGGTGCCCAACGCCCATGTTATTTTACCGTTCACACCATTCTGAACCCCATACTCATTGATAGGCGTCTCAATTTGTTCGGCGGAATAGCATGCAATGCCCTGTTCAAAGCATTTCAAATATTCCACTAGTCAAACATCGTCCATTATGGCTATGCTAGTGACCCTCCTATTCATATAGAAAAGTCATCCTCGGTTAGTGGCAATCCGCATCCGAGTTATTGCATCGCGGTCAATAAACTGAAACATTTAAGCATCCTCTACAACACTTTTGGATAACTTCTATGCTCGTGCACCCAAAATATAATCTCACATTGAAACACTTGTGTTTTCATATACTATTGCCCATGTATTTCATATATATGCTCGTGCTTGAATTAACTTGGTTTGCCTTAGACAGGAAAGGACAAATGGTAAGTTGGTAAGTTGGTAAGTTTCGACGTATTTCCTCTTATATCGCATGATGCACTGCCACACAAGTTAGTGTTTGATGATAAACAAAAGAATGAAACTAGGTTTATATGAAACCCTTTCTTTTTTTACAAACAAGAAAAAAGAGTACAATTAATCCTATGCTAGGATGTTAACTACAATAAAAAATGATTCTGGAGAAAAATTGTTATAGGAGTCTGATCTGCGGTCGATCACTTTGTCCCTTGGACCACATGATGATAAAGAAGTGTTGTAGAAGAAGAAGAAGCTTCAAAGATTGCAGGTGGGATTGAACTCTCGTTGCCAAAGTTGTCAATCAACACTCTCTGTCTGTGCTCTCTCTCTCTGATCTCTGATCTCTGATTATGCTCTCCCCTAGTCTCTGGGTGTGTATCTCCTCTTTTTGGCCCCCTTTACCCTTTGACCAAGGGTCTCTATTTATAGAGATCAGCTAAATAACTGTCCAGTCGACGTAAAAGCCAAACTGTGAAGAAAGTTGCATCTTTTACGCGACGGTTATAATAACTGCTATCCACGTTCAAATGACCCTCTGAATCTGTGTATGACACGTGTCCTATTATAAGGTAACGCATATAACTGCTTCTCGAAGATCATGGTATGCAAGCTACGTAGGTAACTGCCCCTCGCATAGAGATAGTTGGCATAAAAGCCAAATAATTGTCTTGTTGGCGTAAAAGCAAAATAGTTGTCTTGTTGGCGTAAAAGCCAAATAGTTGTCTTGTTGGCGTAAAAGACAAATTCTGCGTAGAACTTGATGTTGCATGAATAATAGATAACCAGCGTAAAAATAGCCAATTATCCTTCCTAACTGAGGTCTTGAGCGTATTCTGAGCCAAATAGCCTTATCACGTACCTTTGCAAATATAGCCTAAGTTGGCGTAATTCGAGGAGATAGCATACGGTGTACTCCTATAGTTGATAATAGCCTGGTTGGCGTAAAATGCAAGGATGGTGATGTGAGCGTATTAGTCCCAATTTTAGCTCTCCCAGTCATGACAAAATTATAAAGGATAGAACCAAATATCGTGCATTTAATACAGAGATATGCCACAATCTCGTGCATTAAATATCGAGATATGCCTCGAGCTCTGTACGAGAAACAACTTTTGACGTGTCGTCTGATTTTGTCTCATCTTGAGCGTAAAAACACATCTCTGCCTGTGTAGAATAGGCAGCATATTCCTTGAATGCATAAAAATGACTTGTATCAAGGATATGTCACAAAATGACAGTCTAGGTCTCTGTGCAAAATCATCATCACAGCCGTCCTCTCGATCATCGTGCAGTACTTTTGTCACGAGTCAGATTCACTGTTCTGTCTGACAAATTCATCCAAGGAATACGAAGAGTTCCTCGTACAACTTTACGTTGCATTAAAAACAAACGTATTTTATGCCGGAGGGTATAGTAACCTTTTTACGCCAAAATAGCCTTGGAGCGTTGCTTTACGCGGGCAGCTCTGAAGCTCTTCTTTATGTAAAACAGCTCTGAAGTTCTGTTTTACGCGGGCTTCATGTATGTTGGAATTTTTTACGCGTATAACTCTCTACCGTATTTTATGCTTCTACAAGACCCCCTTCAAAGTTTTCAAATTCCTCGTAATTTGAAATACTTTGAATGAAGAATGAAATGGTCAAATTCTGCAGCTTCTGAGCATAAAACCGTAGATTTGTAGCTTATGAGCGTAAAAGCTTCTGAGCATAAAATCGTAGATCCTTGCTCTGCACGTAAAATTATGGATCCGTTACGCAGCATGACTATCCATTTTCCTTTTCAAATGATCGGCTGACTTGATCTCAAATCATAACTGATTATGATAAGATCGGATTTGGTTAAGGATTCGAAGAGTTATCTGAACTCTATATATAAACCTAGGTCGTGAGAGAGAAAAACCCTTCGTCTCTTTCTGAAAACTCCTTGCCTCTTTCTGAGAACTCTTCGTCTTCGTCTCTTTCTGAGAACTCAGATTCGCCACGGCACCAAAGCAGTCCTCCGCTGCTAAGAAAAAGAAAGCCGCTTCCTCTTCTCGCTCCTCTGCTCAAGCACGAGCGACTCCTACTAGGCCAAGCGAGCCTCGTTCTGAACGAAGTGCTCCACCGTCTAGCTGTGCACCGGGCATCACAAGTAAAGCTTCGAGAGAAATAGAGAACCCTCCGCACACGTTGTACGTGTATGCACAAATATGCCCGTATTCTTAATGTGTCAGCATAAAACTCCATATTTTTGCAGTCTGGCGTAAAAACTCAGACTGTCAAATTTTGGCGTATACTGCAAACCTTGCGTTTTACGCACTGGATGTAAATTCCAGCGTAAAAACTCAAATTTTGACAGTCTGGCGTAAAAACTCTGTCTATTAGGTTTTGGCGTATACTGCAAAACCTTGAGTTTTTACGCACTGGAAGTAAATTCCAGCGTAAAACTCAAGTTTTTGCAGTCTGGCATAAAACTCAGACTGTCCAGTTTTGGCGTATACAATAAGAGTGTAGCACCTCATGTTTTACGCCCTGAGAGAAAATTCTAGCATAAAAATTGACTTTTTCTCTTACTTTTTGCAGTGGACCTACAGATCCCCTCTCTGGCTGAAGTGATGGGCTCTGCTGCTGGAATGCTGAATTTTAACTATCTGGAGGACTTGTCCCATATGACATTCGCCATCTCTGGAAACGAGTATCCTCAAGAAAGGGGAACTCTGATCTCTGCCCCAGGAGAAAGAATGTTGCTGAGTATGATCAGTGGGGAACCCCTGACATACATAGATAGGACTGAGTATAAGAAACCAGCTTTCTTATTCGAGGATATGATTGATAAGCAATCCCAGACGAAGCCCAAGAGGGAAGATTGGGTATTTTCTGCTGAGGGCACGATCATGTATCTGCCAAAGATGCCCAGAGATTATCCTATCTCTGTATTCTTTTATGCCACACATCCCAGAAAGATGGTATGGACTCTGACACCTGATCTTCATGGCCAGCCAGGGAAGATCTTTTATAAGAAAGGATTGAACCAAGGATCCTTTGTAAGTAGTCCCTCAGGCCCTGTCATGCCCTTCAGAGAATTACTGCCGGGCAGCGTCCCGAGTGAAGACACTTCATTGATCTAGCCGCTTCAAATAGCGACTTTATGCAATGACTTTATGGGGCAAGAAGGATTATATCCCAAGGTTAACCCTCGCACCAGTGAATGGCTTAGCCCCCACAATCTTCGATGGGCCAGTTTGACTGCATGGGCCCTGAAGCACTTTTTGACGGAGCTGGAAAGTATTGGCTTGTTTGAGGCGGTGAGTGACACTAGTGTTGGGCTGCCTATCAACCCTAACTTGTTCTTAGCTTTGATGGAGCGGTACAACTCGTTCACCGGGACTTTTTTCACTCTGCTAGGTGAGTTGGGCCTGGCACTTCATGAGATGGCAGATATCTCAAAGCTGCCAATGGAAGATACTCCTTATAAAGAGTACGTTCCCACCGATAGGGAGCTGAAGGATACCAACCCTCGGGCAGTGGCAATGTACCAAGAGCTGATGAGCCACTACCTTGCATGCACCACCTTCTACAAAGAGCCCTCTGATTTGGCTTATATCAACAAATGGGTATCCTACCTCTTCTTCCATCAGGCCAGAAATGTCAAGCAGGACAATATTGTAGATAGCCGAGATAAACACTTGAACCCCTTGAGCATTCTTAATGCCAACACAATCGATGATCTCATCGAAGATGCGGGGTCCCAAGATTGTGTTCTCAATGAAGAGATAGGGGGTTATCTTGCGGGAACCAAAGCCTACAGCTATATGAGGCATTGCCGAAAGCCTTTGTCAAGAGAAGCTCAACCGGCTGGCTTCCTTTCTATCTGGCTACGCTGATGGGTGGTTCCTGGCATCGTGTCTGCGGATCGCATTCATCGCAACACCTTATGGCCCGCAGTGCGTTTGGTGTTTAGAGCAAGATTGGGCCTGCTCCCTGCCATGGTATGCAGGATTCAAGATGGCCTGAGGGCCATCACTGAGGGACTGTTGGCTGATGATACACAGCATGAAGGATATCCCAGAGTGGAATTGCCATTCTTATATCTGATGGGATGTTTAATCCTTTACAACACAAAAGTGATGTCTTCCGGATCGGCCAGTGGTTCGGGCAATAACTTTCTGTTAAATTACAGTAATTCTTCTTGGAATGTGACCAACATCATAAATTATCGGCTAGCACTAAATTTTACCCATAGTTGGAAGTTCTTCTGCATCGTCCCCCCTGTATATATCAATCAATAATGGACTAAACTTCGGGATACGGGTCAGGGGAAGACTATTCTTTCTCCTGAAGTCTTTTACTGGTTGGTCTGCATTAGACCTTCCCATCTACTGTACAGAAGTGAGGACCACTGCTACTTGGAGCCTTATCTGCCTAGCCGTTTTGCCAGGCAATTTGGGTATAATCAGTTGCATATGGAAAATCCCATCACCAGCTTCAAGTTCAAAGGTGGACTTACTAATGGAGCTAGAGGATGGCGATACTTTATAATGGGTTGTACTGGAGCAATCTTTGCTGTGCCCGCGACTTCTTTCTCCATGGAGTTGCGCATTCTTCATTCGTAAGCGCAGTTTTATGCGTCCATCAATACCTTCCATTATGATTTTGATGTACATGGAAGCTTCAGAATGCCCTCCCATAAGTCCACCGGAAGAGAGGAGATACCCTCTGTTTCCTCTGATGAGGGTGATGAAACCACCGGTACAGATGATTATTTGTTGATTTTACCGAGAGGCGTAATAGCTCCGCCAGCAGAGTCTCTCATTATCTCTAGTAAACGAAATGCTTCCGCTCTGAAAGAGCCTTCTTCCCGCAAGAAGAAGCAGATTACCAGAGGTCCTAAAAGGACTTCTACAAAGGGGCCTCTTCCAGAAGTGAGCCTATTGTTTCCCCTGTTGGGAATGATTCTTTGATTAGGGGTCCTTCGCCTTTTAAAGAAGGACCCTCCACAGTTCCAGCTGATAGTGCTGGAGATTCTTTGCTCGCGATTGCTGCCGCTACCGCCGTTACTGGTAGTGCTTCTAGATCGCCTTCGAGGCCGAGCATAATAAGAATCAATATACCTTTTGTCACGACCCACACCCGGAATTGGGACACGAGTACGTGGGTACGTCCAGCCCACGCCTCAACATCGGCGGTAGAACGCTTTCTAGGTCTTGACGCTATCTAAACAATCTCATACGAGCATCCGACTTCATGAGGAGACACGGATACCACAATATAATATGAACAACATACTCAATCACATAACTACAGCACGATAAGATATCGAAGAAACCAGTAAGATGCAACACAAGTCTAAAATAGAAATAGTCTAACTCAACAATATAATCTAAGTCTCAAAGAGTATGCCGGAGACAAATCCAGTACCAAAAATAATCTGCTAAAAGAACTAACTAGATAACTAGTGATTCCGGCTAAACCTCCCAAAATCACAACTGAACTACCAAGTCCAAGTCTGCAGCTACTCACCCTGTGGTCCATAAATGTCGGACAACAGTCCTCTAAGGCATAGTCTGGAAAATATTTTCCAGTCAGGAAGGAGCAAAGTAGATCTTCAAATACCAGTTCCATTTAATTAATAAGGGCTATAAAACAATAACAGATGATGCTATATACTGAGAGAAGATAATGAATAAGCGCAATGGCATAATAAAGAGACAGGCAATATGAAGAGAGAGGCAATATAGGCAATATGATACAGTCAGTGCATAAATGAAATAAAGAGAACGAGGTACAATATCATATACGGGTGATGTGATATATGATCTAAAATAGAGAACTGTAACTATTCTAAGTGTTTGAAATATCAGTCTATCATGTGATCGGCTTGGGACAAGATCAGGCTGGTTACATATTATTAGCTATGATTCATGTAAGGTCAGGTTAACCATTTGGTTAGCTATGATGCAAGTAGTGGTCAGGCTAATCATATATAACAGCTATGAGGCATGTAACGGTCAGGCCGCACCCGACGTAAAGTGTGGGGTGAGCTATGATGCATGTAGAGTTGGGTATGATCACATAATTTATTAATATTTCCCCCACCCCCAACTAGTACATTGGATCCAATCACAACACGTCATGATACACGAGCAATATCCAATATATCATGTACAAGGTCTAAATATCAATGTCGTGTACAATGTCAATACGATAATCAATGTAACATCTCATGACTGCAGATCCAATCTATATACTAGTCCGTGTAGCATAATGTCATGAATCAGATGTAACATTTCTAGATACTGGAATTATAGATATTATCAAATAATTGGAAATTATCAGAGAATGTACTCGCCTTGGGTCCTTAGCTGGTAACACCAATGTCTTGTTCCAGAGTATCGTCTGGATGATCCAACAGTCCTATAGATATATCATAAAATAATACAATATTGCATCAGACATTACACTAATCACACAATCAAAAATATACTGAACTCGGGACTACGCTAGGCATGACTCTGGTCAATTAGAGTCAGTGTGCGTCAAGTTGCACGGGCGTCGCGTCTGTAATTGCTGTGCAATCAGACAGTCGATGATACGGGTCTTGCCAGTACGTCGATGTACATTTGGCAGTCTGCTACCATACTACATGGGCACAGGTCAATGCAACTACGGGTCACCTAGTACATATACAATATACATATTATTAATAACTAGCATTAATACTTACAATATATATATATACACCAAATTAAATACATATACAATATATACGTATACCAATTAATTACATATATTAATATATGTATATACCCTAATGAATTTACACTATGTATATATATTAAACATACCAATCAATTGTATTCGTTTTAAACGTATACTAGGGCATACGTCTATAATACATATACATAAGTATATATATATACTAATTTATATACATATATATATATATATATATATATATATATATATATATATATATATATACCATCATTAATATTAACAATACAAATACTAATACATTAATTGAATTTATACCAATATATATTTTATTAAATATATACTATATGAAAATAAACCAATATACATACATATACATATGTATATATATGAATACATATATACTATTACGTATATATATATATATATATATATATATATATATATATATATATATATATATATATATATATATATATATATATATATATATTATTGAATACATAAATGCTAATACATACATATATACGTACACTCATACACGTACACGCGTGCGTGTACGCGGGGGGGGGGGAGGATCGAACCTGCACACGACGACGACGAAGACGTCGACGATGATAACGATGACGAGGATGACGAGGTGGCTGGTGATGAACACGACGATGGTGGAGATGACGATGAGGTGAGGCTGTGTGAGCTAGGCAGGGGGTGGTGGTCGTCTCAGGCGAGTCGAGAAGGAGCTCAGGCAGGAGGATGGCCAGAGGGATGAAGATGATGGAGGAGGAGAAGGAGGAGGTATTGTTGTTGGTTGCTCGGGAAGTCGGGCGATTGTCCCGGAGGTGGATAGGGGAGCTGGGTCGGGATGATATCAGTCGGCGGGGCAGGAAAGAGCCGGGGAAGAAGCCGAGATACGGTGATGGTGGTGGAGCTGCTGATGATGGTGGTGCTGCTGCTGATGATGGTGGTGCTGCTGCTGATGGTGGTGGTGGTGCTGCTTCGGGTTGGCCACCGGGGGAAGTTGCAGTGGGAGGAGCAGTAGCAGCCGGTGAGTCCAGACGGGGGGGGGGGGGGGGGGTGGTCGGCTGAGGAATGTCGAGGTTCGACGTGGAGGCGGAGACGAGCGGGGGCGGTGGAGATCGACGGGGGAAGAGGCCGGGGTGTGGAGCTTGGGGCAGTGAAGTGGTAGCAGTACGGGGGATCTCGTGGTTGTGGTGGTTCAGTGTCGGTGAGGCGAAGGGGAGTGGCCGGACCGGTCGGGGGAGAGCCTGGTAGGGGTGGAGCTAGGTCGGGGAGCTCGACTGAGGGGCCTGGCCGGAGGAGGCTAGATCGGGTGGCCGGGCTGAAGGTGATCGGAGGTTGGCCGGGCTGGATGGAGATGGTTTTCTCAAATCTAAAAATAGGTGAAGAGGAAGAAGAAGAAGGGAAGAAGAGAATTGGAAATGGGAAATTTTTTTCTACGGTTGAGAGCTTGTGAGGAGGAAGGAGAGAGAAGATGGGGGCTTCCCTAGGTTTGGGGATTAGGGCATGTTGGGAAGGGTGAGGTGATGTGACATTTTATAAGAAGGGTGATGGGAGCTGTGTGGTGATGATGAGTCCCATTTTGAATGAATGGTCAGGATTGATCATGAGGAAATTACTCATACAAGAGAGGGTTGGGTTGACTAGTCAATATTAGGGCTTCTCCATTGGTTTGAACCAATGGGGTGTTGACACCTAATGCAATATTTACAAATTAGCCCCCTTAAATTTGGGTATTTGCACAGACACATGAAATAATGAAATATTGGTGGGGAAAATTGGTGTTTGGTGTTATGTAGGGTGAGAGGGTATTGTGTGTTTTGTATGGGCTTAATGAATGGGGTATTTGGATTAAATTGGGTTAAAACGGGATTAGTCAAAATTGGTATCCTCAATTAATTAGAAACAAATGCAAGCGGTGTTCTAAAATTAATTAGGAGTACATGTGGCCAAAATTAGGTTGGAACACAAATATCACTAGTCAAGAAGACTCAGAACAGAATATTACCCTAATTTGGGTTGCACAAAAAATCGGTCGAGATTGCCTCCAATTTCGATTGGAACGTACAACGATACAAAGTTGGAATTTATTTAGAAATTAAATAAACGTCCGCGATGAATATTGTGCGGCTAAAATGAAGCACAAGAGAGCATAATTATGAGTTACAAAAATGTTCAAATGGAAGGCGGGCACGTCTAGGGCAAGGTTGTAAAATTTGTTGGAAGACAAAAGATAGGGTAGCGCTCCAAATATCGAAGCAACAGTAAGGCGCAATAATTAAATAAAATTTTGGTAATTAATCACAATCCCAAATAATTAAATTCTAATTAACACAAATTAATACACAACCCTATAATTCGGTCAGGTGTTCATCTAGTGGGCTTCTAGGTCAAGTCTACCAGCTCAACAATAATGAACACTGTATATATATAATATTATAAATACACATCTCATGCAATTATTTAAATTAAATACACGCAATATTAAATATATATAAAAAGTCAAAAATACTTTTGTTTTTGGAACGTGGTAGTGACAAGTCTACCCTCCTTAAAAAAAAATTGTCCTCAAAATTCAAGATCCTCAATAGTAGTATTTACTCGTTATATTACCTTCCATCAAAATTTAAACCCACATAATCAATCCACATTGTCATTTCAATATTTTTCAAAATTCCGTAATTATTGGATTCCTGAAAATCCTCAAATTTAAAAATTCAAATTCAATTCTTATCACAATCTCCTCCGAAATCTTAAGTTCATATCTAAATACTCAAAATTGATATCCAATCCTCTAATTTAAACTCAATCAATGCACACTTTTATAAATTAAGAAATCCCATCTAAAAATACTAATCCATGAATCCATTTGATGTATATTTATAAAATTTAAAAATCTCGTCCAAAAAATTTGTGTTCAAACACTAACCCATTTATCATCTTACTCCTCAATTTTGAGCAAATCACTAGATACAAATTTTTACTATCCAATCATTTAATTAAAAAGCCAGTCAATGCATATTTATAAAATTTAAAAATTATTTCCCAAAATTTGAATTCAACACTAATCCATTAGTGATCTTAATCCTCGAGTTATTTTTTTTCCCACACAATACTCAATTAATATAATACTCGCAAAATCTTCAATTGCAATATTCAAAATAAATCTATATCTTGCAGTCAAATAAATACAATGATAATCTTCTTAAATTTCTCAAAATTTAATGACAAATTCAATCATTTCATAATCCTCATAAAATCAACATTTTAACAAGATTGTCTAATCCTGTCATATTAAATTCTCAACTCTTTGTTTAAATTATTGTTTATTCTCGAATTTTAAGGCACATTGTCTCTTTCTGTCAAATTACATCCTCTTCATTGATTCTTTACTTCAGTCAATCCTCAACAATCAAAGTCTAAGAGAATCCTACCTATAGTCATACAACACGCAATACAACACGCAATCTAGATAAAATATGCAATCTAGATGAAACACGCATTGTCATAGTCTCTTTTGTCGTGGTATTGCAGTATCTGTTAGGGTGTGCTACTAACTACATTCTAACAAGAAAATCATGAATACAAACTACGGTACTAAGGAATAAATCAATCAATCAACAGACGGAAAAGGACAGAAGGAAAGAACAGAACATAGTCTTCTAACCCATTACTTGGATGTCTTCATCCTCTAATATACACTTAACTTTGGCACATTCACTAACTAATTCCTATCCTTGTACACTGGTACCCGTATTAACTAATCATTAGTCCACAACATCCATGAATACATCCTCATTGCACACACCTGTCTATTAATACCACAATCTGATACCAAGAACCTCTAACACAATCATAGGTCAATGATGCATTCAAAGTTTGATACTCCTATCCCTTTAGGTACTTCTGTTCTACTACAAGTACACCCACTGCTAGTTCTCTTTCCTACTACAATTGTTCATATTAGTTGTTCTTATCTATCAAGTGCACACCAAGTGCAACACAGCACACTAAGTACTACTCCTTCTAATGCAACTCTAGATGGATATCCAAGTCTATTTTCAGTGCCATCTCAATCATGACCAAGTCAACAGATCCTTACGTATGTACTTCATCTACTCATATACTAATATATATTTCTTACTCACCATAAAATTTAATCCTCCAAATAAAATCATCAAATTTTTTTACTTCTCGAACGATTTAAAATAAAATGCATACACTTCCTCAAAAGTCAAATACTCAATATCGAAATAAGATTTTAATCACTTCTAAAATCTTTTACAGCTTTGACTATGTTTATTGAATCAAATTTGAATCCTCAAAAATTTAATAACATAGGATCTCAACCCCTTAAAATTCTTAAAAATTATAATTCATTTCCACTCTTCAAATTATAAATCCACAAATATACATATAAATACTCACAGTCTCTAATACTCAAGGTGCACTCAAATACACCCATTGTCTACAACTCTCAACTGTGTACTGAAATTTGTACTGCCCGAATTACTTGCACTATTACTTTAAAATGATCAAAGTTAGCATCACACATATTTTCTCCAATGAGTTTCTATCTATATTAACTGGTATATCAATCTAATTATCATCACACGAAATGCTTACTATTATTAGCATTATTCTCGACTAATCCTCGATACAGAATCATTAGTACTCTTGGTATGATAACACTAGCTTCATTATTGGATCATCTCATCAAACTTATTAGAACTCACGATTACTTGCACCTTCTATAACACCCATGTTTCACTTTACTCTCATGGCTAAGTATATGGTTCCTCATCTTGATTGATGTATATGTATTTTCCTTTAATCTTTTACAGCCTATTAAACTAATCTGTGATATGCTTCACAACTTCCATTACCAATCCTGATATTTCTATACTCATGACATCTCATTAAAACCCTTTATGCATATATATTTCTTTATTTTTAACACACCCGGTATCAATCATCAAATTGAATATCATGCTCTATTAATCCTTAGCACAATTCCTTGATACTTAATTGTTTACATAGATCATCCAATTACATAATCATGATTATCCAGGACGGGTATGCTGGCTCTGATACTAACTCTTGGAACTATCACTGATACTCTACATCTCCTTCTACTTATAGTACTATAATGACACCTATCCTAGAGCTATTGCTACAAGGTACTATGCTACGGGTTAACTCCAGATTAATGCCTACTGCTCACATGTCCAACAAAGAAGCACTTATAAGCTCACAAGTCACACTCAGTCAACACTAATACAAGACACAGACATAATTATAAGTCACTAATACTTAACAAGGAATCCTCAAAGAATAGAAGCTCAAAAAGGAACTGGATTGAGGACTGAAGGTATTTCTACTGCTAACAAATAAAAGAAGCTATGGAATCAAGTCCTATAATAATAGAAATAGATAAGTGTTGAGATGATACTTTAAGAACTAATTTAAGATACAACCTGATAATCATACATGTCTGTCAGAAATTATGACACTTAGAATCCTCGCCACGCCAGTAAGCATAGGTGCGATAAACGACAGGTTCTGTAACTAAGGTATGCAACTCTATAATCATGTCATCTAGAATCTTCGCCACGCCAACCAGTATGGCTGCGAGAGACTCTAAATTTCATAACTAAAGTATGTACATCCAAGTCAGGTTCCTACGTTCTCGTCACGACAGCTAGTATGGATGCGATAAACTCTAGGTTCCATAACCAAAGTAGACGTTTTACCTTTCTCACTGTTCTCATCAATATATGTCATCAGATGATACCGTTAAGTTTAGTCTGTAAAATTTATCTCGATAAGAAATCAACTCAATAACGATACCAAAAATTAAATTTAACAACTAGTCAACAAGAATCAAACTCAATATCAACAAGCGAGAACAGACGAAAAGAAGGGGAAATGAATTAAATTGGAATTCATAATGAGATTCTCAGGGGTTGTCCCAGGAATCTCTTAAATAATTCGTGATTGAGTATCCTCTCTCATACTAGTATCCTATGTCCTATATTCTATAGCAGACACGCAGTAGTACAACTAATACGTCGCACTACCACGACATCGCACAACTTGCGAAGTCTGACCTGCATGGGCCACCACTAAAAACGTGTCACGACCCGCACCCAAAATTGGGGCACAAGTACGTGGGTACGTCCAGCCTACGCCGGAGCATCGGCGGTAGAACGCTGTCTAGGTCTTGACGCTATCTAAATAATCTCACACGAGCATCCGACTCCATGAGGAAACACGGATACCACAATATAATATGAATAACATACACAATCACATAACTAAAGCACGATAAGATCTCGAAGAAACAAGTAAGATGCAACACAAGTCTAAAATAGAAATAGTCTAAATCAACAATATAATCCAAGTCTCAAAGAGTATGCCGGAGACAAATCCGGTACCAAAAATAATATGCTAAAAGAACTAACTAGATAACTAGTGATTCCGGCTAAACCTTCCGGAATCACAACTGAACTACCAAGTCCAAGTCTGCAGCTACTCACCCTGTGGTCCATAAATGTCGGACACCAGTCCTCTAAGGCATAGTCTAGAAAATATTTTTCAGTCAGGAAGGAGCAAAGTAGATCTTCAAATAACAGTTCCATTTAATTGATAAGGGCTATAAAATAATAACAGATGATGCTATATACTGAGAGAAGACAATGAATAAGCACAATGGCATAATAAAGAGACAGGCAATATGAAAAGAGAGAAAATATAGGCAATATGATACAGTCAGTGCATAAATAAAATGAAGAGAATGAGGTACAATATTATATACAGGTGATGTGGTATATGATCTAAAATAGAGAACTGTAACTATTCTAAGTGTTTAAAATATCAGTCTATCATGTGATCGGCTTGGGATAATATCAGGCTGGTTATATATGATTAGCTATAATTCATGTAAGGTCAGGCTAACTATTTGGTTAGCTATGATGCAAGTAATGGTCAGGCTAATCATATATAATAGCTATGAGGCATGTAATGGTCAGGCCGTATCCGACATAAATTGTGGGGTGAGCTATGATGCATGTAGAGTTGTGCATGATCACATAATCTACTAATATTTTCCTCGCTCCCAACTAGTACAGTGGATCCAATCACGACACGTCACGATACACAAGCAATATCCAATATATCATGTACAAGGTCTAAATATCAATGTCGTGTATAATGTCAATACGATAATCAATGTAACATCTCATGACTGCAGATCCAATCTATATACTAGTCCGTGTAGTACAATGTCAAGAATCAGATGTAACATTTCTAGATACTGGAATTATAGATATTATCAAATAATTAGGAATTATCAGAGAATGTACTCGCCTTGGGTCCTTAGCTGGTAACACCAATGTCCTATTCCAGAGTATTGTCTGGATGATCCAACAGTCCTATAGATATATCATAAAATAATACAATATTGCATCAGATATTACACTAATCACACAATCAAAAATACACTGAACTCGGGACTACGCTAGGCATGACTCTGGTCAACTAGGGTCAGTGTGCGTCAAGTTGCACGGGTGTCGGGTCTGTAATTGCTGTACAATCAGACAGTCGATGATACGGATCTTGCTAGTACGTCGATGTACATATGGCAGTCTGCTACCATACTACATAGGCACAGGTCAATGCAACTATGGGTCGCCTAGTACATATACAGTATACATATTATTAATAACTAGCATTAATACTTATAATATATATATTTACACCAAATTAAATACATATACAATATATACGTATACCAATTAATTACATATATTAATATATGTATATACCCTAATGAATTTATACTATGTATATATATTAAACATACCAATCAATTGTATTCGTTTTAAACGTATACTAGGGCATACGTCTACAATACATATACATAAGTATATATATACTAATTTGAGAAATATATCATATATATATATATATATATATATATATATATATATATATATATATATATATATATATATATATATATATATATATACATACCATCATTAATATTAACAATACAAATACTAATACATTAATTGAATTTATACCAGTAGATATTTTATTAAATATATACTATATGAAAATAAACCAATATACATACATATACATATGTATATATATGAATACATATATACTATTACGTACATATATATATTATTGAATACATAAATACTAATACATACATATATACGTACACTCATACACGTACACGCGTGCGTGTATGCGGGGGGGGGAGGATCGAACCTGCACACGACGACGGCGAAGACGTCACGATGATGACGATGACAAGGATGACGAGGTGGCTGGTGATGAACACGACGATGGTGGAGATGACGACGAGGTGAAGCTGTGTGAGCTAGGCAGGGGGTGGTGGTCGTCTCAGGTGAGTCGAGGAGGAGCTCAGGCAGGAGGATGGCCGGAGGGATGAAGATGATGGAGGAGGAGAAGGAGGATGTGTTGTTGTTGGTTGCTCGGAAAGTCGGGGGACTGTCCCGGCGGTGGATAGGGGAGCTGGGTAGGGGTGATGTCAGTCGGCGGGGCAGGAAAAAGCCGGGGAAGAAGTCAAGCTACGGTGATGGTGGTGGAGCTGCTGATGATGGTGGTGGTGTTGCTGATGATGGTGCTGCTGCTGCTGATGATGGTGGTGGTGCTGCTTCGGGTTGGCCACCAGGGAAAGTTGCAGTGGGAGGAGCAGTAGCAGCCGGTGAGTCCAGGCAGGGGGGGCTGAGGAATGTCGAGGTTCGACGTGGAGGCGGAGACGAGCGGAGGAGTTGGAGAACGACGGGGGAAGAGGCCGGGATATGGAGCTCGGGGTAGTGAAGTGGTGGCGGTACGGGGGATCTCGTGGTGGTGGTGGTTCAGTGTCGGTGAGGCGGAGGGGAGTGGCCAGACCGGTCGGGGGAGATCCGGGTAGGGGGTGGAGCTAGGTCGGGGAGCTCGAATGAGGGGCCTGGCCGGAGGAGGCCGGATCGGGTAGCCGGGCTGAAGGTGACCGGAGGTTGGCCGGGCTGGATGGAGATGGTTTTCTTAAATCTAAAAATAGGTGAAGAGGAAGAAGAAGAAGAAGGAAAGAAGAGAATAGGAAATAGGAAAAATTTTGCTACGGTTGAGAGCTTGTGAGGTGGAAGGAGAGAGAAGATGGGGGCTTCCCTAGGTTTGGGAATTAGGGCATGTTGGGAAGGGTGAGGTGATATGACATTTTATAGGAAGGGTGATGGGAGGTGTGTGGTAATGATGAGTCCCATTTTGAATGAATGGTCAGGATTGATCATGAGGAAATTACTCATACAAGAGAGGGGTTGGGTTGACTAGTCAATATTAGGGCTTTTCCATTGGTTTGAACCAATGGGGTGTTGACACCTAATGCAATATTTGTAAATTAGCCCCCTTAAATTTGGATATTTGCACAGACACATGAAATGATGAAAAATTGGTGGGGAAAATTGGTGTTTGGTGTTTTGTAGGGTGAGAGGGTGTTGTATGTTTTGTATGGGCTTAATGAATGGGGTATTTGGATTAAATTGGGTTAAAACGGGATTAGTCAAAATTGGTATCCTCAATTAATTAGAAACAAATGCAAGCGGTGTTCTAAAATTAATTAGGAGTACATGGGGCCAAAATTAGGTTGGGACACAAATATCATTAGTGAAGAAGACTCAGAACAGAATATTATCCTAATTTGGATTGCATAAAAAATGGGTCGAGATTGCCTCCAATTTCGATTAGAACGCACAACGATACAAAGTTGGAATTTATTTAGAATTAAATAAACGTCCATGACGAATATTGTTCGGCTAAAATGAAGAACAAGAGAGCATAATTATGATTTACAAAAAGGTCCGAATGGAAGGCGGGCACGTCTAGGGCAAGGTTGTGAAGTTTGTTGGAAGACAAAAGACAGGGCAACGCTCCAAATATCGAAGCAACGGTAAGGTACAATAATTAAATAAAATTACGGTAATTAATCACAATCCCAAATAATTAAATTCTAATTAATACAAATTAATACACAACCCTATAATTCAGTCAGGTGTTCATCTAGTGGGCTTCTAGGTCAAGTCTACCAGCTCAACATTAATGAATATTGTATATATATAATATTATAAATACACATCTCATGCAATTATTTAAATTAAATACACGCAATATTAAATATATATAAAAAGTCAAAAATATCCCTGTTTTTGAAACGTGGTAGTGACACCTTTACTAAGACAAATAATGGGACTAGCCCCTCCTTCGTCTGTAAGTATCTCAAGCGAGATTCCACCCGATGAACCTCGAGTGGATCGGGGTGACGGTTGGGATGACAAACCTCAAGCGTCAGTTGGTGTACCCTCGTCTCCAGGTATGACAGCTTATTTAGCATCATTAAGAAATGATTTAGCTATATAGGCTGCATACGCAACATATATACCATCGGCCATGGGTAAATGTTGTCTTCACGCTTTTTTATGAAAATTAACATCAAATTGATATTAACTTTCTCTTATCTTATTTTCAGGCGAAGATATCTCGGGGGAGGTCGGAGCTGAGGCGACTTTCGATTTTGTTGCGGATCTAGCTGATGAAACGGCGGTGACCACTGTCGAAGAAGCATACTTTGAAACTGTTGATCTTACAACATTTTCAGATATAATCCCGCCAGTAGCAGTTCAAGTCATATCAGAGGTGGATGAACCCACCATCTCGACTGTGCCTCCTTCGTCGAGCATGCCAGCAACTTCGACCGTTGTTGGTCTCTTCTTTTGTCGCGCCATCTGTTTAAGCGACGACTGTGGCAACATCCTCTGCCGACGTTCCAAAAAGGAGATTTACCGATATTGCGGCCACTCCTAGCATCCATTCGAGCTTTGCCATGCTAGTTGAACAATATACTAGCATATTCTACCTCACTTTGAAATAATTGATATCCATGGTGCTGGAGAAGAATCTAGGCTTTGATGCTCTGAAGATGTCCTCTAATCTCACTATAGCACAGATTAAAAATTTCAGTGACGCTGAAAGAGCTAATGCGCTAGAGCAAATAGTTAATAGTTTAGAACAACCCATTAACAAATATTTGTAACTATCCCGAGGCGGCATCAATGACCTGGTTCAGGCTGAATACGATTCACTAACTGCGGAACTTGCTCAGAAGACAGAATCTTTAAACAAATCCATCAGGAACGTCAACACGAGATGGAGAAAGAGCGAGCAGTATTGGTGGAGAGTATTCCTCAGCTAGCCCGGTGCCGTGCCGAATGTGAGGGATATGAAGCGAGGGTTTGAGAATTGGAAGCTAAACTCGCTCAGGCAAGGGAGAGGCTTCTCAAGGCATCGCTAGTTCGTGATGTCTTGGAGGGCCAAGTGAAGACGGCTCAACAGAATTTGACACATGTGGGTGTCATCCACGCAAGTTTTGTTGATACTCTGTCCGAACTATCTCTCTTGAGCAATGATGAGGCAAGGCTGGAAAGGGCTCGCACTAACATCTTAAACTCCAGGAATGAGAGGATGACTACTTTGGCACAACATATTTGCGATTTAACTCCTCCTCCCCAATGATGTACTTTTTACTTTTTGCTCTTTATTTTCTCAGAGATAATAAAGATATTTTTTCTGACTTTGTGGACCCATCACTTTTTAGAATATAAATGATAGGCTAGGATGAAAGCGATATCAGAGATAATATGGACATGATATACTTTCGGTAAGGCTTGGCTGAATGTAAATCTATTCAGAGATAATATGAACCTGATAGAATATAATCTAACTAAATTTGTATACAAAATACTATCAGAGGTAATATGAACATGATAGGTTACAAATTAGTTAAGCGGATCTATTCAGAGGTCATATGAATCTGATAGAATATGATACAGCTAACCTTTGTAAGTAGTATCGTCAGAATAAAATCTTCACCATACTCCGTTAAGCAAAGAAGATCAAGCATAGTACATCTTCAGGAATTTGCCGTTGATAGGAGTTATTATCAAATCTCCATTAGACTTGGCTAGTCTGTAAGCGCCATTTGAGAATATAGTTTTAATCACATCAGGGCCCTCCATTTCTTTATGATTGTTTGTGTGAACTTCTGATCTCGTACCAGAGGTAATATGGACGTAGTAAAATATCGTGTTTGTTGAGGACATCCCGCTGGGGGATCTTTGGTGGACCTATTATTTGTTGCGCATGTTGAGTGCAAATAATAAGTTCGAAACAAGCCCTATCAGAGGTAATATGGATGCGATAGGTTTTGTGGGTAGTAAAGACGTCCTGCTAGGGAATTTCTTTGTGGACCCATTACTTTTTTGTGCACGTTAGTGCAAGTAAATAGGTTTGAGACAAGTCCTGCCAGAGGTAATATGAACGCTGTAAAAATATGACTCTGTGGGGATAGTGGAGAGACATATTTCTGTTGAGAGGTAATGTGGACCTGAATTATTCGTTTCCATTGTGGGCATCCCACAGGTTTTTTTTTTGGTGGACCTATTACTTCTTGTGCACAAGAGTGCAAGTAATAAGTTTAAGACAAGCCCTGCCAGAGGTAATATGGATGTGGCAGTTTTTGTGGAACTAACACTACTGGCGTACTTAGAGTTAAGTACGGGTGCTAAGTTGAGATGATAACCGATATCAGAGGTAATATGGACATGATAATCGATAGCCGAAACTCGAAAGGTTTGCTCAGAGGTAATATGGATATGACAAACTCATCGTGAAAGATATATTATGACAACAGTTCAGAGGTAATATGAACGTAAACTAATGTCCAAAAAATTCACTGGAGAGTGATTTGTTGAGTGTGGTCCATCCGAATATGAAGATAGACCAAAGGGTCGCTCCGCTGGAGAGATTGATGGGACGATAGCTCAGTGGCAATATGAGCATGGCTAGCGTCTATCAGGATTGGTTTGAATAGTCATTGCGGGAGTGTGCAAGTAGACCCAAAGATTGCTCCGCTAGAGAGATTTTTGAGGATCCATCGTCAGTTGCGTATCCGGGACTCTAGGATACAGATGATGGCTTTCAAGAATTTGTAACAAAGTAAAAAATATTGCACATAGGCACTTGCTGGGGATGAAGAACCAAGAGTTGATTTGTACCTCCGGGTTATGGATTTATTACCCATGGCGTACCTTAAGTACAGATAATAAGCTGAAATGGTTAGCACTACCAGGGGTTATGCGAACATGATAGTAGAAAGTTGAAGAGCAGAACTTTACTCATAGGTGATATGGACATGAAAAGTTCTAAAAATATCTTACTCAGAGGTAATGTGGACGTGGTAAGATATGACTATGGGAATAAAGAAAAAAACAGGACAGAGGTATTTTGGATTTGACCATTTTTTGTAGTGATGGATTTACTCTGCCTGAGAAAATGGAGAGACGTAGTTCAGAGGTAATATGAACTAATCGATAACAACAACTTGGGAGGTTTGCTCAGAGGTCACTTGGACATGGCAAACTCAGCTGGGGGGAAAAATGTTTGGACAACAGTTCAGAGGTAATATGGACGTGAACCCATGTCCGAAAAATTCACTGGGAAGTAATTTTGCTGAGTGGAGATAGACCTGAAGATTCCTCAGCTGGGAAGATTTTAGGGCCTCATCATCTGGTACTTCTTGAGGGGGCAAATTGCCATGTTGAAGTGAGATCAATTTGTAGTGATCAACTCTAGCTTATAAATGCAAAGTGATGACTTTGGCGTCGATCAGCTCTTGAATTTTCCTCTTTAGTACATAGCATACCTTTGTGGGGTGATGAATGTACCGATGAAAGAGACAATATTCTGGGTCATCGACCTTGCCAGCCCTTTCAGGGTATCTGATGTTGGGTAGCCGAAACTTGTTTTCCTTCATTAATATATCAAAGATTTCAATGATGTCATCATCTTTGAAGGAGAAAGTCCTCTTTGGCTTTCGGGCTTCCGATACCTGAGTCATACGGTCCTCAGGGAAGGTGGTCATATTTGCATCATCTTCGGACTCAGAGGGAATTCTACCCCCAGCTTTGGATGCTGCTCTGTCTTATCGAGGGAGACTACACCCAGACACGTTGTCATCTGGTTCTTCTTCTTCTTTTTGTTGGCCTTTGTCCACAGAAGTTGATTTAGAAGGACCTGCCTCTGGTATTACAGGATCAGACTCTGGAGGTTTGGAGTTTGCAAGAGATGCGGTATACCCTAACCCAAAACGAGTTCGTTGACAGTAAGGATCACCATGCAACGGTATTCTTCTACCTTTTCCATAATTGAGGCCTTGCTTCAACTTCAAATCATAACCCATATTTTGCATAATCTTTAAAGCCTGTGGGCTATATCTGTGGACTTGTATTTTCCCAACATCCGACTCGTGAAAATCTTCTTGTATAATCGGTCTATTCCACATTCGACCGAAGACTATTAGATGCTGATCGTCGCGAGTAGGTGGAGCAATAAAGACAGATTCTTCATGTGGCCCATATGTCATAACGACATTAGATGTTGCCGCTACTTCCCGTATGATCTCCCCACGCTTGGTAGTTAGGGGCACTAAATCTTGATTTTGACCCCTGACTTTGCGTCTCTGGATCAAGAAATCACGTAAATCAGGGGGGTTAACAGAAGAAGAAGAAGAAGAAGAAGGCCTATTCTGCCTTTTTACATCAGTGGGAATGTGTAGATTAGGAATCATAACCCTTTATCTGCCATAGGAATACAGCAGTTCACCCATATGGGTAGCATATGATCCATTATCCGTCTGAGGAGCGTATTTTCCTGTGAAACGGGTCTTCTTTATGCGGACAGATATGTCTTGGCATAATTTGGATTTTTGCACAGGTTCACGTAAAACAGGGAAAATCAGCGTAATCCGAAGAGTGGGAACTTTCTTCTCTTGTGGGCGTAAAAGCCTAGAGGTTGGAAGATTTGCCATTTGTTTTCCCTTAATATGATCAAAGAGTACATCTGTCTCATCATAGATGGGAGATGTAATTTTATGCACAAGGCGTGTTTGAAACTTCTGGATTGGCACTAAGGCATTGCCAAAAGTTTTGTCTTCCACGTCACAGACGGGAGACACAGTTTTACGCACTGAGCATGTTTGAAACTTCTGGATTGGCACTGAGGCATTGCCAGAAGTTTTGTCTGCCACGTCATAGCTGGGAGACAAATTTTTACGCACAGGACGTGTAGAAAACTTCTGGATTTCCACTGAGGCATTGCCAGAAGTTTTGTCTGCCACGTCACAGACGGAAAACAAATTTTTACGCACAGGACGTGTTGGCTGTGTCGTCACAACCGTGTTGATCAGAGAGAAAGAGCTTGTAAGAAGGGTAGAGGACGTCTTCGGCATCCACACTTTACGCAGCTTCCTGTTGTTATGGACAAAGGAGAAATGAGAGCCACCCCCTGCATGAAGCATGTCTTCATAAGCAGATTGGTCGAACTGGACGACCAAAGTCTTCTTCGTTGATCCGACGGATACATCATCGTGTTGAGCAATTGCTTTCTCGTTAGAGGAGAAAGTCGTCCCCAGTAGAGTCGCCATCTTGTGTTTGATGATAAACAAAAGAATGAAACTAGGTTTATACGAAACCCTTTCTTTGTTTACAAACAAGAAAAAAGAGTACAATTAATCCTATGCGAGGATGTTAAGTACAATAAAAAAATAATTCTGGGGAAAAATTGCTATAGGAGTCTGATCTACGGTCGATCACTTTGTCCCTTGGACCACACGATGATGAAGAAGTACTGTAGAAGAAGAAGAAGCTTCAAAGATTACAGGTGGGATTGAACTCTCGTTGCCAAAGTTGTCAATCAACACTCTCTGTCTGTGCTCTCTCTTTCTAATCTCTGATTATGCTCTCCCCTAGTCTCTATGTGTGTATATCCTCTTTTTGGACCCCTTTACCCTATAACCAAGGGTCTCTATTTATAGAGATCTGCTAAATAACTGTCCAGTCGGCGTAAAAGCCAAACTGTGAAGAAAGTTGCATCTTTTACGCGGCGGTTATAATAACTGCTACCCACGTTCAAATGACCCTCTGAATCTGCGTATGACATATGTCCTATTATAAGATAATGCGTATAACTGCTTCTCAAAGATCATGGCATGCAAGCCACGTAGGTAACTACCCCTCGCATAGAGATGGTTGGCGTAAAAGCCAAATAGCTGTCTTGTTGGCGTAAAAGCCAAATAGCTGTCTTATTGGTGTAAAAGCCAAATAGCTGTCTTGTTGGCGTAAAAGCCAAATAGCTGTCTTTTTGGTGTAAAAGCCAAATTCTACGTAGAACTTGATGCTACATGAATAATAGATAACCAGCATAAAAAGCCAATTATCCTTCCTGACTGAGGTCTTGAGCGTATTATGGGCCAAATAGCCTTATCACGTACATTTGCAAATATAGCCTGAGTTGGCGTATTTCGAGGAGATAGCATATGGCGTACTCTTGTAGTTGAAAATAGCCTGGTTGGCGTAAAATATAAGGATGGTGATGTGAGCGTATTAGTCACAGTTTTAACTCTCCCAGTCATGACAAAATTATAAAGAATAGAACCAAATCTCGTGCATTTAACGCAGAGATATGTATCAATCTCGTGCATTAAATGCCGAGATATGTCTCGAGCTCTGTACGAGAAATAGCTTTTGACGTGGCATCTGATTTTGTCTCATCTTGAACGTAAAAACTCATCTTTGTCCATGTAGAATAGACATCGTATTCTTTGAATGCGTAAAAATGACTTATATCAAGAATATGTCACTAAACGACAGCCTGGGTCTCTGTGCAAAATCATCATCAGTCTTCCTCTCGATCATCGTGCAGTACTTTTGTCATGAGTCAGGTTCACAGTTTTGTCTGACAGATTCATTCGAGGAATACGAAGAGTTCCTCATACAACTTTATGTTGCATTAAAAACAAACGTATTTTACGCCGGAGGGTATAGTAACCTTTTTACGCTAAAATAGCCTTGGAGCGTTGCTTTACGTGGGCAGCTCTGAAGCTCTTTTTTACGCCAAACAGCTCTGAAGCTCTGTTTTACGCGGGCTTCATGTATGTTGGGGTTTTTTACGCATACAACTCCCCAGCGTATTTCATGCTTCTACAGTTAGGCTATTCATATATGTCATAAAACTGATCCTAAGGCAAGACTAGAAAGATAACTAAATAGATTATACACGGAACCTTTATAACTTGTTTGGATTTGTCGAGAAGGCGGGTAGCCTCTCCACTAGTGCATTCATGTACTGATAACCCACCAGATTGCTTGTAGGGTACGGGAGAACCTCGTTCGGTGCGGATGCCTCCTTCGTGCGTGCTAAGGCGTGACATACCATGTATTGGAACTGCTTTCAATTTTTGTACTCGTTCTATCCTGAATGGATAAAAATTTTAGGAAATGATTTGGAGGACACCATAGTGGAGACTGATCCTGGTACTCAGCTGGATCTGGGAGCGATCTTAGCAGAGTTTCTGTCTGATTGAGATCTAGCTTAGCGTAGATATACCTTAGATTTTGCCCAAATTTGTCTCTAGTAGACTATATGTTTTGTACTACATTTGGATTAGAATTTTGGGATATTGTTTTGCCTAACACTAGACTATATACTTTATATTCTACATATTTCTTCTTATGATTATCTTCCTTTAGTAGATGTGATCTGAGTATTATAACTGTTTATATATTTTTGCCCTCTTCTAGATAAGATTGGATTATAAACTGTGTGAGATTGCTATTATATTATGGAGGTCTAGACTGTATTCTACCGCTGACACTACGGCGTAGGTTGGACGTACCTACAACTCATTTTCAAATTTTCAGGTGCGGGTCGTGACACATTTTTATGGTGGCCCATGCAGGTCTCGTCTTCGCAATTAGTGTGATGTCGTGGCACTACTTATGTTTAGTCGTACTACTACATACCTGTGGTAGAATATGATTGATGGATATAGGATATTAGGAATAAGAGAATACCCAATCACATACTAAGATTCATTCTGATTAGAATTTACTAACTTCTATTCAATTCTGAATGCATTGATATCTTTCATAATTGTTGTCCTTCTTAAATAATATCTTATCTTGTACCATTTGATGACTTCTTTAGTTTTTAACAATCTTACCAAAATGCCACTCATGACCAGAGCACGTAGCTTGAGATCAGTTGCAGCTTCTGAGGTATTATCGTCCTCCCGATCCGAGATCCATGAGACGATTGAGGCTTTCCTTCCACCTCCACCTCTTAGTGTTCAAGAGGTAGTAGCAGCTTTGTCTGAGAGTCTTCTTCCACCTCCTACTGTTCAGGAGGTAGTAGCAGCTTCGTTTGAGAGTCTTCCTCCACCTTCTACTATTCAGGAGGTAGTAGCAGCTTCGTTTGAGGGTCTTCCTCTAACTTCTCCTGTACCATCTCAAGAAGGAGTACCGCTTACCTCATTCTTGGGAAGCATGCCCACTAATGAGACTTAGTTATTCGAGCTTCTCCGAGACATGATGGAGTCTAAGAGAGTACAGGCTGAGGCCCAGAGGGTACATGTTGAGGCCCAGAGGGAGTAAAGTCAGAGGATTCAACATTTAATGGACATGGTTCATCCTCAAGAAGGAGAATCCAAGCTCAAGAGGTCAATGAGTAATATTCACCCTGGGCCTCGGAAGCACCCTAATATACATCCTAGGCCTCATTCCCTAGTTAGGGTTCCAGCTCAGCAAACACAAATCGAGAAGAATCCTACTTGTGCGTATTATAGGAAGACATGGCATATGTGGGATGAATTTAGGATTAGAAGGAGGCAATTCCTACGTTGTGGACCAGATGAGCATAAAATTAGAGATTGCCCAAGGATTGAAAATCAAAGGAAGAGCCCCAGTCACCCAGCACTGGATAGAGGTGAGTGGTTAATCTAAATTATGGTATATCTTTTAAATAATTTCTTAAACTTATATCAATGGATAAGTTGTTGACATTATGACACACATAGTTAGATTTGAGTATTCATGTGCAATTCGTTGTTCATATATGTCATATTATATATAAGTCTAAAATTGGATATATATATATATATATATATATATATATATATATATATATATATATATATATATATATAAAGTATCATATAGAGTGTGTACAAGCTAGATGCCTAGAATGAGTGCAAGTGTGTGTGTCTATGCATACGTATGTGATACTTTAGATTGGTATCATAGAGTGTCAGCTCACTACCAAAAAATTTCCAAATAGCGACGGTTTAGCGACGTCCAAATAAAACGTCGCTGAATTATAGGTATTTAGTGACGTCCATATAAAATGTCGTAATAAGTCGGTGATAGCAACATGAAGCGACTATAATTATTATAATAATATAAAATATTGCTAGGTAGTCGCTAAACATCGCTAACTTTTTAATTTTAGCGATGTTTACTGACGTTTATGTATTTAAGTCGCAGTATATTATAATATCCGCGACGGTTAGCGACGTCTGGACAGACGTCACTAATATATTTTATATAGGGTTTGACGAATTTCTCTTCCCTCCATTTCCTTCGATATCTCCAAAATTTTAAACCCCCATCCCGACGACCCTCCTCCGTCGCATCCTCCCCCCTCCGGGGTGCTCCTCCCTCCGTCAGCTCCTCCTTCCTCCGGCTCCCCTCCTCCGCACTCGGTGAGCTCCTCTCTCTATCTTCTTTCTCTGTCTCTCTCTCTCTCTCTCTAACACGACACAACACAACATGACACACACTAACCCTAACCCTAACTCAGACACACACACACGCACGCGGACACACTAACATATGCGAATACTAACCTAATACTGACACAGACACACACAAACATAGACAAGACATGACATGCCACGGACACACGGACACAAACAAGACACAGACATAGACATGTCATGGGATATGACACAGACATATACACTGACATGACACAAAATATGACACAGACCCTATTTAGCTGTCTAAGTTTAGATGCAACGTTGCATATTTGCAGCATATATAATACGATATAGATATTGACTCAAGGAGAGTCGTATACACGGACACGGGAATGACTCTTCAAAGTTGAGACACGATACGGTATTAGCTTCTTCTAGAACTCGTATCCAACTTGGGCTGATGCTTCTTGCTGCACGAACTGTTGCATTGGCTACTGCAGACTGCTAAACCTACTATTGAAGGCTCTACATTGCACTGGCTCTGCTGCTACTTGCTGAGTTAACTTGCTGATGTGCATCATTCCTGTTATGCACTGTACAGTGTTGCTGCACACTGATTCCTCACTGTTGCACTGTGTAGTACAGCTAGCTACTACTGCTATAAACTACTGTATGCTTTCCCTTGTACTGTGGTAGCACAGAACTACACACTGCTCAGTTGTGCTCCCATTTGCTGTGCTAGCACAGAGCTATACACTGCTCTTCCTTCAGTTGATCACTGCCAAATGATGCACACTGAAAACTATGAACTGCTCTCCCTAGTGACCCGAGCTCACTCAATCACTCAAATAACCATACTTGAAGGTAGCAGTGAGTATCAGTGCATATACTGTATTAACGATGAGTATATATGCTCGGACTAGGAGTATCAGTGCATGTACTGTATTTAATGATGAGTATATACTTGAAGGTAATTGTATATTCATTTTTGCAGAAGTATTTAGAAATGGATATGAATTACTATCTGCATCATCGTTCGTGGATGTACAACCGTCATCTTGATGACATGTATGGTATGTGGGATAAATTCATTGAGGGTGTACAACAGTTCCTGCAGTTCGCCAAGGCGTTCCCTCAGTATATGGACAGTACCAAAATTAAGTGTCCGTGTGTGAGATATCGCAACTTAAAATATCATCCAGAAGTGGAAGTCACATATCATTTGTACTCGAAGGGTTTTACGCCGAATTACTATCAGTGGACCACGTACGGAGAACTTGGGTCTTTAGCATCGGAGCCTTATGTGGAGCCGTATATGGATGTCCATGACAATGCTGCTTACGACGACGGGTGGGTGAGCATGGTTTTTGATGCGACGGAGCCTAGTTTCGATCCGAACAATCATGATGCAGTTGAGGAGGCATCGAATACCGATGTTACGAAGTTTATGGAGTTGTTGGAGAATGCAAGGACTCCATTATATCCTGGTTGTGAAGATCATTCACCGTTGGAGGTTGTTACAAGATTATTGAGCATCAAGTCCGATTTTAACATGTCGCAAGAATGCTATAACCGACTGATGGATTTGATTATAGAGATCTTACCAGAGGATGCAAAGTTGCCTAAAGACTTCTATCGACCTAAGAGGATGGTGAGATCGCTCTGGATGTGATACGAAAAAATTGATGCATGTCGCTACCGACGTCGCTAAAACTATTTAACGACGTTTTTTTTTTGCCATTTAGCGTCTTTACGTCGCTAATTTGACTTATTCTGGTAATGGCTAGGGTGTGTCCACAACCTGTGTCAGTGAGTTATATGAATATCCACAGTAACTATAGCATGTACAGTAGTTGGTCAATAGTGATATACCCATGAGTACCAGAGGTATGTAGGTACCCATGTACCTGAGTGTGCTACCTGTGGTGCCCCGTTCCCCTATTCGATGAGCGCAACTAAGAAATACAAATTGGTATCATTCGCTCGGGATAGATTGAATCAAGATCTTATCCTCGTTATGGATTTGCTTCTTCGAAATTGATTCCTATATTCAGTGGACCGTGCCCCAAGGATAGACTTAGCGGCAGAGTCAAGAGGGACCTCTCCGCTGCAAGTTTTCTTGCCTAGTTTTTGCTGTCGCCTTGTTGCTTTCGTACTTTTGAGTTGGTTTTTGGATTTGTATTTTCTTGAACGGTTTTGATGGATTTTATTTCTTTCGTTTGTTGAATTGTATTCTATTCCGAGCTTGGAAAGAGTTGAAAAGGAATTGATCAGTTGTTCATGGCAATGCAGGTGATCATGTAGTAGACGTCATACAAACGGATTCTTGAAGCACCTCTTTCCTTTTCTTTCTCCAACCAACTAGTGAGTGTCTATATTCGATTCAGTTAACCCTTCTTCCAAGTCTTCACATCTAAAATCTTGCATTCTTGCTGTTTTCGATCAAACGATACCATAATAACTAAAAGATATCAAGATAAAAAAGAATAGACTTGGACTACTTATGCTTCTTAATCAACTTGTGAACGGTTACCTTGTTGCATGCTAGTTCATTTAAAATGTTTTTCATATGCTCCAATTTTAGTTAGAATGTATATTTTATCTATAATTGTGCTATGTGTGGAACACACCTTGTTATGCAATAAACTAGCAATAAAACTATGTAAATGAATCATGCCATGCTACTTTTTTTGTACTCCTGTTACCATGAACTGCATCAATTGATAACTTAGCATAGATGCTGTTTGATCACGGACAACTTGTACACAAGGTCATAGTTCCTGCGGACGGTGGCTGGGATACTGGCACCGATCCGATCTGGACGGAACTCAACGTTTAGTCGCACGTGATTGACGGGATGTCTTATAGCGCACCACATACTTTCGTTGCATACCATCCTCGTCAATGACTATTGTCCATTATGGCATCATGTCAGTAATCCCCACGTATATTTAAACTATGCCAGCTAACTTGTGTCTTCGTGGCACGGAAGGACATGATAAGTATTGTGCAGGTGGTTCAGACGGGCAGGTAAAAGTTATCGAACGGGGGCATGTTTATTTCCGTAAAATTTCCATATCAAATTCTTACTTATAAAATGAACTAAGACAAGATAGAAAAACCATAAATAACTTGCATGCTTCATATAAACAACTTATGATTTGGTATAGTTGGGTTAGCTTGCCTTCACCAGTGCATTTCGATGTACTTACCATCGTTGAAATAGGTTCCCCGCACCAAGGAGACCCTGCGAGGAGCTAAATCTACTTTCCAATCCAGTCCACAAAATTGACCCGCCCTGATCATGCCTCAAAGAAGTGTTTTGAAGACCCAGGAGCTCGTGCTTCAGATTTATGCAGCTCCATGGGAAGGCAACAGCTTCGCCAGAAGGTCTTTAACATTTTAAAGTTTTAGTAGAAGGATGTAATCTACAGGACGACTATCTCATTTTGAGTCCATTTTTGTAAGCCCGTGCGGCAATTATCCGACTCGTCCAAGAGTTTGTATATGATGTTCATTATCATAAGTGTATATAGCTATATCTATATCTATATCTATGTGTGTATGTATATATATATATATATATATATATATATATATATATATATGTGTGTGTGTGTGTGTGTGTGTGTGTGTGTGTGTGTGTGTGGTGTACTATGTGTATATGTGTGAGGGATATACCTTATGAGTTATATGTATATATGTCTATACTTATATATGAGAGAATGTATCTATATATACATATATAGATTTATATGCTTAGAGGTGTAAATATATATATATAGAGAGATGGATATAGATAGATGAATATATATGCGTGTATGTGAGCTATGTGTTTGTGTTTGAGTTGTGTATGTGTGAGTGAGTGAGCAATTGGTCAGCAACTCGGGCAAGAGAGAAGTCAGTACACTGTGAAGTGCACAGCGGTGCTCGTGCATAGCAATACTGGGTCTGCAGTATCAGCAGGGTTAAAATTGGGCAACTGCATAGTGGATGCAGTGTGCAACAAGGTGCAATTCGTACACAGCATCCAACTAAGAGCAAGGCTCGGGTCAGCAGTACTTGTAGAGTATCTGTTGGAGCTCTGTAATAGAGCACTGAACAACAGGTAAAGATAAGCAACTAGAATTGCATTCAGTAGCCATTCAGTGCTGCAACAACTTTGAGTAGCTCATGAAGTTCAGAGAAAGAGCAGTGGAAGCAATACTGATCCAGTCTCTAATAGTAGGGAATCATGAACATTAGTATCAGCAACTGTGCAATGCTGCACAGTATCAGATTTCAGCACTGTGTCAGTTCAGCATACAGTGTCAGGTATCAGTATCAGTGTACCAGTTCAATTCAGGTATCAATATCAGTGATTTCAATTGCATTTAGTGAGGTTAGTATATTAGTGTTAGTTAGTTTAGTGTTAAGGTGTAGGTATATGGTTAGTTGGTGTTTAGATGGTTTGGCATGGGTTATAGTTAGTAGTAAGTATAAATAGGTAGTTAGTGATATACTTTATTAGTATATAGTTTAGCTATATGCATATATGTATATATGTAGATGTGGTATTGTATTGTTAGTAGATAGATATGTATATTAGTATAGGTAATATATGTTAATAGTTAGTGGTATATGTTAACTATTAGTTTAGCATATAGTTTAGTTATATTATTATAGTTAGTACATGAGGTATTAGCTATATATTAACTATACTCACTAGGTTTTGAATTACTTTGGGATACCAAGGTAATATCAAGGTAATGGGTCGATACTCAAGGTATTGGGTTTGAGTATCGAGTTGGTATGTAGGTAGTGTGATACGCATTGGTGCAAGGCCAAGGTATCCAAATTTCATTGTTTAGTTAAGATACTATAAATATTGACTTGTATATATATACAAATTACTATTTTTCATATATTAAACTTGCGGATCTTGAGATACGGCATTTTATGTGTTTCATAGTAGCGTAGATTAGGTAGTATAGCTTAGTTTCATAGTGCATTGACCTAGTATCCTAGTGTTTGACTTATACAACCAAGAATTAGTCAGTTTGACTTAGAAATAACTTTATGACTTAGAATTGCATCAGTTTAACTTATTTTTATTTCCAGCACCTTGTATTGATGCAACGTACCATATATAGGTCTGTGTGACACCAGATTAGGCATCGAGAGACACACTTTGCTCCGGACTTCAGGCGAGTATATTTCTCTATTAGTTTTCAATTCATAATTGTGTATATATGCATGTTCTAGAATTGTATAATTGATTCCGACACAGTAATTTCACGGACTTGTACTACATGGATCCCGTCAGGAGATGTTATCCCCTACCGTGTTCAGCGGGTACTCTTGTACATGTATTTCATTGTATACATTGGGTATTGATTTATATTTCGTATTTACACACTGTTCGTGTTCAGTATGCTTATTCGTGTACACACACTGCTCATTTTCAGTGTGATTATATTCGTGTACACCCACTGCTCGTGTTCAGTGGTCATATTCATTTTAGTAGCGTATCGTGATTGGATCCATTGGTATTAGTTGGGGATGGGAGAGTATGAGTTGATTATGTGATCAAAGCCCCATTATTCATCGTGTACATTTTGATTACATACCATATAACCATATTTATAATCGTCTTACTTTATTAATCATATTCACCCAAACCAATCACATAATGAACTTGTATTCAGAGGCACATTAGTTTGATTGCAGTTATTTCATCATATTGCAGATATTCATATTGTTGTTTTATATTCTTGTACATTACCTGTATACCGATTATTCATTCATTCATATGTTTAGTAATCTTGTATTTTATTTCTATTATCTGTTTTATATGCTCGATTATGTTATTAAAACTGCTTTCAGAGGTATGTCCTTCTCTCCAATCCTGACTGGATATATTTTTCTAGATGATTGGATTATAGAGCAGTGTCCCACATTCTACGGGCCGCAGGATGGCGTACCTATAAAGGATACTCTTATAGACCAGGAGGATTTAGTTGCAGAGCCCGAGATGGTTTAGTTTATTTGTGTTGGCTTGTATTAGACTATTTATAAATATTCATAGTTTGTATATTATTTCAGATTATGGATTGTATCTTATTTCTTTCCTTCGCTATTCCATTTGTACTTTATCTTTCTTAGTTTGTTTTATGATTGAGATTAGTTATACTTGTCAAATACCATATTGTTCCTCCGTTTTTAGTTGAGATAATTGACAGGTACCATATTACATCTTTGAGATGTTAGATAGTTAGAAATGATCCAGACAGTGTTCTACCGTCGATGCTGCAGCGTAGGCTGAGCGTAACCACGTACTCGTGTCCGAATATCAGGGTACGGGTCATGACACATTTTTAATGGTGGCCCATGCAGGTCTAGATTTGCAATTAGTGCGATATCATAGTGGTGCTTGCCTAGAGTACTGCTAGGAGCCTGCTTTAGGAAATATGATTTAGTCTGAGAGTTTACTCAATCATAACTAGGAAATATTCCAATATCTGTTTTGCAATCCTTATCTATTGAATATTTGATTTACTTTGAATAAATTCTATCCTTCTTTGATGATATCGTATCATATTCAATATTGATTCCTTATTTCAATCTATCTTCAGGATGCCGCCGAAGACGCGTTCCCAGCGCTCAGGTGCCGCGATGGCACAATCAGTCACTTCATCACCCATGAGGGCAGCACCCTCAGAAGATGGTCCAGCACCTACATTCAGGAGGTCAGCTTCACCGGTCCAGGTGGACGTATCTGCAGCAGCTTTTGGAGGTGCTCCACCTCCTGTACAGAGGACAGCACAGATAGTTTTTGGGGATCTTCCACCCCCACCACCCACAGTTGATCAGACGCAGTTATTCGCGCTCTTTCAGCAGATAATAGAGGCACAGCAGCGTCAGTCAGAGGTCCTACGACAGAGCGAGGAGAATGCTCACTAGATCGCACTTGTAGCAGTTGAGAGGGCTTCCACAGTCCAGCCACAGATGGCACAACCTCAGTTTTTTTCTCAGCAGGCGAGGCCGGGGACCTTCATAGACTTCAAGAGGATGGGGCCGAAGGAATTTAGAGGCACAAAGGGGATCCTTTATGCGAATGATTGGATCGAGGACATCGAGCGGAACCTGCGGCTGGCGCAGATTCTAGAGATGTTACAGATAGAGGCACCGGGGTGCATAATGTTCGACATTGCTTTGACATAGTTCAGAACAGACCCCAGGATCGCAATACCAGGACTCACTTGGAAAGCTTTCAAAGAGCTTTTCAAGGAGAAGTTCTTCCCAGACGTGGCTCAGACATCCTTAGAGAGCCAGTTCCAGTACCTCGTCCAAGGAGGTATGTCGGTGGACGAGTATGCGACGGAGTATTGTAGACTAGGTCGCTACGTGGAGGGGCAGAACCCCAGAGGGAGAGCTAGGAAGTTCAATAAGGGCCTGAACTGGGAGGTCAAATCCCATACCAACGGAGATCCTACCGCCACCTTCGAGGAGATTCTCAGACAGGTACAGTGGGCAGAGGATGACTTAGATCTTAGCTCTAAGAGGCCAAGGGATACAAAAGAATCTAGTACCAATATGGGTCCAGCGAAGAGGCCTAATTTCCAGCAGCAGCACTAGAGGTACTACCAGCATCCGAGGCAGCAGTATCACGGGCCAACTAGAGCGCCGGTACAGCAGTGCACCAGATCTAGAGGGCAGCTGTTCCTCATACTTTCTGTAAGAAGCAAGCACACAGATGGAATGCATGCAGGAAGAGACTAGGCCAATGCTTATTCTGTAGATCGAGAGACCATCAGTTAAGGGCTTGTCCTAAAGTCCCAACTCATCCAGTTCAGGGTGGAGGTCAGGCACATAGAGCTACCGCTACACCACCAGCGGGACAGCAGAGAGGACCTCTACCATCGCAGCAGCAGAAGTTTGCTCAGCACCAGCAGCAGAGAGGTGCTCAATGATAGGGGCAAGCTTTTGCCTTGACTGTCGAGGAGGAGGAGCCGGTTGGCGATGTCATCTCAAGTTCAGTTTATCTTGATTAATTTCCAGCTCATGCTTTATTTGATTTTGGTGCCTCTCATAGTTTTATATCTGTATCTTTTGCCCTGAGACATCGTCTTGAGTCTGAACCGTTGGCGAGGACTTGCAAGATCACGTCTGGGGGTGGCATTATCCTGGTCAGTGATGTTTGCAAGGACCAGAGAGTTTCTTTGGGAGGCCGAGAGTTGAGTGTATGTCTTGGGATGGATTGGTTGAGTAGGCATCATGCTAGTATCGACTATCGTGGAGGTAGAGTTTTGTTTCAGATGCCAGGAGAGCCAAAGTTTGAGTTCGTCAAAGGAGCAACTTGTCATAGCGAAGGTGACTTCTGTGGAGCTTTGGTAGAAGAGCAGGAGCCACCACATCCATTGATTATAGAGTTCATGGATGTCTTTCCAGAGGAGTTCTTGGGGTAGCCACTGTACAGAGATGTGGAATTTTCTATAGATTTGGTGCCAGGTGCAGAGCTAATATCATAGCACATCTATAAAGTGAATAACAATGAACTGGCAGAGTTAAAGAAGCAGGTGGATGAGTTGCAAGACAAGGGCTTTATCCGTTCCAGTTCATCACCATGGGGTACTCCGGTATATTTTGTACCAAAGAAGGATGGGTCAGTACGCATGTGTATCGACTACAGGGCACTCAACAACCTTATTATCAAGAACAAATATCCATTGTCGTAGATTGATGATTTGTTTGACCAGTTGAGCGGAGCGAAGGTATTCTCAAAGATAGACTTGAGGTCAGGGTACCACCAAGTGAAAGTGAAGAAGAAATACATCCCGAAGACAGCTTTTAGGACTCAGTTTGGGCAGTTTGAGTTCTTGGTGATGCCGTTTGGGTTAACTAATGCCCTGGCAGTATTCATGAACCTGATGAACATGATATTTTATTAGTACCAGGATCAGTTTGTTATAGTCTTCATTGATGATATTCTGATATATTCGAAGATTCCAGAGGATCATGAGAAGCACTTGAGGATAGTTCTGGAGACCCTCAGGAATGAGAAGCTATATGGCAAGCTATCAAAGTGTGAGTTCTTCCTTGATAAGGTTGAATTTCTCGAGCATGTTATAAGAGATAGAATCTCAGTGTACCCGAAGAAGATTTTAGTAGTGGAGTCATGGTCTACCCCATAGTTTAGTAGCAGAGATCATGAGTTTTTTGGATTGGCTGGCTACTATCGGAGGTTTGTTTAGGACTTTTCCAGGATCGAGGAGCCGATGACTAGACTAACCAGAAAGAATGTGGAGTTCGTCTGGAATGAGGATTGTCAGTCAGCATTTGAGGAGCTGAAGAAGAGGTTAACTACAGCTCCAATATTGACATTGCCATCACGAGCAGGAGATGTTATCCCCTACCGTGTTCAGCGGGTACTCATGTATATGTATTTTATCGTGTACATTGGGTATTGATTTACATTTCATGTTCATACACTGCTCATGTTCAGTTTGATTATTCGTGTATACACACTGCTCGTGTTCAGTGTGATTATATTCGTGTACACACACTCCTCGTGTTCAGTGGTCATATTCTGTTCATAGCGTATCGTGATTGGATCCATTTGTATTAGTTGGGGATGGGAGAGTAGGAGTTGATTATGATCAAAGCCCTATTGTTCATCGTGTACATTATGATTACATACCATACTTGTAATCATCTTACCTTATTGATCATGTTCACCCAAATCGATCACATAATGAACTTGTATCTGAGACACATTAGCTAGATTGCAGTTATTTTATCATATTACATATATTCATATTGTTGTTCTATATTCTCGTACATTACCTGTATACCTATTGTTAATTCATTCATATGTTTAGTGATCTTGTATTTTATTTCTATTATTTGTTTTATATGCTCGATTATGTTATTGAAACTGCTTTCAGAGGTATGTACTTCACTCCAATCCTGATTGAATATTTTTTTCAGATGATTGGCTTATAGAGCAGTGTCCCATATTCTACGAGCTGTAGAACAGCGTACCTATAGAGGATACTCTTGTAGACCATGAGGATTTAGTTGCAGAGCCCGATGAGGTTTAGTTTATTTGTGTTGGCTTGTATTAGACTATTTATGGAGATTCATAGTTTGTATATTATTTTAGATTGTGGATTGTATCTTGATTTCTTTCCTTCGCTATTTCATTCATTTTTATCTTCCTTTGTTTGTTTTATGATTGAGATTAGTTATACTTATTAGATACCTTATTGTTTCTCCATTTGGAGTTTAGATGATTGACAAGTACTATATTATTTTGTTCAGATGTTAGATAGTTAGAAATAACCCAGACAATATTCTACCACCGATGTTGTGGCATAAGATAGGTACCATATTATTTTGTTTTGATGTTAGATAGTTAGAAATAACCCAGACAGCGTTCTACCACCGATGTTGCGGCGTAGGCTGGGCGTAACCACGTACTCGTGCCCGAATATCCGGGTACTGATCGTGACAATACTCAACCTTACTATACTTGTTCACATATTACATTAGTACTCCCATACATTCCTTATCTCTTGGACACCCCTCCTATTGAGTACTGCAACAGCTACTATATACTGGTTAATGTTGTTGCTTCTTATATATATATATATATATATATATATATATATATATATATATATATATATATACAATATTATAATGGTGATAACCAAGATAAATTGAATTATAATACAAAGTATCAAACACGTGGAGTGCACCGCACCCGTATCACACTCAATCTATGATACGCTTGTGATACGGCTCCACCACACCACCAAACGTATAATGAAAGACACGAGCAAGTCTAGAATCATAATTAGAAGCAACATCAAGTGTTAACTACTATCACTACCATATTCCGAAGACAGGGGTATTTTCAAAAATTTTACAATATTTAATATTATGGTAGTTACAATTAAATAATTGCATGATAATATTTTTTATTTAAATAATTATGTGATGTGTAATTGAATATAGTATTAGATGCAGTGTTCATTTATTTATTTATTTTGCTAGCAGACTAGACCTAGAAGCCCAGTAGATGACCACTTGTCCGAAATTATAGAATTCTGGATTTTATTATTTTATCTAGAATTTATTTATTGGAGATTGTAATTAATTACCGTATTTTATTTAATATTTTTGCGCATTGCCTTTGTTTCGATATTTGGATCACTACCCTGACTTTTGTCTTCCAACAAATTTCACAATCTTGCCCTAGACATGCCCGCCTTCCTTTCTGCTATTTTTGCAACTCATAATTTTGCTCCCTGTGCATTAATTCTGGCCGCACAAAAATCGTCGCGGACGTTATTTAATAAATCCCTATTTTGTATCGTTGGAGACAATCTTGACCTATTTTTCATGCGACCCAAATTAGGGTAATATTCTGTTCTGAGTCTTCTTCACTATTGGTATTGATGACCTGACCTGATTTTGGTCCCATGTACTCCTAATTAATTTTTGAACACAACTTGCATTTTTATTCTAATTAAATTGAGGATACTATTTAAACCAATTCTAAAATCCCAATTTAATTCCAGTGCCCTGCTAATTGAGCCCACACCGATCATACAGCGCCCCCTGACCCTACAAAACACCGGACACCGAATCGCCCGCAAATTTTAGTTATTTTATGTGTTTGTGCAATTTCCCGAATTTAAGGGGCTAAGTTGCAATTATTCAATTGTAGGTGTCATCACCCCATTGTCCAAGACAAAATGGAAAGGTTATTTATTTGTGGACCAAATTGTATTTTTTTCCTACTCTACTTTACATGAAAACAATTTCCTTCATGTTTAATCTGGATCACCCATTTAATTGGGTGCATCCTCACCTTTAATTTACCCACACCCTCATCCTATTTAATTTCCTATCTACATCATAAGCCCTAATCCCAAGAGAAACCTAGGTAGCCTCCATCCTCAACCTCAACCGTAGGAAGAAAAAATTTCTTCCTTTCTTCTTCTCTTTTCTTTCTCCTTCTCTTTCCTTTCTTCTTCTTCTCCTTCTTCTTCTTTTACTTTTTGAATTCAAATTCAAATAGTTAGGGGGGAATACTGTTCATTCCCACATCACCACTGATCAGCCCTCGACTCCTCCCTGCGGTGTCTCCGGCGGCCCTCTTCTCAGTCGACCCCTCCCGCTGGCCTGCGCACAGCCGGCCAGGCCATCTCCACCATCAGCCGAAGCTCCCCGGCGGCGCTGCCTCGACGAGTCCGGCGGCCGCTGCCCGACCCGACGGCTGCACAACTCCCCGAACCCCTTCACCGTGAGCTCCACCCCACAGCAGCCATCACCCGGCGGCCAACCCAGGCCGGCCCTGCTCCTCCATTGCCGAGCCGAACTCCTCCGACCTCCGGTCAGCCAGCCCGGTCAGCCACCTATCCCATCTTCATCCAATCACCACCACCACCTCCATCACTTTAGCGCCACCACCTCCTGCCGTACTCCGGCGAGACTCCGGCCAACCCCGCAGTAAGCTCCTCCTCTCTTCCCTCTTCCCTTTACCTGTAATACATGTATATGTGTAATCAATCTATGTATTAGTATATACTATGTGGTAATATATAAGTACTCTATATATATATATATATATATGTATTCATACATCATATATGTGTATTCATTAATAAATATATGTATATGTATGAATATTGGTTATTTTCATATAGTATAAAATTAAGTAATGTATGTTAATGTATATAAGTATTTAAGGTATACGTATATGTATATATTAACATGTATATGTATGGTATATAGATATATTTAGTGTATTCTATGTTAATGTACATGTATTTGTATATATTATTTAATATGTAGATATATATATATATATATGTATATAGATACGAATACGTACAATGATATATGTTGAATATTGTATTGTATTTTTCATATAAAAAATATGTATTATTTTGGTAATATATATATACCTATATATAAATGTATGTTTTTGGGGTGCAAATATACATATATTTATTTGGTATAATTTCATATAGTATATACGTATTAAATATATTTTTGGAATATGTATAAACATATATATATGAATATCAGTATTTTGGTATATATTCAAAATAACCGTATTTTGGTATCAATATATATATGTAAATTTATATTTTTATTTGGTATATGTAAGTATATATACATATATATAAACTTATTTTTGGTATAGGTATAAACATGTATTATATATGTGTTTTAGTATTTAATATTATATATATATAATGTATTGGCATATATATATATGTGTATATATATTTTTGTATAAACCCTTGGCATAATTTTAATGTATATATATATATATTGTATATGTCTTTAATTTGATATATATATATATTGTAAGTACATATGTAAATTAAGATATGTATATTTACGTATCTATCTACTAGGTGACCCTAGTTGACTAGTGCCATGCCTGGCATAGCCCTGAGTTGGTATTTTGTTTGTGTGTTAGTGTAGCATCTGATGCAAATGTGATATGGTGATATGTTTATAGGACTGTTGGTTCACCCAGGGGATACTTTGGAACAGGACATCAATAATTACCAGCTAAGGACCCAAGGCAAGTACATTCTCTGATAATTTCCAATTTCTTGATAATTTCTATAAATTCAATAAATCTTGAAATGTTACAACTGAATCCTTGACACTGTACTACACGGACTAGTATAGCTTGGATCTGCAGTCATGAGATATTACATTGATTATCGTATTGACATTGTACACGACATGTATATTAGACATCGTACATGATAGACTGGACTTGCTCGTGTATCGTGACGTGTCATGGTTGGATCCACAGTACTAGTTGGGGGCGGAGAAGTAGTTAGTAAGAAATGTGATCATAACCTCTTATTGTAGAGTAGAACAATGTAAGTGTTAATCATGCTCTTCACCCATGATTAGCCAGGCCCTGTAGCTATCGTACATGTTCCCAAGCCGATCATATTTTGAAACTACTATTTCAAACACTTAGAATAGATTACAGTTCCCTATTTAAATCATATACCACATCACCCGTATATGATACCGTACTCTGTTTTTTTCATTTTCATACATGTACTGACTGTATCATATTGCCTATTGCCTGTCTCTTTACATTGCCTGTCTCTCTTTAATTGTCATTGCATTTATTTCACTGTCTTCTCAGTAGCTAGCATTACATGTTTATTGCTTATAGTCCTTATCAATTAAATGGAACTGTTATTTGAGATTTGTACTTTGCTCCTTCCTGACTGGAAACATTTTTCCAGACTATGCCTTATAGGACCGCTGTCCGACACTTTATGGACCATATGGTGAGTAGCTGCAGACTTGGTAGTTAGTTGTGATTCCGGAGGCCTAGCAGGAATCATTAATTCTTCTAGTTTCTGATTAGTTCTTTTAGCAGACTACTTGGTACCGGATTTGTCTCCGACATTTTTTATGAGACTTGGATAACTGTTGAGTTAAGTTATTACATTCTGGTTTTGTGTTGTATTAAATTTTTGTTCGATATCTTATCGTGCTGTAATCCTGTGATTGAGTATGTGTTCATTTTATTGTGTCATCCGTGCCTCCTTATGGAGATTGGATGCATGTGTGAGATTGGCTAGATAGTATCAAGACCTTGACAGCGTTCTACCGCCGATGCTACGGCGTAGGCTGGACGTACCCACGCACTCGTGCCCCTAAACCGGGTGCGGGTCATGACACATTTTTAGTGGTGGCCCATGCAGGTCAGACTTCGCGAGTTGTGCGATGTCGTGGTAGTGTGGCATCTTTGTTACACTATTGCGTGCCTGCGATAGGATCTAGGACATAGGATACTAGGACGAGAGCGAATACTCAATCACAATTCCTTGAGAGATTCCTGGGATGACCCCTGAGAATCTTATTTTAATTCCAATTTAAAAATCCTTCCCTTGTTCCGTCCATTCTCACTTATTGATAATGAATTTGATTGTTGTTGATTAGGTATTAAGTTAGGATTTGGTTTCATAGTAGGGTTTGATTTCATATAAAGATGAATTTGCAGTCTAATTTATGGTATTATTTGATGACACACGTCGATGAGGACAGTGAGAAAGGTAACACTAGGGCTATTGGACTACAAGATACGAATTTAAATTTTAAATTGAGGATTGAAAGTGAATTTTTAATTTTTGAATTTTGAGAAGTGAAATATTGTCATTAAAACTTTTTGAGGAACTCAGATTCAATTTGATGAACCTAAACAAGCTGTAAGGATTTTTGAGTGATTAAATTTTCATTTCAGTATTTAGATAATTAACCTTGAGGAAAGTGTATGCATTTTTACTGTAAATTTATTCGAGGAGTTATTTTGAGGAATTTTATTTGAGGAAAGGATTTTATAGTGAGAGAGATATATTAGTATATAAGTATATAAGATGCATGTGTAAGGATCTGTTGGCTTGAGCATGATTGAGATTTCACTGCCAACTGGCTTAGGTGTTCATCTAGGATTGTATTAGAGAGAGCAGTACTTGGTATAGTGTGTTATAATTGTTATGCACTTGAGTGATAGGAATAACTAGTATCAGCGATTACAGTAGGTAGGGAAGCTAGCAGTGAGTGTGCTTGTGATAGAACTGTGGTACCTAAGGGGTTAGAGGTATCAACCTTGGATGCATCTTTGACCTGTGCAATCACAACTAGGATTTTTCTTTCAACCTATTTATCTTGGATGTTGCTTCTTTAGAACTATAATGTCCTTCCTTGATGATATCGCATTTTGCCTAAATTGATTCTTTGGGATCTGTCTTCAGGATGTCGCCGCAGACACGATCTATGAGAGCGGGAACATCAGCTTTAGAGGGGTCTGCCACCTCTCCACCTGATGGACAGACAGCCGTAGTTCCTCCTACATCTCAGATGCACGTAGGTGATCCTCCTCCCCCACCTGTTCAGAAGATTGTCGCAGCTGTGACGGACAACCCTCCACTTCAACCGACTCCGATTCTCGGAGGTTTGCCCATTGATGGGACGCAGATGTTTACCTTGATCCAGGGCATGGTAGATACCCAGAGAGTGACGGCAGATGCTCAGCGAGTTCAAGCTGAGGCTCAGAGGGTGCAAGCAGAAGCACACCAGGCACAAACCGAGCTGATGAGAGAAAACATAGAGAATGCTCATCAAGTGACTCTCCAAGCTTTGGAGAGAGTAGCACAGTACCAGCAGTTTCCTGGCCAGCAACAGCAGAGATCAGGCACTATAGTGGGTTTCAAGAGGATGATGCCTCGAGAGTTTAAAGGTACCGAAGGGATACTCTACGCTGACGACTGGCTAGAGGATATAGAAAGGAGCCTGCGATTGACCCAGATTCCGGAGAACTTACAGATAGAAGCCGCTGGCAGTCAGTTGTTCGATATCGCACTCACGTGGTATCGCACGAAGCCGAGAATTACTGTGCAAGGACTTACTTGGGAGACCTTCAAGGAACTCTTCAAGGAGAAGTTCTTTCCCGACGTGGCATTGGGAACCTTGGAAAGTCAGTTTCATGACTTAGTTCAAGGAAACATGTCGGTCGACGAGTACGCTGCAAAATTCTGTAGATTGAGCCGTTTTGCATCGTCTATGATTCGGGACCCAGGAGATCGAGCCCGGAAATTTAGAAAGGGGCTGACAAGAGAGATTAGGTCACGCACTTCTGGTCGGCGTACCGCTACCTATGAGGCTATCTTGATGGATGCTCAGATCGCAGAAGAGGATCTGGATCTCAGGCCTAAGAGGAGTCACAATACTTTTGGAGATACGAATGGTAGCGCAGGACCGGCCAAGCATCCCCGTATTCAGCACCAACAGCAGTACCAAGTACCATCTCATATTCAGCAACAACCATGGACAATTCAGCATCCACCGCAGTACCTAGCACCAGTTCCTATCCAGCAACAACCATGGGCGTATCAGTATCAACAACAGTACCAGGCACCAGTCCGTGTTTAGCAGAATCAGCAACAGCCTCCAAGAGAGACACAACAGACTTGTCATTTCTGTAAGAAGCCAGGTCACCTTTGGGAGAGTTGTAGAACGAGACTAGGACTCTGTTTGCACTGCGGTACTGCGGGACATCGAGTAAGGGATTGTCTTCTAGCCCCTTATCTTCCCGGCCAGCGCGCAGCTTCAGATTATAGAGATCCAGTTAGGCTACCTGTGGAACCGTATATTGCTCAGCACCCGCGAAGGGAACCACCCCAGCAGGGCGGGGCAATTGCGATGACGGTCGAGGAGACCGATACTACAGGTAATTTGTTAGCAGGTTTTGTTCTTTCCTTCCTTCTGTTCCTATCTATTTGATTGATTGACTGATACCTTAGTACCGTAGCTTGTATGCATGATTTCTTGTTAGAATGTAGTTAATGGTACCCCTGATATAGAGACTGCAATACCATGACAAGATACCATGACCGTACATATTCCCCTTAGGTTGCATGTTGTATGATTGTAGGAAGGATTTTTCTTGGACCATGATTATCGAGGTTTGACCATGACGAAAATTCATAAAGGAGTTATGACTTGACAGGAGAGACAAGATGATTAACAAGATGGTTAAAATTCGAGGATAAACACCGATTTAAATAAAGGGCCAAGAATTTAACATGGTAGAATTTATGATTTATTAATTCCAGGAAGATTATGACATGATTAAACGGGTTATAAAATTTGGAAATTTTGGGGGATTATCAATATATTTATTTGATTGCAAGTTATGAATTTTAAAATGTTATATTTGGATGTTGCATTTGGAGAACCCTTAAGTACCGCATTGTTAAGTATTTTGAGGAAAAGAGGAAATCGAGGAATAAAATTATTAATGGACTAATATTTGAATTCAAACTTTTTGGACGAGATTACATTATATATAGGTACATTGATTAAAATCAAGTTAGAGGAGTGGATATTAAATTCCGAGTATGGAATTATTAACTAAAAACTTTCGGAAAATTTTTTGATAAAAATGGACTTTGATTCTATTTCGAGGATTTTCCAGGTTATGCAATAATTTCAGAATTTTGACAAATTATGAAAGGACATTGTGGATAATTACCTAATCTCATGGATGATGAATTTAAACTTTGAGGGAAAAATGATAATGTGTATGAATAAATGCTACTTTGAGGATTCTGAATTTCGAGGACGAAATTCTTTTAAGGTGGGTAGACTTGTCACTACCACATTCCGAAGACAGGGGTATTTTCAAAAATTTTATAATATTTAATATTATGGTAGTTACAATTAAATAATTGCATGATAATATTTTTTATTTAAATAATTATGTGATGTGTAATTGAATATAGTATTAGATGCAGTGTTCATTTTTTTTTTTTTTGCTAGCAGACTAGACCTAGAAGCCCAGTAGATGACCACCTGTCCAAAATTATAGAATTTTGGATTTTATTATTTTATCTAGAATTTATTTATTGGAGATTGTAATTAATTACCGTATTTTATTTAATATTTTTGTGCATTGCCTTTGTTTCGATATTTGGATCACTACCCTGACTTTTGTCTTCCAACAAATTTCACAATCTTGCCCTAGACATGCCCGCCTTCCTTTTTGCTATTTTTGCAACTCATAATTTTGCTCCCTGTGCATTAATTTTGGCCGCACAAAAATCGTCGCGGACATTATTTAATAAATCCCTATTTTGTATCGTTGTGCGTTCCAATTTAAATTGGAGACAATCTTGACCTATTTTTCGTGCGACCCAAATTAGGGTAATATTCTGTTCTGAGTCTTCTTCACTATTGGTATTGATGACCTGACCTGATTTTGGCCCCATGTACTCCTAATTAATTTTTGAACACAACTTGCATTTTTATTCTAATTAAATTGAGGATACTATTTAAACCAATTCTAAAATCCCAATTTAATTCCAGTGCCCTGCTAATTGAGCCCACACCGATCATACAGCGCCCCCTGACCCTACAAAACACCGGACACCGAATCGCCCGCAAATTTTCGTTATTTTATGTGTTTGTGCAATTTCCCGAATTTAAGGGGCTAAGTTGCAATTATTCAATTGTAGGTGTCATCACCCCATTGTCCAAGACCAAATGGAAAGGTTATTTATTTGTGGACCAAATTGCATTTTTTTCCCACTCTACTTTACATGAAAACAATTTCCTTCATGTTTAATCTGGACCACCCATTTAATTGGGTGCATCCTCACCTTTAATTTACCCACACCCTCATCCTATTTAATGTCCTATCTACATCATAAGCCCTAATCCCAAGAGAAACCTAGGTAGCCTCCATCCTCAACCTCAACCGTAGGAAGAAAAAATTTCTTCCTTTCTTCTTCTCTTTTCTTTCTCCTTCTCTTTCCTTTCTTCTTCTTCTCCTTCTTCTTCTTTTAATTTTGAATTCAAATTCAAATAGTTTGGGGGGGAATACTGTTCATTCCCCCATCACCACTGATCAGCCCTCGACTCCTCCCTGCGGTGTCTCCGGCGGCCCTCTTCTCAGCCGACCCCTCCCGCTGGCCTGAGCACAGCCGGCCAGGCCATCTCCACCATCAGCCGAAGCTCCCCGGCGGCGCTGCCTCGACGAGTCCGGCGGCCGCTGCCCGACCCGACGGCTGCACAACTCCCCGAACCCCTTCACCGTGAGCTCCACCCCGCAGCAGCCATCACCCGGCGGCCAACCCAGGCCGGCCCTGCTCCTCCATTGCCGAGCCGAACTCCTCCGACCTCCGGTCAGCCAGCCCGGTCAGCCACCTATCCCATCTTCATCCAATCACCACCACCACCTCCATCACTTTAGCGCCACCACCTCCTGCCGTACTCCGGTGAGACTCCGGCCAACCCCGCAGTAAGCTCCTCCTCTCTTCCCTCTTCCCTTTCCCTGTAATACATGTATATGTGTAATCAATCTATGTATTAGTATATACTATGTGGTAATATATAAGTACTCTATGTATATATATATATATGTATTCATACATCATATATGTGTATTCATTAATAAATATATGTATATGCATGAATATTGGTTATTTTCATATAGTATAAAATTAAGTAATGTATATTAATGTATGTAAGTATTTAAGGTATACGTATATGTATATATTAACATGTATATGTATGGTATATAGATATATTTAGTGTATTCTATGTTAATGTACATGTATTTGTATATATTATTTAATGTGTAGATATATATATATATATGTATATAGATACGTATACGTACAATGATATATGTTGAATATTGTATTGTATTTTTCATATAAAAAATATGTATTATTTTGGTAATATATATATACCTATATATAAATGTATGTTTTTGGGGTGCAAATATACATATATTTATTTGGTATAATTTCATATAGTATATACGTATTAAATGTATTTTTGGAATATGTATAAACATATATATGAATATCAGTATTTTGGTATATATTCAAAATAACCGTATTTTGGTATCAATATATATATGTAAATTTATATTTTCATTTGGTATATGTAAGTATATATACATATATATAAACTTATTTTTGGTATAGGTATAAACATGTATTATATATGTGTTTTAGTATTTAATATTATATATATATAATGTATTGGCATATATATATATGTGTATATATATTTTTGTATAAACCCTTGGCATAATTTTAATGTATATATATATATATATATATATATATATATATATATATATATATATATATATATATATATATATTGTATATGTCTTTAATTTGATATATATATATATATATATATTGTAAGTACATATGTAAATTAAGATATGTATATTTACGTATCTATCTACTAGGTGACCCTAGTTGACTAGTGCCATGCCTGGCATAGCCCTGAGTTAGTATTTTGTTTGTGTGTTAGTGTAGCATCTGATGCAAATGTGATATGGTGATATGTTTATAGGACTGTTGGTTCACCCAGGGGATACTCTGGAACAGGACATCAATAATTACCAGCTAAGGACCCAAGGCAAGTACATTCTCTGATAATTTCCAATTTCTTGATAATTTCTATAAATTCAATAAATCTTGAAATGTTACAACTGAATCCTTGACACTGTGCTACACGGACTAGTATAGCTTGGATCTGCAGTCATGAGATGTTATATTGATTTTTGTATTGACATTGTACACGACATGTATATTAGACATCGTACATGATAGACTGGACTTGCTCGTGTATCGTGACGTGTCATGGTTGGATCCACAGTACTAGTTGGGGACGGGAAAGTAGTTAGTAAGAAATGTGATCATAACCTCTTATTGTAGTGTAGAACAATGTAAGTGTTAATCATGCTCTTCATCCATGATTAGCCAGGCCCTGTAGCTATCGTACATGTTCCCAAGCCGATCACATTTTGAAACTACTATTTCAAACACTTAGAATAGATTACAGTTCCCTATTTAAATCATATATCACATCACCCGTATATGATACCGTACTCTGTTCTTTTCATTTTCATACATGCACTGACTGTATCATATTGCCTATTGCCTATCTCTTTACATTGCCTGTCTCTCTTTAATTGCCATTGCATTTATTTCACTGTCTTCTCAGTAGCTAGCATTACATGTTTATTGCTTATAGTCCTTATCAATTAAATGGAACTGTTATTTGAGATTTGTACTTTGCTCCTTCCTGACTGGAAACATTTTTCCAGACTATGCCTTAGAGGACCGCTGTCCGACACTTTATGGACCATATGGTGAGTAGCTGCAGACTTGGTAGTTAGTTGTGATTCCGGAGGCCTAGCAGGAATCACTAATTCTTCTAGTTTCTGATTAGTTCTTTTAGCAGACTACTTGGTACCGGATTTGTCTCCGGCATTTTTGATGAGACTTGGATAACTGTTGAGTTAAGTTATTACATTCTGGATTTGTGTTGTATTAAATTTTTGTTCGATATCTTATCGTGCTGTAATCCTGTGATTGAGTATGTGTTCATTTTATTGTGTCATCCGTGCCTCCTTATGGAGATTGGATGCATGTGTGAGATTGGCTAGATAGTATCAAGACCTTGACAGCGTTCTACCGCCGATGCTGCAGCGTAGGCTGGACGTACCCACGCACTCGTGCCCCTAAACCGGGTGCGGGTCGTGACAACTACTCATCTACGTGCCCGTGTCAAAATGTGACATGCTCAAACCCCCGTGTCGGAAGAAAATCCCCAAATCAAACCGTATTGCCAAATTATCGTGACACGGCCTACATATATCCAATTGTGTACATAAAACTAGTCTCATACCATCAAACACATATTAATTTGGTCTAATTGACCTATTGACAAACACATGATGTGCCAATCTCAGAATTCTCCCAAAATTGACATAAAATACCACATAACTTCCTCCATAGGTCTCTTATGGACCTCATTCCACTTCCTATGGGTAGCCTTAGTATATGGAAGGATTTCTAATGATTAAACTATAGATTTAGAGTTCAATTAGAGAGGAAAAATTGAATTATACTTATTGGGAGATGGATTTCCAATACAATTCTCCAAATTAGTGTCAAAAGCCTTCAACATGTGCTCCTTCCTCCTCCTTGTAGATCATTGCCTCCTCCTTGTTCCAATAGCCTCCAATGGTGAGTAGAGAAGTAATTGGTAAGGAATTTGGAAAGGAATTGGTGTAGGGATAAAGGAATTTGGAAGAGAAAAATTGTAGATCTAGAATTAAAATGAATGGATGAAGAGATAGAGTATCTCTCCTCCCCCCTCCTATGGTCGGCCTTGCCCCTGCTCCAAATTACTATAAAAAGTCTACAATACCCCTTGGGGCTTGTCATTAAGGAATTAATTAAGGAGGAAGGTTCTAATCCAATTGGTTTAACTAATTAAGTCATCTTCCTAATGAATGGGCTAACTATTGGATTTGTTTGTTGGGCTCAATTTAACTAGAATTAATGTTGGTCCATGAATCTAATTTAAACTAGTTAGGTCTACTATCACAAGTCCAAAATCAAATATAACATCTAACAATAAATAAATAATATAATAAATAAATATATAATTTGTATAATATTTAATTAATTATGAAATGACCAAAATACCCTTCCTAGAAAAGGTGGTAGTGACAACAGTATTACGCCCTGCAACCTTAACCTTGTTTATGGTCGAAAGATATAAACTATGATTGTTGGGGGTAATCTTCGCAGGTGCTTCTTCATCAGGTCTACAGTATTACACATGGTGTAAGCTTGAATACCAATAAAAATTCTCATCTTGTAATATGATCTTGAATATCAATAAAAAGCTCTTATTTTGTAACTATTGTAGTTTGTCTTCAATAAAATTAGTTGCTCACAACATTCTTTTTATTCTTTTCCCTTTTTGTTTGTCGAGTATGGATGTACTCTATCGAGTAGACTTATATTTAGATCGTAAAAAACGTTCGACAAAAAATGCTAAGGATAATCTTCGAGCAATTTTTGTGGGTTAAGGAACGACATTTAGTGGGCCTACTATTCATGGCATATCTATTAATAGATACAAATAGTACAGAAAATATTACTAAAGTATGAGCATTGAATAAGATATAGCCCAAAAGTTTGAAGCTCGGTGTGGTCATATTGGGTTTGGTGATTTAAAGCATTGCTTGTTTAGAGGTAATGTGGATGTAAACAACCTTTAGATAGAAACTATATGAAAAGGTTGACATCCCATGACATATCATAGAAAAAAAATGTAACTGTACTAGATAAATGGAAGTCAAGACTATCAGAGAAAAAGTATGACGTGATAGCCGTATCATTTCTAGAAGTTCATTGTTTGTGAGGAGTCTGATCACGATGATAAAACCAAGTGTATGATGAGAAAGTATGACCGCTACAAGATAACTTTTGGATATGTGGTCTAATCATCCTGTGGTGGATGTAAGTGTGTTGTAAAAAACCATAAAGAATGGGGCATGAATTTGAGGAAAGCAAACATATAATGATAATTGCAAAAATGTGAGCAGCCTAAGGAGATGAAGGAAGATCACATAATCTAGGGGGGTGATTTAGTACTTGTGCTAAGAAGCATAGGGCGCTCTAGAGGTATATAGAACTATTAAGTATAGAATTGCTAAAAATCTATTAAACCTCTGGGATTAAAATATATAAGAAGAGCGAAGGGGTAAAAAGTTTTATTACGGGTGTAAGTACTATGACCCAGGAGAGTGTGTGCACAATACTTCTTTATTATCATCATAGAGGATTAATATTCGGACGAATGATTAACATGGGCATGATTTCTCCTAGTTAGAGCTATCAAGCTTAGGTGTTTACCGTCCGTAGGGATTTTGCTAGTAGATATCAGCTCCGGGTGTCCGTTACCGTTAGTAAAGGATGTAGGCAATTTTTTTACCTCGTTGAGCATTGCCATCAGAATTTTTGTGAACATAGATTCTATGTTGATGTCAGAGTCCTATGTTGATAGTTTAGCGGAACCTAATTCTTTCATGGAATCTCAATTCGTGTTGGCAAATAATTTGGAGTGGCATAGCCAAGCCAAGCCTCGTCTTGTGATAATAGTCGTCAAGCTTGTCTTTAGGGGCAAAAGATTATAGTGGAAATTGATGTCCTTTATTGTAATTCGATCTCGTCCTTTCTTGAGGTCATTGGTGTGTTATCGTAGGCACCCAAAAATAAAACCTTGTACTCTTGGAAATATAGTAGTGTAAGGATAGTTTCCACGTAGAGTAATTAGCTAAGTTTTGTGTTATGTGAATAATGAATAGGGGTTTAATATAATGAAAGCAAATTAAGAAGATCTAAAATAAAATAATTAGAGTATTGAAATCAATCAAAGGAACAAATGTTGGTCTCAGTCAATATTCATCATTGGAATCTTAAAATTGATCATTGATTCAAGCATAAATTAACAAATTATTTGAATATTCACCGTTGGAAGTATTTTTCTCTCTCTCTAGGCTTAGTTAATTAGAAACAAGCGATCTAGTTAGTTTTAATTACTAAATAATCCAAGACAAGCGCTGAAGATTTAATCTAGTAATTTTTTAAAGAACTAAGAGATTGATGAAGCAAAATAACACAAGCACAAGCGGTTGCATTTATTTTTGTCAAAAAATTTCTGCCTAGATCTAATAATTTTCAAAGCATCAAATCATTAAATCTTGGTTGCTTCACAAATTAGAGGGATTGAACAATTATGTATTCGACATCCAATTTAGTAGTAGATTATAAAGAATAATAAACTAATAGGCACCCTAGCAATTAAAGAAGATAATCATGAAAATACACATAAGAAAGCATCTGATACACAAAAGAATAAATCAAACATAAAAATACAAAATATATCTCACAAGTTTTATTAATTTTGAGGCTTTTGTTTCCTTCGACCAGCAAGATGTCACGACCCGCACCCGGATATTCGGGCACGAGTACATGGTTACGCCCAGCTTACGCCACAGCATCGGCGGTAGAACGTTGTCTGGGTCATTTCTAACTATCTATCATCTCAACAATATAATATGGTACTTGACAATCATTTCAACTCCAAACTGAGGAGCAATATGGTATCTCACAAATATAACTAATCTCAATCATAAAACAAACTAAGAAAGATAAAGCACGAATGGAAAAGCGAAGAAAAGAATAAAGATACAATCCACAATCTAAAATAATATACAACTGTGAATCTCAACAATATAATAGCCTAATATAATCCAATATAAACTACACCTCCTCGGGCTCTGCAACTAAGTCCTCTTGGTCTACAAGAGTATCCTCTAAATGTACGCCATCCTACGGCCCGTAGAATGTGGGACACTGTCTTATAAGCCAATCATCTAGAAAAATATATCCAGTCAGGATTGGAGCAAAGTATAACCCAATAGCAGTTCCAATTAATTAACAAAGACTATAAACAGTTATAGTAAGTAATACATGATGATCAAGGAAAGTAAATGAGTCAGAGAAATACATACAATCACAGTTAAAATAAGAAGCAAGACAAGATATGCATGGTGAATCAAAAAATAATGTAAATAAGACTGTGAATAGATGAGAAATGAACTAGATAGATAAGATGTGTGTCCAACAAGTATCATGTGAGTCCAGCAAGTGTAATGTTAAGCCAACAAGAAAATACTAACTAGTGTGTTTTGAAATACCGCTTTCGATATACAAAACCTCAAGTACTAACTATATTAACATATCTAATTTACTAACATATATACTTATACTAATGTACATAGATACTAACTATTCACATTCTAACTAATAACATATATCACAACTAGTATACCTATCCACCTACTAACTATACAATACCACAACTACATATATATATACATACTCATATAGCTAACTATATATATATCAAGTATCCCAATAACTATCTATTGTATAACAAGTATATATATATATATATATATATATATATATATATATATATATATATATATATATATATATGTATATATATATATATATATAACTCACTAACTATATACCCACACCTTAACTAACTAGCACTAATATACCTATCTCACTAACAATACCAAGCTAAACCAAAATCTCAACTAACTAATTGCTAGCTGTTTCTAACTCATTAAAAACTAACTGAAACCAAAACCTTGAATACTAACTAACCATCTTCTAATACCTTGAATACTCAATAACTGAAATCTCTACTGAACCTAGCTGACACAGTGAAGCTGACTGGATACCCTGAAACCTGGTATCTACTGCTGCTGTTGCAGCCTACTGCTACTACACGCACGCTGCTGCGTCGCGACTGCACCGTGCCTGCACCGCGCTGCGCCGTGACTGCTCGTGCACTGCTGTGGTGCTGCTCGCGCGCTGCTCGTTGTATACGGGCAGACACAACCCCTCGTGCACACACACACAACATATAGATACACACACGTACATATATACAAACACCTATGCTCACACACACATATATATACATATAGATATCAACTTGCATATACACACTCCTCTATACACACACATATATATATATACACAAACATACCTACACTTATAGATATGTATATATAAACTCACATATAAATATATGGACACATATACATAACACAAACACTTATATGTATTTACATATACACATACACACACTTAAACACAAATGCTAACACAATACTAACCTCTATGTATATATATATATATATATATATATACACACACACACAAATATAACTCCCTCTAGCTAGATATATATATACCTACACTCTCACACACAAATACAAACACCCACATGAATATATATATATATATATATATATATATATATATATATATATATATATATATATATATATATATATATATATATACATATAGATATAGTCATAAACATAACTATATACACTAGTATATACACACATAGACACACACATATACCCAAACACAATATACAGTATTATATACAATATATATTACATAATTAGCATATATATAAATACACATGCACATATATGAATGGGAGCAAAATATCAAGCACGTGGAGTGCACCGCACCCGTATCATACTAATTCTATGATACGCTTGCGATACGGCTCCAACACACAACCAAACGCATCCCGGAGGACACGAGTAAGTCTAATACACCAATTATAAAATATACGAACCATAATTAGATCCACTACGTGTCCGTGTCAAGAATTGATGTGCACAACTCTCCGTGTCGGAGAAAACCCCCAAAATTAACCCGTTTTATCAAATTGACGAGATATGGCCTACACGTATCCAATTGTGGATACGACACTAGTCACAAACAAGCAATCATATGTCAATTTGATGTATTAGACCATATGACAAACACTACATGTGCCAATCTCGAAATTCCCCCAAAATTGGCACCAAATTGCACATAACTTCCACCATAGGTCTCCTATGAACCTAAAAATAATTCCTATGGGTAGCCTACAGATGTGGGATATTTTTTTATGGTTAATTCTCAGATTTAGAACCTAATAAAATGGGAAAAACTAAAATGTACCTATTGGGAGATGTATTCCCAATGAAAAGTCCCAAAATGCAAAGTAGCTCCTCTCCTTGTAGATCTTGGCCTCCTCTTTCTTGATCCTTGTTTCCTTCTTATAGATCCTTGTTGTAGTAGCCTCTATTAAGAATAGAGACTGAATTTGGGTGAAAATTAGTAGGGATTTGGTGAGGAAAAGAAGGAATTTGAAAGAGGGAAGAACTAGATCTAAAAGAATTAGGAATTGAAAAGTGAAATAATTTTCTCTCTCCTCCTCTACTATGGATGGTCATATACCCCTCCCCAAGCTATTGAAAAGTCCAAAACACCCCTTAGGGCCTCTCATAAAGAAATTAATTAAGGGGGGAGGTTCTAGTCTAATGGTTTCATTAATTAATTTATCCTCCTAAACCATGGGCCTAATTAATGGGCTCAATCTAAACTAAACTAAATATTGGGTTCATGCATCTAATTAAAATAGGTTAGGTCCATTACACAAGTCTAAAATAAATACTACATCTAAACAAACAATAAATAATACAATAAATAATTAAATCACATGCACAATATTTAAATATAACAATTCCTAAAAATAAAAATACCCGTGTCAATTACCAAACTACCCTTAATAGGAAATATGAGGGTGACAATCCTACCCACCTTAGAAAATTTTCTTCCTCGAAATTAAAGAAGATCGTAACCCCTTCTAGGTCAACCCCAGTCTAAACTAAACATACAACCTACAATTTAAAAGAAATCACTAACTATGGTCTCTGTCTATCATAGTTTTGCAGTCTCCGTCATGGTATACTAGCTACACAATAACACACAAGCAGTCTATAAGGTACTAACTAAACATGCAAACAACAAATGGGAAGAAAATAAACAGAATAAGGCAAAACAAGCTAACTTATCAACCGAAGTGTTGTCCTCCCCGACTGCCATTACAAATGACCCGCCCTGCTGGGGTGTCTCCCTCTGTCATTGTGGGGCATGATGTTGTGTCATAGGTGGTCTAACTCCTTCTTTCTGACCCCGAGCTCCAACAAATGGGGGTATTATAGGGCAATCCCTTATCTGGTGTGTTACGGATCCACAAAACAGGCACACCATCAGCCTCCTCCTACAAATATCCCAAGTGTGTCCTGACCTCCTGCAGTAGGCACAAGTGGACACTGACTGAATCTGCCTCTGGGGCTGCTGCTGAACTAGAGCATGAACCAGCGCCTGAAACTGCTATTGCTGGATATGGGGATGCTTGGCTGGTCCCGCACCGCTACCAGCACCACCCAAAATATCTCTACCTCTCTTGGACTTGAGATCCAAGTCATCGTCCGCTCTCTGCGCATCCATCAGGATCTCCTCAAAAGTAGTTGTGCGTGTCCCCTAGTGAGGGATTTGATATCCCTAATCAAACCCTTCCTGAATTTCCTGGCCTTCCCTTAGGGATTCTGCCCCTCTACAAACCTGCTCAATCTGCAAAACTTTGTAGCATACTCGTCCACTGTCATACTCCCTTGGACGAGGTATAGAAACTAGCTCTCTAAGACACCCAGAGCCACGTCCGGAAAGAACTTCTTCTTGAAAAGCTTTTTAAAAACTTCCCAAGTCAATCTTGCCGCCGTAATCCTCGGGTCTGTCCTGAACCATGTCAATGCTATGTCAAACATCTGGCTGCCTGCTGCCTCCACTCGTAGACCCTCCAAAATCTGCGCCAGTCGCAGGTTCCTCTCCACGTCCTTGATCCAATCATCGGCATACAAGATCCCTTCCATGCCTTTGAAGTCTTTCAGTCAAATCCTCTTAAAATCTATGATGGTACCCGGCCTTGGCTGATGTAGAATAAACTGAGCTGGTGCCATCTGTGGCTGGACCGTAGTAGCTCTCTCAACTGCTGCAAGTACGATCTAGTGAGCATTCTCCACGCTCTGTCGCAGGACCTCGGACTGTCCCTGTTGCACCTCCATCATCTACTGGAAGAGCGCGAACATCTGCGTCTGATCAACTGTAGGTGGTGGAGGTAGAAGATCCTCAAAAAATGTCTGCCATATCCTCGGTACTGGAGGTGGAGCACCTCCGAAAGCTGTTGACGATATGCCCACCTGGACCGGTGAAGCTGACCTCCTGAATATAGTTGCTGGACCATCGTCTGCGGGTGATGCCCTCAAAGGTAAAGAAGTGACTAATCGTGCTGTCGCGGCACCTGATAGTTGGGAACGCGTCTTCAGCGACATCCTGAAGATAGATTAAAATACAGAATCAATATTGAATATGATACGATATCATCAAAGAAGGACAGAACTTTATTCAAAGCAAAGCAATATTCAATAGATAAGGATTTGCAAAACAGATTTTGGAATGTTTTCTAGTTGTGATTGAGTAAACTCTAAGCCTAAATCTTATTTCCTAAAGCAGGCTCGTAGCTATACTCTAGACGAGCACAACTCTGAAATCGCACTAATTGTGAATCTCAAACTGCATGGGCCACCACTAAAAACGTGTTACGACCTGCACCCGGATATTCGGGCACGAATACGTGGTTACTCCCAGCCTACGCCGCAGCATCGACGGTAGAACATTGTCTGGGTCATTTTTAACTATCTATCATCTCAACAATATAATATGGTACCTGTCAATCATTTCAACTCCAAACGGAGAAGCAATATGGTATCTCACAAGTATAACTAATCTCAATCACAAAACAAACTTAGGAAGATAAAACACGAATGGAAAAACGAAGAAAAGAATAAAGATACAATCCACAATCTGCAATAATATACAACTGTGAATCTCAGTAATATAATAGCCTAATATAATCCAATATAAACTAAACCTCCTCGGGCTCTACAACTAAGTCCTCTAGGTCTACAAGAGTATCCTCTAAAGGTACGCCGTCCTGCGGCCCGTAGAATGTTGGACACTGTCTTATAAGCCAATCATCTAAAAAATATATCCAGTCAGGATTGGAGCAAAGTACAACCCAATAGCAGATCCAATTAATTAACAAAGACTATAAACAATTATAGTAAGTAATACATGATGATCAAGAAAAGTAAATGAGTCAGAGAAATACATACAGTCACAGTTAAAATAAGAAGCAAGATAAGATATGCATGGTGAATCAAAAAATAATATAAATAAGACTGTGAATAGATGAGAAATGAACTAGATAGATAAGATGTGTGTCCAGCAAGTATCATGTGAGTCCAGCAAGTATAATGTGAAGACAACAAGAAAATACTAACTAGTGTGTTTTAAAATACCACTTTCGACATGTAAACGTCTAGGGGGTAAGTACGGCTCACCGCACACTTGGTGTGCGGCTGCTATTATTCCTGATTAGACCAGGGGGGGTGATTCCAGATTTTAGGAATGTTTACATGTTTACTCGAGTATTTCCTCGCCCGACTAGTATAAATGAATCCAATCCCGACACGCAAATCAAATATGAGTCCAGCTAGATAAAATAGGTGATTCTAATAGGTGAGTCCTGATGTGATGCCAGTAATAAGTCCTGAAGTAGAGGCCAGACAAGTATAATTTACTTGTCGCAAGAAAATGAATCCATGCAATACTAATCCGTGTATTTAAGTGTCGAGAAACCAGGTAAAATAATACTATAGACCAAAATTATAGAAATTATCAATTAATAAAAACTATCAGAGAATGTACTCGCCTGGCGTCCAAGCAATGAATACCCAACTGTGTCCTAACTGGTATCACATAAACCTATATATGGAATATTACATTAATACAATGTTCTAGAATAAAAATAAGTTAAACTAGTCAAATTCTAGGTCATAAAGCCATTTCTAAGTCAAAACAGTCAAACTAGGTCAACTATCGGTCAAATTAGTCAATGTTTGTCAAACTAGCTATTTTTAGGTTCTATGAGTCTATCTCTAGGATATTGGGTCTATACACTACGCATCTAGGCCACACTATCTATTCTAAGATACTAGAAAACCAACAAGATACCGTATCCTAAGATACGCAAGTTCATTTATATGAAAATAGTGTTTTAGATATATATACAAGTCAATATACTTAGTACTATACCAAAAAAATGAAAATACGATACCTTGGTCTTGCACCAATGCGTATCTCACCTATCCCGATACCCAAACTCAATACCTTGGGTATCGGTCCAATACCTTGGTATTACCTTTGTAATACCTTGGTATCCCAAGGTAACCCAAAATACTTAACTTATAGCTCTATATATATACAATATCTCAAGTACTAACTATATTAACATATCTAATTTACTAACATATATACTTATACTAATGTACATAGATACTAACTATTAACATTCTAACTAATAACATATATCACAACTAGTATACCTATCTACCTACTAACTATACAATACCACAACTACATATATACATACATACTCATATAGCTAACTATATATATATCAAGTATCCAAATAACTATCTATTATATAACAAGTATATATATATATATATATATATATATATATATATATATATATATATATATATATATATATAACTCACTAACTATATACCCACACCATAACTAACTAGCACTAATATACCTATCTCACTAACAATACCAAGCTAAACCAAAATCTCAACTAATTAATTGCTAACTGTTTCTAACTCATTGAAAACTAACTGAAACCAAAACCTTGACTACTAACTAACCATCTTCTAATACCTTGAATACTCAATAACTGAAATCTCTACTGAACCTAGGTGACACAGTAAAGCTGACTGGATACCCTGAAACCTGGTATCTACTGCTGCTGTTGCAGCCTACTGCTGCTGCACGCGCGTTGCTGCACCGCGACTGAACCGCGCCTGCATCGCGACTGCTGCTGCAGTCTGCTGCTTCTGTTCCGCGACTGCACCACGCATGTACCGCCTGCCCCGCGACTACACCGTGCCTGCACATGCTGTGACATGACTGCTGCTGCCGTCTGCTGCTGCATCGCGACTGTACCGCGCTACGCCGCGACTGCTCGCGCGTTGTTGCGGTGCTGCTCGCGTGCTGCTCGCTGCACACGCGCACACACAACCACTCGTGCATACACACACAACATATAGATACACACACATACATATATACAAACACCTATACTCACACACATATATATACATATAGATATCAACTTGCATATACACACTCCTCTACACACACACACACACACACACACACACACACACACATATATATATATATATATAGATCTAAACATAACTATATACACTAGTATATACACACATAGACACGCACATATACCTAAACACAATATACACTATTATATACAATATATATTACATAGTTAGCATATATATATATATATATATATATAAATACACATGCACCTATATGAATGAGAGCAAAACATCAAGCACGTGGAGTGCACCGCATCCGTATCATACTAATTCTATGATACGCTTGCGATACGGCTCCAACACACAACCAAATACATCTCGGAGGACACGAGCAAGTCTAATACACCAATTATGAAATATACGAACCATAATTAGATCCACTACGTGTCCGTGTCAAGAATTGATATGCACAACTCCCCGTGTCGGAGAAAACCCCCAAAATTAACCCGTTTCGTCAAATTGACGAGATACGGACTACCCGTATCTAATTATGTACACGATACTAGTCACAAACAAGCAATCATATGTCAATTTGATCTATTAGACCATATAACAAATACTACATGTGTCAATCTCAGAATTCCCCCAAAATTGGCGCCAAATTGCACATAACTTCCACCATAGGTCTCCTATGAACCTAAAACAAATTCCTATGGATAGCCTATGCATGTGGGTTGGTTTCTCGTAGTTAATTTTCAGATTTAGAACCTAATAAAAGGGAAAAAAAACTAAAATGTACCTATTGGGAGATGGATTCCCAATGAAAAGTCCCAAAATGCAAAGTAGCTCCTCTCCTTGTAGATCTTGGCCTCCTCTTTCTTGATCCTTGTTTCCTTCTTGTATATACTTGTTGTAGTAGCCTCTATTGAAGAATATAGACTGAATTTGGGTGGAAATTAGTAGGAATTTGGTGAGGGAAAGAAGGAATTTGAAAGAGGGAAGAACTAGATCTAAATGAATTGGGAATTAAAAAGTGAAATGATTTTCTCTCTCCTCCTCTACTATGGCTGGTCATATACCCCTCCCCAAGCTATTGAAATGTCCAAAACACCCCTTAGGGCCTCTCATGAAGAAATTAATTAAGGGGGAAGGTTCTAGTCTAATGTTTTCACTAATTAATTCATCCTCCTAAACCTTGGGCCTAATTAATGGGCTCAATCTAAACTAAACTAAATATTGGGTTCATGCATCTAATTAAAATAGATAGGTCCACTACACAAGTCTAAAATAAATACTACATCTAAACAAATAATAAACAATAAAACAAATAATTAAATCATATGCACAATATTTAAATATAATAACTCCTAAAAATAAATATACCCGTGTCAATTACCAAACTACTATTAATTAAAAATGTGAGGTTGACAACTTTAGCAACACATTTTCATAGGACTTCACAAGAGAGGTTGGAGAAGAAGGAGAAGAGTGGCGTGTCATGGTTCCCCTTCCTCCTAAATTTTAACCATTTTATACACTCTAAATTAGTTGTTTAAAGCCCACAATATCTTCCCATAAATCCTATTTGAGTTACAATATCTTAAACAATAAAATAAAATCATAGAACAAATAGGAAAATAGTTAATTCAGCTCCAACTTTTGTGCACAGCATATTTGACTCAACTTCAAACCTGATTTGGTCCTTGATTCAGCTAGAATCTCGAAAAACCCAAAACATTAAAGTTGTATCTCTAATTTAGCTTTCTGAATCAATTTGTATCATCTTAATTGGATTTTGGGTAAGTGATATACTCATTTTACTAAACGGTATCAAAATTGTCCAAAATTGCCAATTAGCTCTATTTTGTATTTAGTGACTCCAATTGCATCCTAGATCAAAATATAAAAATAATGAGTATCTTTATATATCAAATGAGCATAAAAGAGTAAACATTAAGGGATATAATATGATAATTTATATTCTCATCAGTCATAACATGTAATGCCCTGCTCCGCTTGGTGCCTTAGGAAGAGCGAAGTTCTGTTTGAACTTGGGCCCATTTAGAGGTTTGTTCAGAGATTTGATCAGCGAGGCAGATAGGCTTTTTTTAGGTAGGTAGTTTTGATAAACCCTTCTTTGCTTTACCTTCACACTTAATAAACTTGTTGCTAGTTTCTGTTTCTATGCTTTAAGTTGAGACATGTTAATAAAAGAAAAGAACCTATATAGATAAGAGAGTAATCTCATTTTGTATCTTGCTATTATAAAACACAGAATATTAACTTAATATGGTAGATAGACTTTCAGGCCATTACTCTAGTCATAGACCTGTATTATTATGATAGATTTGTGTAGCATAGCAGTGCTTTATCTTATCACATGGACTATCTAATATGTTGCTATAGAGTTAAATTTCATACTATTGTAAATATGGATTATAATACTATTTTTGAGTATTATATTAAATATTGTTCCAATATTATAGATATGAAGATTATCATATTATGTTTCAGAGATAGGCATATAGAAAGGTTTGCCGTTGGGTCGCCAAGACAGTATCCATGGACAGGAACTACATAAGTATGGTATTATGATAAGAGAGATGGTGTAGTTATTATACCAGTTTTTACCATGCATTTGTGTAGAGCCCAGATGTTCACACATTAGCACGATCATAGACAACTTGCACACAAGGTTTATATTCCTCAAACATTTACAGGGGCACTAGGATTGATTCGGCGGTGCCGACGTACTAGCACAGGTAGTGGAACTAGCTAAATACTAGCACTTATGATTCGGGAACTATAAGAGGAGATCTCTACCTTACACTAAAAGGATCATCGTATAACTGGTGTACAGTCCAATATAGCTTGTGATGCCAATTACCTTCATATAATTAAGTGGCATGCTAATATCAAGTTGCTTGCAGGGCTATAAGAATAATAGTAGAAACAAGTACACTTTATACTATATTTATAAACCTAATAATTATCTTCTGTAGAGAAACGTGTGTGACACTTTGAGTATAGATGCTTTTGATTCATTATATGTTGTTATCATTGTTGTATTTGACGGAAAAGGATTGTAAGTATTGGATAAGTTCAAACTATGTTGCATGATACTTATATTCATGTGACACAAGTTTGCTCTATATTTCTACTATGACATGTAATTGATCCTCAGCCAGGATTAAAAAGACAAAATATAATTTTCTTGCACTCACATAATAAACATGTTGGTTCTGTTGAGTGGACGAGTGGCCACTCACTAGTGCATTTTTATATACAGATACCCCACCAGACACTCGCAGGTGCGAAGTTTGCTTGAAAGATGTTAAGGCATGGGGACTCGATTGATGCTTAGAGTCTTGCGACTAGAGATACTGCTTATTTTGTATATAATGGAAATAATGTATAGAAACATCGTTGTTTGTATAGTTCTCAATTGGTAAACCTTGTAGCATTATTCATTGTATAAAGAGAGAGAGAGAGAGAGCAATTTGTAATCGGATGTACATTAGCTTTGAGCCATTGTAATCCTTGTTACAAATATTAATAAAAAGAATCATTTTTCTATATATCTTGCATTGATCCAACTTTTATGCATAGTATTTTCGCTATTGTGACTCTGTACCTTAGATGTTCAATCGACTGTTTGGTTCTTGCCTTGTACAAGTATAATTTAGACTTGTATGGTATCATGCACGGTGGCGACTTTTAGTTCTACGGAACCAGGACATGATACTTTGGTATCAGAGCACGATTTTATGTCCTTGGACCCTTAGTCGATTCTCTTCCACTCTGAGTTGCTTTCATGATCAATGTCTTTGACTCTCTCTCGATGTTCTGCCGTATGTTCCATACAATATGGTTTTGTTTCGGTGAAGAACTTAAAAGGGCCCAAGTGACGTACTTTCTTTTATGTAGTTTGCCATAGGTATGTATAGCTGGCTAGTTTTGCCTATAATGTATGTAGTTTGCCATAGGTATGTATACCTGGATTTTTTTGTCGTAGTTATGTTGCAAGGCTTCTCTATCAGTTTGGGAGGGGGTAAAGAAAAACTATACTCAATCAATGTGTCAATATAATTGCATGGCAGTTTTTCTAATGATGTTATTGTAAGCTGTACATTAATGTCGCTATGACTTTTTAAAGACATGTACTGTATTATCAGGAAATTAGTAGGGGTTAAACTATATAATTTGCCAATGGAACTAGTAATATTGTTCACAAGTATCATAATTACAATTTTGGAGAATTTTTAACTCATGAACCTTAAAAGTGTTATTTTGTGAATCATATTAGATATGGCTTGTGTACTACGGACTGCTATAGGTGCCATCCGAGGAATCGAGAAACATGTGAAGAGTCTCAACATTGGAGACTGATAACATCTCGTCGGAATATCGTCGATATTCCAAAGTTTGCATTATCCTTGCTAGTTGATTTTGGCAAAATTTCTCAGGGCACTCAATATAACGGCAATATAATATCGGTACATCGTCAGTTCGACACTACTCTAGTTTGATATCTGACTCCGATTTGAAGTGATGGTTTTGACGGTTCAGATCATGCCAAAAGAGTTGAGAGGCTTATTTAAAGTTCATTACTGGTTGGTTGAAGTTTCTTGATGCTATTGATTGCTAAAAGATAAAGATGGTTTTCTTAGGATTTTCTAAGAGCCATGAAAGGAGTTTTCAAAAGAGAGAAGGAGAGATCTTGTCAAATATCTCGTGGGGAGAGAGTTGGTCATTGTGGTTTGTGTGTAATCCTTTGTAAGATTTCTCTTGTTGATTCAATAAATTAAAATTTTCCTTTCCCTGTAGAGTATGACAATATTAACCGAACCATGCTAATATTGTGTGTTCTTGTCATGCTACTATTTTATTACATTTGTGCCTTGTTATTTTCTCATCATCATTAAAGTTATTATCGTGTCGTTTCCTCGTGTGCACAACAATTGGCACTAGTGAATCTGCAAACTTATACCCACTACCCAGGTAATGCCTAATACCCCAACCTGAAATTAAGATTAGGAATTGCCTAATACCCCATTTAAGATTCTCTAGCAGCAACAAGCTTTGGATGGTCGGGTTATACTAGCAACACTAGGTTGCTTTGTTGCATCAGAGGCAAGTGCCACTGCCTGCTATTGCAGTTGAGGCAGTATTTCAAGGGGAGTTAATTCCTGAGTAGCAACCGTCATTTTATACCATTATGTATCCGTAGTTTAAGATATTAGTGGTTTAAGATACTTGTGTGGGTTGGGGTTCAATTGGGAGTAGTAAATACAATAGAGTATTATAGGAAGTTTGTGTGTAAGAATAGAGGGTTGGCCTAGCTAGGAAGCTATGTTTGTGAGGGATATGTTGCATTGACAGTTAGTTGATATTAGATAGTTAGTATATGAATGTATCAGTTAAGTTGCAGTTAATTAATGTCAGTTGTACTACACCTCAGTAGTATAAGGTAGTATTAGCTGAGTATCATTTAGTAGTTGATGGATAATAGTTACCCACCAATAGTTAGTTAGTTAGTAAATATTACCTAATTAAGTATAGTGCTAGTAATGTTAGCTATTATATACTCTAGATATTAGCTAGTTTAGGTATATTTCTGAGGTATTGACCATAGAACTTAGTATAGACCTAGCACAACTTAGTTAAGCTAGAATGACTTAGAAGTGGATCTAGAAGCATGTATTAATGTATTTTTGCTCATTTATCCCTCATTACACCAAATTGACTTAATATTTCCTAAATATGATTATGTGACACCAGCTTGGGCATCGAGAGACACACCTTACTCAGGACCAGAGGCGAGTACATCTCTCTTTTAGTTTTTATTTTATGATAGTGTATATATCACTTATTCTAGAATTGTTTACTTGATCCCGACATAGTGGCTACACGGACTGGTACTAAATGGATTCTGTCATGGGATGTTATCCCCTACTATGTTCAACGGGTACTCTTTCACAGGTATTTCATCGTGTGTATCGGGTATTGATTACCATATATTTTATGTTCACACATTGCTCGTGTTCAGTGTGCTTATATTCGTGTTCGTAACGTATCGTGATTGGATCTATGAGTATTGGTTGGGGACGGGGGAGTAGGAGTTGGTTATGTGATCAAGCCAAGTGTATTCGTGTATATGTCGATTACATATCAAACGTATAATCGAGTTACCATATTGTATTCGTATTCAACCCAAACCGATCATATAACAAACTTGTACTCTAAGGCACATTAGCTAGTTTATCTATTTCCTTTACTTGCAGTTATTCCATATTGCCTGTTCTTTCTTTCTAGTTCCTTACATGCTTACTTTAGTTTATTTTATTTCTATTTGATAGTTATCTTGTATTCTTTCCTATTACTTTTCATATATGCTCTACCATTTATTTGGAACTGCTTTCAGAGTTTTGTACTTCGCTCCAATCTTGATTGGATATATGTTTTAGCTGATTGGCTTGTAGAGTGGCGTCCCACTTACTACGGGCCGCATGACGAAGATCCATTAGAGGATACTCCACTAGAGCAGGAGGACCTAGATCCAGTGGCCGAGGAGGCTTAGACTTTATTGTTTAACTTTGTATTAGACTTTATTGAGATATTTGGCATGTATATTATTTTGGATATGTATTGTGCCTAGACTAGTATTGTGGACTTGTGTTTGTATTAAGATTCCTTTTCTATATTTTTTATTCTATATCGTGTTTTATCCTCGTTAGTTTGATTTTATGATTGAGTATGGATATCTTTATCATGTCATTATATTTGTTCCTCTGGTTGGAGTTGAGATGACATTGACAGGTACCTTATATATATTGTATGAGATATTTAGATAGTATGGTTGACCTAGACATCGTTCTATCGCCGATGCCACAACGTACGCTGAGCGTTGTTCACTACTCGTGCCCCTATTCCTGGTGCGGGTCATGACAACATCTGTGCATAACAAAATTGAGGTTAGGTTATAGTATACATCAACATCATGAAGGAGCATGTGCTGCATTCTGTCCAGTGAACACAGTTGTCTGTGACATAAGAGTGTGCTGTAGTGGGGTAGGAAGTATTCTGGGGTTGCTTGGCATGCTCGGGTTATTGGCCAACTATAGCTTGGTAGTTCAGGGTTCCTGCACAACAATGTGAGGGGGTGTTTGCAGTACACTGGAGACTGCAGGCAGTTGGTTTAGAGTTGGACTTGTTCTATGATATAGTTAGGGGGGAGAGTTAATACAGTGAGTTGAGGTATGAGGGTAAGTATCAATAGGATGTATGTTGGTACCCTAGTGGAGGTTGGGTTAAGTGTGAGGATGTGGGTGCCTGAGAGTGATTGTGGTGTACAATGTGTATTAGGGAGTGAGATGTATTTACTTATATAAGTGTGTGTATCACATATACTAGTATACCCAGTATATTAAGAGTAGTGGTGAAGGAAGTGACTGTTCACAGTTAGTGTTTTATGATAAGTAAATATCCTAGGTTTTGGTGTCAAGCAGCATGTGTATCAGTGAGTATCAAATATTATGTGGGTATCCTAAATAGGTTGGTATCAGTTGAGTGTAAGTGTTGGGGTTTGAATAGTAGGGTGTTGGGTAGGAAATAAGTATCATAAGTTAATGTCAAGAGTGGTATATGGGAGATATGGGTAAAGCCAGTTAGTACCAAGGTACAGTCTTGAATGAGGGTCCTAGATAAGTGTCTTAGTGTTAAGGAGTTGTGTGTTAGTGTAGGTATCTTAATAGTGTCAAGATACTGAGATCTTGGGTAAGTGAACTATATGTGGTATTCTGGTAGTATAAGGTATTAATGATGGTTAAGGTAATGGGTAGATACCTAGTTATGGGCAAGGTATTAGGTAAATAGGTTAAGATATTGAGTTAGAATTTTATATATAAGTATTAGATAATATCAAGATATATGTGATACTTATATAGTTAATGATATTAAGTATATCTATACTTACTAGTATGACCTACAAAACCTAGAATTAGCATGGTATTGACTAATATGACTTAATAGGCCAATTGGTGAACATAAAATTAGGTATTGAACTAGTTTAACCCCAACGACCTAGAATTGACCTAGAAACCTACAACAAGCCTAGTTAAGCTTATTTATGATTCTAAATTACCAGTTTGACATGAAAATTCATATATAGGTCTTCGAGGACCCTATTCAGACTCTATTTGATATTTCAGCACATGACCACAAACGAGTACATTCACTAATAGTTTACATTATTTGATATTTGCTAAGATTCATGTATTTAGTAATATTATACTTGATTTCTGACACGTTGGTGCACGGATTGATATATAGATTGGATCCTCAGTCATGAGATGTTATATTGCTCATCGTATTGACATTGTACATCGTATTGTTAGTGGACATTGATCATTGTATCATAACGTGTCATAATTGGATCCTTTGTACCAGTAGGGTAGGAAAATGCTAGCAAGATGTATGATCATTGAAGGACCGTGAGGCAACTCTAGAGGAGAGAGTGAATAGAGTGCAGCAGAATAATTTACCCAATCTAAGATTATCAAAATGAAGGCAGTTGCTAACTAACAGTGTATATAAAGACAGTAAAGTAAAGTAGTAAAGTAGAGATAGAAAACAAATGCAAACATCAAGATGTATACTGGTTTCCCTCTAAGAGGACTAGTCCAGTCCCGAGAACTCAAGCTCGGAATTTTATCCACTATAGTCACCAATAGTGAATCACAAGCTTTGATCCGAAGGCTTGTCACTTCTTTACACCACGAGGTTTGATCCGAAGTCTCACAACTTTACAGCTTAGAGAGAGAGAGAGAGAGAGAGAGAGAGTAATTAATAGAACAAAGCTTTTTACAACTCAAAAGACTTCTAGACTAAGATCACACTTAGCAATAAGAAGGCTAGGGAGTTCCTCTTTGAGATAGAAAAGTTAAGGCTTTAGGGGTTTGCTCACAATAGGTTAGAAGACTTAAGAGTGGTTGAGTGAGTAAGAATGAAGAATTCTAATCCTATTAGGGTATAGGCAAACAAAATTCGGCCAAAATTCAGATAGGGTTTAATTCAAATTTCTAACCGTTGGGCCAAGAAATCAGGAGCTATTGAACTGGTTAATTTCATACCAAAACGGTAACCGACTTTGGTCCGAGTTCGGCTCGAGTTCGGTCTGAGTTAGGTCTCTTAGTATGGTAGACTTTGTAAATAAATGTGGCCTGATTTGGTGGATAGATTATTTGGTTCATTTGAGTGAACTAGGTATCTGGGTATAGATACTTGGGATTTGCCAGTGTGACTCAGCTTACTTCAGTCCTAGACTCAAATAAATAAAAGATTATATTTGAATAAACGAAATATATACGACATATAATATCAGTGTTGCGGCTTCAGATCACGATATATGAATGCATGGTTTAGTTAACTATCAAAATTAAGTTGACTGAGACCGGATGGGCCAACAATCTTCCCCATTTTAATAATTGACAAACTATGAATGATACTGTAAGTCTTTGATATACAAGGCTCCCCCGTAAATGTAAAGTAGTTGATATGCTGAAGATAATGTCTGTCAAGTATCGCCTTGTATGCTAGTATCATGTATGTCTTTCTCCCCCGTTGTCATTTGATCGAAATGGTATGCTCCCCCAAAATTGGCGAGATGACAAAAAAAGAATAGAGTAAAGTGTATACAGGATAATATATAATGACAAAAAATATTGTATTAAACTTTTATTCATTTGAAAGAAAACATACAAAAGTAGATATGTAGTGCAAACATCGTATAGAGCATCTATAAGTAAACTTTTTAAACATTTGAAAATCCATTGAGTAACTAGTTTTCATGTTCATCATCTTTATCTTCCGATTCAACTATTTTGTTTGGATCAAAGAAGACATCAGCTGGATCCAAGTGTCGCTGAACATAAGGGTGATCGGTATGAAATCCTTGTTGATTTGGATTCTGGAGAATCGGAAAATGTCCGGCTGGGTGCTTCGATAGGGTGTACTGGATGTCTATAAAAGTGTTGCCAAGAGCCTGAGTCTAAAGAGTTTGGCGATGATCAGTAGGACGATTGCGTATATCTTCTTGGTGGAAGCGATCACGCAATAAATTAAAAATAGACTCTAAGGTTTGCGGTTGTTCATCAACGGGAGGGGAGGAATCAATAGGATGAGTGTTGGAGTTTGATGAGATGAGTTATAAGGTAGAAGCATAGTTGGCTCAAATCTTAGAATACTATTGAGGTATAAAGGTTCCTCAAGATTTGGACAAGTATCCAAAAGAATGTTGAAATAGCTAAAAACGGTTGGCAAGTACATGGCGTATAGTAGTGGACGCCCTTTCTTGCGACATTAAACCATTTGAGATAAGATGGTCTGTAGAACATTAAAATTTATGTCGAAAGACAAGTGATATAAAGCTGACATTTCTTGATAAGAGACCTCATCAAAGTAAGTATTCTTAGATAGAAAAGTTAAAAAAAAATAATACGATGCATTTTAAAGAAATGACCCTTCAAATATCTAGCATAAAATTTACCAGGTGGACATTCAAGAGGGTGACAAAAGATATTCTTGAAAGAATCTAGGATTAAGTCATGGTCGAATTGAACTTGCGTGATATTGACTAAGGTTTGTCCATCAGCGAAAATGCGTAGGATTTCACCCAAGTCATTCGTATCGAATTTAATTGGAATGCCACGAACTCTAGATAAAATAGTATCATGTTCATATGTTAAGTTACAATAGAACTTTTGAATAGCATTGGTATAAATTTTGGTACGGGTTGTAACAAATTCTTCAAGTTAAAGTTTTTGAATAGTAGGTAGATAGTCTATGTGTTGGAAAGAAAAATCAATAGGATGGCCAAAACAGATGTGTCTGTTGGAGAAGTCATTAAATCAATCATTTGAAATTTTGAGGCTTCGAAAGGTGAAATCGTCGAATTCTCCTATGTTTGGCATAATGGGACAGAAAATAGAGTCGAAAAAGTAATCTTGTTTAGGGTCCATTGGGAAAAGATGTAGGAGGAAAAAGCTAAGTTTATTTGTGGAGGAGGGATAATTTTCGTTGGTCTGAATGAATGAGCAATAAAATGATACATATATATATATATATATATATATATATATATATATATATATATATATATATATATATATATATATATAGTAGCAGAAAACCTAAATTAGGAAGAGAATTAAATGATATGGCATATTCTGGAATTAAACTAATCGAGTTTGAACCGAGCTCGGCCCGAGTTCGATCCGAATTATGTTGACATTTATTTCCAGAATCTTAATATAACTTTAATCGATATTATGCCTTTCTTGACTTGATATAAATACATAATAATAAGTGCTGAACTTAAATCGTATATTTTTAAGAGTTTAAATCATCTCGAAGTAGCTGTAGAGGCCAAATCACAGCTATCGGTGGTCCGAAGATACTTAATTACCATGTCGTTTTAGGTTATTTACACATTTTTGATAGAATGGCCCTTTTGGCTTGTATCATGTATCCAAAATTTTCAAAATATTTGAAAATTGTGACAAAAAAATTGTAAAGCATCTTATGATTCTTATATTTTATCAGAATCCAAAAGACCTAATTCTTGATAAATAAAGTTGAATCAATCTACAGCTAAAGGTTTAGTAAAGATGTCTGCTAATTGATGTTTTGTGTCCACATACTCTAAACAAATATCTCTTCGTGTAATTGATGATCCCTTAGAAAATGATGACGGACTTCTATGTGCTTAGTACGTGAGTGGTATACTAGATTTTTAGTGAGATTAATGGTGCTAGTGTTATCAAGAAAATAGGAATATTCTTATAGTGTAGATTGAAGTTTTCTAGGGTTTGCTTCATCTATAAATTTTGAGCATATCAACATCCTGTGACAATATACTCTGCCTCAGTTGTTGATAATACAACATAATTTTATTTCTTGCTAAACCAGGAGACTAAAGACTTTCCTAGGAAATGACACGTGCCGCTGGTGCTTTTTCGATCGACTTTGCATCCAACAAAATCAGCATCTGAGTAACCAGCAAGGTCAAAGGACGTGGTTTTGGGATACCATAAGCCTACCGACGAAGTTTCTTTAAGGTATCTAAAAATATGCTTAACTGCACACAAATATGATTCCTTAGGATTGCCTGATATCTAGCACAAAGACATACAACAAACATAATGTCTGGGTGACTAGCAGTTAGATATAACAAACTACCAATCATACCTCGATACTTACGTATGTTTTTTGGTTTACTGCTATCATCAAGGTCAAGCTTAGTGGATGTTGCCATTGGACTTCTGATAGGCTTTGTATTGTCCATGTCAAACTTTTTTAGCAAATCCTTCGCGTACTTAGCCTGATGGATAAAATTTCTTTGTGAATCTTGTTTGATTTACAATCCTTGAAAGAAAGTCAGTTCTCCCATCATGCTCATCTCAAATTCACTCTGCATGCACTTAGTAAACTCGTTATATAACATCTCATTAGTAGATCCAAATATGATATCATCCACATATATTTGCACTAATAACAAAGAATCGGCAAAAATTTTTATAAAAAGGGTAGTATCAAATTTTCCTTTTGAAAAACCATTTTTAGGTAAAAAGAGGCTAAGACGTTCATACCAAACACGAGGGCTTGTTTGAGTCTGTATATAGCCTTTCGTAACTTGAATACGTGGTCAGGGTGTTTGAAATCTTCAAAATCCGGGGGTTGTTTGACAAAAATATCTTCTTTGATAACACCATTTAGAAAAGCACTTTTAATATCCATTTGAAAAGTTTGAAGTTATAAAAACTGGCAAAAGCATAAAGAATTCGGATAGATTCAAGTCTAGCAACATGAGCAATAGTCTCATCGTAGTCAATACCTTTCTCTTAGTTGTATCCTTGAGCTACGAGACGTGCTTTGTTATGTGTAAATGAACCATCCTCATTTAATTTATTTTGAAAAACCTATTTAGTACCAATGATTGATAATTATTAGGTTTAGGAACAAGTTCCTAAATTTGATTGCGTTCAAATTGGTTGAGTTCCTCTTGCAAAGCAGAAATCCAAAACTCATCAACAAAAGCTTTATCTGTATTTTTAGGTTCTATTTGAGAAATAAAAGCAATATTTATAATGATATCTCTATTCGAGGAATGTATACTTACACCTTTCGATACATCACTTATTACCAAGTCCAAAGGATGATCTGTGGAGAACTTTAGTCTCCTTGGTAAACTTTTCGGATGACTTGTACTGTTTGTATCTTTTGATGTCTTGTTGGTTGCGAGTTGACTACCTTCATCGTCACTGTCATTTAGTGCTTGAGTATTGTGTCCATCAAATGTAACATTAATTAATTCTTCAACAGTCAATGAGGTTTTATTGAATACTCTGTATCCTTTACTTTTGGCGGCATAACCTAGAAAAATACCTTCATCGGCCTTGGAGTCAAATTTTTCTAGATTATCTTTGGTATTAAGAATAAAAATTTTCCAACCAAAAACTTTAAAGTAACTAATTATGGGGATTCTACCAAACCAAAGTTTGTAGGGAGTTTTCTTCGATATATGCCGAATAAGTACCCCATTCAAAACATGGCATGAAGTACTTACAGCTTCAGCCAAAAAGTATTTCGGAAGGTTATACTAATTTAACATGACTCTAGCTATATCGCCAAGAGTTCTATTCTTCTGCTCTACAACACCATTTTGTTCTGGAGTTCTAGATAAGAAAATTCATGAAAAGAAGTATTTTTATTGTAAAATCTTTTGAAATCACTATTTTCGAATTCGCCTCCATGATCACTTCGGATACGAATAATCATAAAAACTTTTTCGTTTTGAACCTTTTGACAACAAGTGACAAATTCAGAAAATGCTTCATTTTTATTTGCAAGAAAATAAACCCATGTTTATCTAGAAAAATCATCAACAATAACATAAGCATAAAGCTTACTGCCAAGACTGGCGACTCTACTAGGTCCAAATAAGTCCATATGCAAGAGTTGGAGAGGTCTAGAGGTACTTACAGAGTTGATTGATTTAAAAGAAGATTTAGTAACTTTATTCTTTTCACAGTCAGCACATACCATATCTTTCTTGAAAGTAATCTCTGTTAAGCCTCTTACGAGTTTCTTTGTAGATAGTCTTGTAATAGTGTCCATGTTTGTGTATCCTAGACGCATATGCAATAGCCAGCTGTCATCTTTGTTGGCGTATAGACATTTGCCTGCATTGTCAGTGTCTTTTGCAAGATAGAAAATATATATATTGTCTTCCCTGATCCCTTCAAAGATAACCTTACTAGTGGATCTTTCATAAATAGAACATTTATTTTTAATGAAGTTAATACCATAACCATGGTCAGCTAGATGACTGATGCTGGGTAGGTTCTGTTTTAATTCTGTTACTAGACAAACATCTTTTATGACAGGATAGGGAGGAACACCTATATTACCATTACCAATAATGTATCCTCTGAGGTTATTGCCGAAGGAGAGATAACCTTCTTTCTTCATCGATAGCGTTACAAATATGTTAGCATCACCAGTCATATGTCGTGAGTAACCACTATCGAGAACCACTTGCTTTTAGCATGAGATGGTTGGCCCACCTATAAAACGAGTTGTAGATGTAACCCTTGGTACCCATTTCTTTGAGGGTCCTGCTGTATTAATTTTTGGTACCCATACATAAACATTCATATCTACTAATTTTCTTGTTCTATCGAATCTAGATATATGTCCTTTCTTACCATAGTAGTGACATATAGTTGTGTGATTAATGCTTGGTTCAGCATGATAGATATGATTGTGTGAAGCAGTTCTTTGTGGTCTATATGGATAGAATGCATGATTGTGTAAAATATTTTTTTGTGGTCTTCTATAATAGAATGCATGATTTTGTAGAACATTTCTTTGTGGTCTTCTATAATAGAATGCATGATTGTGTTTAGTTCTATGTGCATGATGATTGTATGAACTGTTATGCATGTAGGTAGGAGCATAACTGTGAGTGTTCTTTTGTCTTGCTACGTGTCTTGTGTTAGGTTGGGTGGAGGTTTGTTCGGCCTGTTTACCCAATCTAATCTCTAATTTTTTAGAGGTAGCATATACTTTATCATATTTAGCAGTGAGAGCATTTATTCTGCATGTAGTAATGGAATACTTCTTCTTTTCAGATTTGAGTTCTTCTTTAAGTTTATCGTTCTCCTGAGAGCTCTTGTCAAGACTGGCAAGTGTCTCGTGGAGGTTAACTTAAGTCTAGAATTCTCATATTAATCGTTTGAGGTAACCTTTACTTCACTTAGTAGAGATATTAGTCTCTCTATTTCAGTTTGACATTCTTGAACATGCTTGTACTTATTTCTAAGTTTTCTAAAATCATTTAGCATATCACTAAAAGCATTACCTAGTTCATTAAAAGTAAAATCATCATAAGAGTTGTTATCCGTTACCTGATCAGCTAATGGTATGAAGCATAGGTTTACTGCTTCTCGAGGATTCTCTTCTTCGGATTCACTAGCTTCACTTTCATGCCAAATACTAGTGTTTGCATATTTTCGTGATGATGTTCTTCTGGATTAGTAATTGTGGCAATTTTCTTTTCTTAGAGTTGGACAATCTTTCTTTATATGTCATGTCTTCACAGTTGTAGCATATAAGCTCTTCATCACTGTTGACAATAGGCTCCTTCTTCTTTGATTTTTCATGCTTTAGAAATTTCTTGAAGTTTTTGGTGGTCAGGGCAAATTCCTCATCTTGAGACTCATTATCGTCAGAGTTATAGTTGGTAACCTTTTTGTGATGTCCCTTAAGAGCAATCGTCTTCTCTTTGGGAGTGGGTTCTTCAAATTCCTGAGATCCAGCTCGTGAGTCATCAGCTTGCCCATGAGCGTCTCAAGGGTCATCGTGGTAAGATTATTCCCTTCTATGATTGCGGTGGCCTTAGGATACCAGTTCTTGGTGAGTCCCCTGAGTACCTTGCGAATCTTTTCGTGATTGTTATACTCCTTGCCGAGTGATAATAGAGGGTTGACGATGTCGAGGAATCTCGTAAACATTTGAGTGATCGTCTCATTTTGCTTTATCTTGAATGCTTCATACTCTTGTGTTAGACGACTTATTTTTTATTTCTTCACTTGGGAGGTTCCTTCATGAGTGAGCTCAAGAAGTTTCCATACTTCGTGCGAAGTTCCACGAGTGGTGACCCTGTTAAATTCAATTCTATCTACAGCACAAAATAGAGCGTTAATAGATTTAGCATCAAGACTAGCTTATTTCTTTTCGGTGTCTGTGTACTTATCATGAGGCTTCTCTACAAGGTTACCATCTATGACTATTCTAGGTAGTTTTTTGTATCCTTCTACTACTACAGCCCAAAGGTTAAAATCTAGTGACTTTAGGTAGAAGCTCATACATGTCTTCTAGTACGTGTAGTTAGTACCATCAAATAAAGGTGGCCTATTTATGGACTATCCTTCACTATTCTTAGTGTTGATAGATGTAACAGTTGCCATAAGTCTATTAGGATGTTAAGCCAAATATCAAGAGAACTTGCTCTGATACCAATTGAAGGACCGTGAGACAACTCTAGAGGAGGGTGAATAGAGTACAACAAAATAATCTACCCAATTTAAGATTATTAGAATGAAGGCAGATGCTAACTAACAACGTATATAAAGACAGTAAAGTAAGCAGTAAAGTTGAGAGAGAAAGCAAGTGCAAATACCAAGATATATATTGGTTTTCCTCTGAGAGGACTAGTCCAGTCCCGAGAACTCAAGCTCAAAGTTTTATCCACTATAATCACCAATAGTGAATCACAAGCTTTGATCCGAAGGCTTGCCACTTATTTACACCACGAGGTTTGATCTGAAGTCTCATAACTTCATAGCTTAGATAGAGAGAGAGTAACTGATGGAACAAAGTTCTTTACAACTTAGAAGACTTCTAGACCGAGATCGCACTTGGCACTAGGAACGCTAGGGAGTTGCCTTTTGAGATAGGAAAGTTAAGGCTTTAGGGGTTTGCTCATAATAGGATAGAAGACGTAAGAGTGGTTGAGTGAGTAAGAATAAAGAAATCTAATCCTATTTATAGGGTGTAGGCAAATAGAATTCGGTCAGAATTTGGATGGGATTTAATTCAAATTTTTAACCGTTGGGCCAAGAAATCAGAAGCTATTGAACTGGTTAATTTTATACCAAAATAGTAACCGAGTTCGGTCCGAATTTGGCATGAGTTTGGCACAAGTTTGGTCTCTTAGCATGGTAGAGTTTGTAAATGAATGTGACATGATTTGGTGGATAGGTTCTATGGTTCATTTGAGTGTGTAAACCCCCTAATTTTTAGGAATTTTTAAAATAGATTTTTTCACAATTTTCTAGAATTTTTTGGGATTTTTTTTAATTAATTAAAACTAAGATATTTTATAATTAAATGATTTTTAAATGATGTTAAATAATGTTAAAATATTATGAAAATAATATTTTTGGTGTAAAATGAAAAATTAGACGTGGGATAATTTTTCGGGAATTTATTGGACCCCGGAAGCATTTTTAAAGACCTAAAAACCAAGTTTAAAATAAACCAAATTAAACCCTAGGAATAAACCCGGTTCAACTGAACCAAACCAACCCAAACCGGACCCGATTTATTTCAAAATAAACCAAACCCAAACCCTGCGGGTCGGATCCGGTTCTAACCCGCCGACCCGAAACCCGAATACCCGACCCGCACCCTTGTTTTAGTGGATCGGGTCAGATCCCATACTCCGCCCGACCCGAAACCCACAAACCGACCCATTTTCTCAGACTGCTACAGTAACGTCCCCCCCCCCCCAACTCGTCGGCCGTTGCGATTCTGAGCGCCGCCCATAACCGTCGCCGCCTTCCCCGCAGCCGTTTCTGCCCTCTCCTCTGCCTATAACCGCCCCCGTCTCCTCCGCCCGTAACCGCCCAGCCTCGCCCTATTTAAACCCCCAGCTCCACCGCCTCCTCCCGACAAGCCCTCTCCCCTCGATGATCCTCCGCCCTGAGCCGCTCCACCGTCGTCAGTCGTCGTCCCCGACCTCGACGAACCCGCTTCGATCTCCCCTCTTAGCCACCCACCGCAGCCACCTCCACCTGAACCCTAACCCTCCGGCACTAGCAGCTGCCCTAGCCGCCTTCACCAGCCTCCGTAGTGCCTCCCTCCGCTGCCCTAGCTACCCAGCCGTCTCCCCGCCTGAAACCCCTCTCCGCTCCGCCAACCTCCTAGTCACCGTCCGCAGCCGCCACCCAAGAGCCGACGACCCCCCACTCGCTCGAGATCCATCGTCCCCACAGCGCCTTAGCAGACCCCGACCGCAACCAGCTCAGCTCTGGCTGCTTCACCTGAGCCGCCCGACGAGAAGCCGCCAGCGCCGCCACCTCCTCCCCTGGCTGCAGCAGCTCCGGCGAACTGTTTGAAACCCTAACCCTAAACCCTAGCTACAGTGCACGCTGTGTCGGTGTGTCGTGTCGCCTCGCGGACACGAGAATTTGGTTTCCACGGAGCCCTGTTCAGGTAGCATTTTCTCTCTCCTTGTTGTCCCGTTTTTCGTTTCGTCTATTGTAACGTGAACCCTGCGTGACCCTCTTGATGCCCGTATAACCCACTCGGTGTGTCGCGTCCTGTAGTGATCGCGAAACGCGATCCAAAATCAGGAAAATATATACCCCGTTTTCTTCCGGAACTGAGTGTGCCCCGCCAAACGGGACTACTTGGTCGCATGCGGACTTCACCGAAAGGTGCGCGTCGTTGATACGGTCGTGTAGGATTTCGCAGAAGTTGATTTGGATGTGCGTGCACACCGAAATCAACGCGTATCCGCCGACGATGCCCCATATCGGCCTGTTCTGGATCTCGTTGTTACTTGGTGTACACATGTCGGATCGAAACAAAACTTGCACCATCGGACTCGTAGCAATACGCTAGTCCTGTGACCCAAGTTTGGTTCGATTCTGAGAATATTGACAAAATCGCGTATCGTGGGTCCCGCGGCTCCACTTGATGGGCGATTTTGTGATCGGCTCATCGGAATCCAATTCTGGAAGTTCCGTTGGGTTCATCATCGTTCTGGACTTGTTGACAGTAAGTTTGACGAATTTAAAGACCTTTGCTTCTGACACATTTTTTGGTGCAAAGTGGCCCACATGTGGACCCCGCTTTGACCAAAAGCTGTCATTTTTGCCCCTGTGTCCAAATTGGACTCAAGGATAGGCGCTTCTAGCTATTTGATATTTTCTGAATCTGTTCGTGATACTTATTTCAGCATCCGGAAACATTTCTGGAGATTTCACAAGTACGAGAATAGCAGTTGGAAACCAAACACCATGCAAGTGTACCTTGCCAAACATTGCAGTCTTGATTACTTATTTTCTTAACTTAATTAATTGTTGTACATGCTTAACCTATGACCGTGTGACTTTACTTAGCGTCCGATTAATAGTCGGGTGCCAACACCGTACGCGGAGTTGTGTAACGTCACCTAGACATGGATATCGTGACCCTTTGCATTCTCGTGCTTGCATTATCAAGTACGTCATAACCCAGGACACCTGACACTATTTATGTGACAGAATCTTTCTGAAATATTCAAGGTAATTCTGTGTAGGTTGCAGGTTTCATGACATAGACATTATATTCTTAGATCTTATTATGACTTGCTGTATTAGTTTTGATCCTGCGTGGCATGGACATGAGACGTTGTGGACATGAGACGTATGATTACATTGGGTGGGGAGAGACACACAGGCTACAGGCTGACTATATATATATAACCCTTATTAATGCGGTGCTCAAGACACTAAACCCGAGCTTGGACCACTATGTGATATCACCGTTACCGGCTCCCAGACACAGAGCTTATAGTGGTTTCAGCCTGAGTTTTAGTGATGCTCTCAACTTACATATTACTTAGCTGGTTATATAGTTACCCTATTGTTTCATTTATTGATGCACTATATTTATTTTGGCATGAGTTATTTTGTACCTTGCTATGTCCCCTGAGGACCTGGATCCGAATTATCTCCCCAGGATTAGTAGAGGAGATCCACCATGAGGTATACAGGACAGGAGCATTAGCAGGAGCAGAAGCAGGAGCAGATGCATATAGTGGAGCAGAACCAGGAACTGAGAAATATGTGATTGACATAGATTTTTCTGAGTATATATTTCTTCCATACTCAGTCTGTGATTTTATTTACATTCTTATTTAATGAACAATTGTATCAGACTTGTTATCGGGTTGTTACCCAATTTATTTACTTGTGATTTGATGTTGATATTGTTCCTTTTATTGATATTGATATATTCATTTTGTGGATGAGATTAGTAGACCCTTATTAATGTATCTACAGCTTAAGTACGCCCTGATGGATCCATTAGATTGGGTTTGTCCATCGGTACGTGCTGCTGGCCATTGCCACGTGTTTAGTCCCTCAATATTTTAGGACTGGGGCGTGACATGGTTTTTGTGGTGGCCCATGCAGGTCAACGACTAAATTGTTCGGTTTCAACTTAGGGACCGAGCAAGCCTGCAATAAGAATAGGATAAGTTTTTAAGATCTCATCCACTTGCTTGAAACGTTCTTGATATCTATATCGGACTCGAATTTATTTTTTGACTTGCATCCTGCCTTGATTCCTGTGCGCCTCTTATAGTTTATTTTGGTTACAGAATTATGGATCCACAAGCCGGCAAAGAGACTCATCCAGGAATACTACAAGGTGTTGTGGTTAACCACGAAGATGAAGTGACACCAGTTGATGAAGGTCAATCAACTCAACAATGCAGTCAAACAAGTCAGCATGCCTCGAGAATCCAGCAAGATGATGTTCCACCATTGACGCAGTTTGCTCCACCGATGCCTACCGTTCCACAAGGGCAGGCTATGGACGAACAATAAATATTTTGAATGTTCTACGCGATGATGCAAGCCCATCAGAAGGTTCATCAAGAAGCTCAGCAAAACCAAGCGGAGAAGTTCATCGACAGATTTAGCTCTGAGCTACGAAAGTTAATCAGCTCCATTGCAACTACCTTAGACACGGACGTTCTTGCTGCAGCACGACCCATGGAGTGTACCACAAGGATAGAGTCCAGCCAAAAGCGGCTGTATGCATTAGCACCAGACCAATCATAACAGGAAAGAGTTACAAAGCGACCACAGATGAATCCACCGCAGAGATTATCTACACCATTTGTACTAGTCCTTCCTACTTGTCACTACTGTGGTAAGGTAGGCCATTTCGCTAAAGAATGCCAACTCAGATTGGGACTATGTTTATCTTGCGGATCCAAAAAAAGCATTCGGTAAGGGATTGTCCTGAACGTCGAGAGAAAGCATTGATGATTCATCAACCAGCCACATCAGCACCATCCGGAGCACCACAGGAAGAAATTGCAAAAAAGTCTCACATGCACCAGCTACCGGAAGCATCTTCGCAGGCACTGCCTATTTGTCAATACTGTCGCAAGCAAGGCCATATTGAGAACGAGTGCAGCCATAAATTGGGATTATGCTTAATTTGCGCGTCCAACCAACACTTAGCCAAGGATTATCCTCAGTATCGGAAGGGAGAACTAATGTTAAAACGACAAGCATTACCAGTACTGAGGCCAGCCTATCCAGCATTGGGAGCACCACAAATGGGAGTTGAAGAAGTCAGACCACCTGCCCTGGGAGAATATCAGCCGAGGCCACCCTTGGCACCACAAGCAGCACTCTTCCAGCAGGCCCAGCAGCAGCAGAGGACATCACCTCAAGGACGCAGATAAGCTTTCGCGGTGACTTTGGAGGACGCACAGATTCATGGAGTAACTAATGCGCGTAAGTTTTTCATAGTTATCTGTTGCTAGTATTTGTTTTAGCTCGTGCTCGTTGGTTCGTGACCTTAGACTTAACCTGATAGTTTTAAACTTGCTAATAATTGATAACCTAATATGTTTTATAAGTGATAAACTGTAGTTTTCTATATTTTCTTCATCCGGGAAATTGTATAACTTTTAATGCTTAGGGAAATGATTTTCCCTCTGTGTTCTTCTTAAAACCCTCGACCTTGAATCTTCTTGATAGTAATGTGCTTCGAACAATATTTGCAACCGTGTCATCTCTGTTGACCGGTTATTCTTTGATTGCGAAGACGCAATCCTCTAAAGGGGGTAGATTGTAAACCGCCTGATTTTTCAAAAAAATTTAAAATAAATTTTTTCACAATTTTCTAGAATTTTCTGGGATTTTTTTAATTAATTAAAGCTAAGGTATTTTATAATTAAATGATTTTTAAATGATGTTAAATAATGTTAAAATATTATGAAAATAATATTTTCTAGTGTAAAATAAAAAATTAGACATAGGGTAATTTTTCGAGAATTTATTGGACCCCGGAAGCATTTTTAAAGACCTAAAAACCAAGTTTAAAATAAACCAAATTAAACCCTAGGAATAAACCCGGTTCAATTGAACCAAGCCAACCCGAACCGGACCCGGTTTATTTCAAAATAAACCAAACCCAAAACCTGCGGGTCGGATCCGGGTCTAACCCGCCGACCCGAAACCCGAATACCCGACCCGCACCCTTGTTTTAGTGGATCGGGTCGGATCCCATACTCCGCCCGACCCGAAACCCACAAACCGACCCGTTTTCTCAGACTGCTACAGTAAAGCCCCCCCCCCGACTCGCCGGCCGTTGTGATTCCGAGCGCCGCCCGTAACCGCCACCGCCTTTCCCGCAGCCGTTTCTGCCCTCTCCTTTGCCCGTAACCGCCCCCGTCTCCTCCGCCCAGCCTCGCCCTATTTAAACCCCCAGCTCCACTGCCTCCTCCCGAGAAGCCCTCTCCCCTCGACGATCCTCCGCCCTGAGCCGCTCCACCGTCGTCATCCCCTCAGTCATCGTCCCTGACCTCGACGAACCCGCTTCGATCTCCCCTCTTAGCCACCCACCGCACCCACCTCCGCCTGAACCCTAACCCTCTGCCACCAGCAGCTGCCCTAGCCGCCTTCACCAGCCTCCGCAGCGCCTCCCTCCGCTGCCCTAGCTAACCCAGTCGTCTTCCTGCCTGAAACCCCTCTCCGCTCTGCCGACCTCCTAGTCACCGTCTGCAGCCGCCACCCGAGAGCCGACGACCCCCCACTCGCTTGAGATCCGCCGTCCCCGTAGTGCCTCAGCAGACCCCGGCCGCCACCAGCTCAGCTCCGGCCACTTTGCCTGAGCCGCCCGACGAGAAGCTGCCAGCACCGCCACCTCCTCCCCCGGTTGCAGCAGCTCCGACAAACTTTCCGGAACCCTAACCCTAAACCCTAGCTACATTGCACGCTGTGTCGGTGTGTCGTGTCGCCTCGCGGACACGAGAATTCGGTTTCCACGGAGCCCTGTTCAGGTAGCATTTTCTCTCTCCTTGTTGCCCCGTTTTTTATTTTGTCTGTTGTGATGCGAACTCTGCGTGACCCTCTCGATGCCCGTGCAACCCGCTCGGTGTGTCGCGTCCTGTGGTGATCGCGAAACGCGATCCAAAATTAGGAAAATATATACCCCATTTTCTCCCGGAACTGAGTGCACCCCGCCAAACGGAAAGACTTGGTCGCGTGCAGTCTTTACCGAAAGGTGCACACCGTTGATACGGTCGTGTGGGTTTTTACAGAAGTTGATTTGGATGTGCATGCACACCGGAATCAACGCGTATCCGCCGACAACGTCCCGTATCGGCCTATTCTGGATCTCGTTGTAACTTGGTGTACATACGTCGGATCGAAACGAAACTTACGCCATCGGACTCGTAGCAATACGCTGGTCCTGTGACCCAAGTTTGGTTCAATTCTGAGAATGTTGACAAAATCGCGTACCATAGGCCCCGCGGCTCCACTAGACGGACGATTTTGTGATCGGCTCATAGAATCCAATTCTGGAAGTTCCGTTGGATTCGTATCATCGTTCTGGACTTATTGACACTAAGTTTGATGAATTTGGAGATCTTTGCTTCTGACACATTTTTTAGTGCAAAGCGGCCCACATGTGGACCCCGCTTTGACCATAAACTGTCATTTTTTCCCCTGTGTCCAAATTGGACTCAAGGACAGGCGCTTTTAGCTATTTGATATTTTCTGAATCTGTTGGTGATGTTTATTTTAGCATCCGGAAATATTCCTGGAGATTTCACGAGTACCAGAACAACAGTTGGAAACCAAACACCAGGCATGTGTACCTTGCCAAACATTGCAATCTTGATTACTTATTTCCTTGACTTAATTAATTATTGTACATGCTTAACCTAGGACCGTGTGACTTTACTTAGCGTCCGATTAATAGTCAGGTGTCAACACCGTACACGGAGCTGTGTAACGTCACCTAGACATGGATATCATGACCCTTTGCATTCTCGTGCTTGTATTATCAAGTACGTCATAACCCAGGACACCTGACACTATTTATGTGACAGAATCTTTCTAAAATATTCAAGGTGATTCTGTGTAGGTTGCAGGTTTCATGACATAGACATTATATTCTTAGATCTTATTATGACTTGCTGCATTATTTTGATCCTGCGTGGCGTGGATATGAGACGTTATGGACATGAGACGTATGATTACATTGGGTGGGGAGAGACACATAGGCTACAGGCTGATTATATATATATATATATAACCCTTATTAATGCGGTGCTCAAGACTCTAAACCCGAGCTTGGCCCACTACGTGATATCACCGCTACCGGCTCCCAGACACGGAGCTTGTAGTGGTTTCAGCATGAGTTTTAGTGATGCTCTCAACTTGCATGTCACTTAGCTGGTTATATAGTTACCCTATTATTTTATTTATTGATGCACTGCATTTATTTTGGCATGAGTTATTTTGTACCTTACTATGTCCCCTGAGGACCTGGATCCGGATTATGTCTCCAGGATTAGCAAAGGAGATCCACCCTGAGGTATACAGGACAGGAGCATTAGCAGGAGCAGAAGCAGAAGCAGGATCAGGTGCATATAGTGAAGCAGAACCAGGAACTGAGGAATAGGTGATTGACATGGATTTTTCTGAGTATATGTTTATTCCATACTCAGTCTGTGATTCTACATATATTCTTGTTTAATGAACAATTGTATCAGACTTGTTATCGGGTTGTTCCCCGATTTATTTACTTATGATTTGATGTTGATATTGTTCCTTTTGTTGATATTGATATATTCATTCTGTGGATGAGATTAGTAGACCCTTATTGTTGTATCTACAGCTTAAGTACGCCTTGATGGATCCATTAGATTGGGTTTGTCCATCGGTGCGTGCTGCTGGCCATTGTCACGTGTCTAGTCCCTCAATATTTTGGGACTGGGGCGTGACAGAGTGGACTAGGTATCTGGGTATAGGTACTTGGTATTGGCCAATATGACTCATCTTACATCAGTCCTAGACTCAAATAAATAAAATATTATATTTGAATAGACAAAATACAGATGGCATGTAATAGCAGTGTTGAGGCTTCAGATCATGATATATCAATGCATGGTTTAGTTAACTATCAAAATCAAGTTGACTGAGACCGGAGGAGCCAACAATCATATCCCTATTATTATTGATATTGTTAGTTTTAATTATACACCTCACGTATTGTCATGACCCGTACCCGGTGTAAGGGTACAAGTACGTGGATACGTACCGCCTATGCTACAGCATCGGTGGTAGAACACTGTCTAGATTAACAATACTATCTAAACATTTCATATAATATATATAATGTACCTATCAATGATATCTCAACTCTAAATTGAGGACAGTAAGATAATATGATAATGGTAATTAATAATCAATCACAATATAAAACTAAAGAAAGATATGGCACGATATGGAATAGAAGAAATGAACACAGAGTCACAATACAATCCAATAGTCAAAGAACAAAACAATAGTCTCAAATATAATACATGCCAAAATGTCTAACTGGAAATATATCCAATATAATAGGCTAACTATCTGCAACTAGTTGATTATCTTCCTCAACCGATATTGGCTCCTCTTGAGCCACCGTCTCCAACTCTATACCCACTACGTCCTGAGATCCATATTGTGTATGATACCAGTCATCTAAGTTATCTAAAAACTATATCAAGCCAGGATTGGAGTGAAGCATACCTCTAACAGCAGTTCCAAATAAATGATAATGACTATAAAACATTAAATAGTAAGGAATACAGAATATGTAATAAAAGCAAGGAATAGAGATAGGCACTGATAAATAGAATACAGAATGTAAATGAGCAGATAAGGAAATATTATATACAAGAAAACAGGAATAAGAAACTACACTAGGGAAATTGTTGAAATTTCAAATTCTTTAATCTAGGTCAATATTTATTGCCAATACTGTCCACTCCCTATGTTCCTAGATCAGAATTCTTAAAATCGTTCGTTTGTTAGGGCCCGAGTTTATTTTTTCTCTGAAATTCATAATGATGAGTAACAAGGTTAATAGCACCAAGTTCGAGATAAAAAATTTAATGGTAAAAAACTTCTCTTTGTGACAGAGAAAGGTCAAGGCTCTCCTTGTAAAAGTTGGAGTATTTAAGGCCATCACGGGGAAGGATAAACAGCCTTCTGATATGGAGTATTCATTATATGGCATGTATTATAGGGTAATGAGAATAATTGAGCTTTGTTTGGCGAATTGTCATGCCACAGCCCTAAAATATATAAGTACAAAGTACGTGGCAATGGCCAGCTATATATCAAGTAGACTCCAACCTAACTCGAATACGTATATGTTGTCCGGTATTTGGGTCAACTATCTATATAACTTTAATAATAAATTTATGTCTCAATCCACAAAAATATAAAATATAAGAATAGACAATGTATATCATTGTGTGCATCGTATGCTGTTAAACTAGACAAAAGTTGCAGGGATAGATATACGCCTTGCTAATGGCTCACAAGATAATGCAGTGTCTACTATCAAACTCCAAACATCTAGGCGAATCCTTTCGACAGACCCATCGAGTCAGTCATCTTACTACTTCGCAATAAAAATGACAATAGTAGTGGTGGCAGGACAACGGGTCTGCCACCCTATCCATACCACCACAATCGTAGATGCCTTTACCCAGAGGACCCCTTGCCTCCCTAATACACCTTTTGACCTCGAGCATCTCCCTCGTATGCTGTAAAACACCAACGAGTGCCAAAGCTCCGTCGATAGAGTCAAAAACATAGTATGATACTTTATTTTCGACCGAGAGCTCCTATTTGGGTGTCACCCCAGTGATCCAAGCAATTGTGTCATACGTGCAAGATATTGAAATGCACATATGGACTTCCCCCATGTGTAAGAGTTGAAGGATCAAAGAATTTTCCATCGTTCGCAAGGAATTTGATTTGTATCTATTGAAAATTATCAATATTTTTTATCGATATGCGATCAATACTCTCTATAAGGTCGTCGGATCGTGACGAGACCTATACCATTGAATTTGCACCATCAAAATTTCTATATGATGGTATTTTTTTCTAGCTTTGTGATAGTCATTCAGATGACATTCCTTCAACCCTGCGATACGACACGACACCCGTATTTGTAATATATTCATCAGAATCCACTTTGAAAGCTCTGGTGAGTTCATATCATTGTTTAGACTTTGTATGACATATAATTTTCTTTATTTGGAAACATGCTAATTGGCTCATGTTTTTGTCACATGCGTCCATACGGACCCCTTTTGGGCATAAAACAACGACATTTTATACTTTTGCAAAAATGGGCTTATGGGCCTATTTTCCTCGCATTCGAGACTATTTTGGACTCGTGGACATATATTATTTCAGCATCCAATCGAGGATAGTTTCTCCACTATAGTTCTTCATACTCACCATATCTAATACGATCGCGTCTGATACATCGACCATTCACCAACCATCAAACATGCAAGATACCTTGTCATATATATACTGATTCCTTGTACACTATTTTTTGTATGGTATTATTATATATTTTTTATATTATTGATATTTGTGCATGTGAGACTGGTTCGGATGCGATTAACAATAAGCGTCATATAAGATATCATAATATCTTTATACAGTATTTTGGTTGTCTACCAAAACTAGGATAAAAAATGTCAAAGTGGTATATCGTCGGTATACCGGCATAGTTATACTGGAGGTATGTTAGAAAATCACAATTTATAGATAGAACATCACATGCACGAAATCTATAAGACTGGTATATCGGTTGTACACTAACAACGATATACCGACAGTATATCGCCAGTATAGAAACTACACAAACACAGCTAGGGAACAGGTTTACAGGGCCAAAAATATATCTCGATCTCACCCATTACAATCATAACAAGTAATAATGCTAGAGGTAGGTCTCCTATAACATGAAGAACTATGTTTGATGATGAAAACCTAAGTACACAATAAATAGCCAGTTTATACCCAAGTATCACAAAAATCTAACCTAAAACTGAATCCCAGATCAAACCAAATCCAAAATCATTCACATTGACGTGAATCATGATGAAAGTAAATATTATTTACACATGTTATGGATAAAACTAAGCACATAATACATAAAAAAATAAAATATAAGAGAAAATAAGGATTTTATTCACAATAGCAAGAAGTACTCACCTATGTTAAGTTTCAAGCCTAATCTTCTACTCCTCCTCCAATGGGGATTAATAAATCACATACTAGGTCTCAAGTAGCTCCTAGGTCATCCTAAGAGAAGAAAAAAGAAAGAAATTTGAAAATAAATGGAGAAGAAATAAAAAGAGAAAAGAAAGAAAGTAAGTGATTAAATAAAGAGAGAGAAGGAAGAAGGAGGCTATATAGATGGGTGCCACCTCCCCAATCCATGCCCCCTCTCAAATCATAGATGCCTAAAGGTAAACTAAGTAACTAATGGGCAATATGATGGCCCGGTCAGCTCCGTTGACTGGGCTCACTGCACCCCGATGGTATACTAGCGACATGCAACCTATTGAGAAATTTCTCAGTTTGGACTATTCAATGGCACGCTAGTTTATGCACTGGACCTAGTGTTGTTTTATGACAATGCCAATGGGTAATCTATGGGTCTATGATAGTCTCACATATAACTATCTTGTTTAAAACCAAAATTAAAATAATGATGCATAAGTTAGTTAATCGATTTAGACATGCCAATTACCCTACGGGCGACTTGCCTGCAATGTTCTCGAAACACTCCCAGAACATCAAACAACATAATATATGGGTCCACTATTGGATACGGGAACTAGCAATATACATGTAAGATATTATATCGATAATGGATACTAGGAACACCAAATACAGGATAGGGAATACATACCAGTATAAATATGGATGTTGGGAACAGGGAGTGACAACATTACCCTCGTTAGAAAAATTCCGTCTTCGGATGTAATCAAGTTTGTAATGTAATTGGATTATAATTACATTACCATGTTTGTTGGAACATGTAATCAAACTATGTAATGTAATATCAATTGTATTTCAATGTTTGGTTTAACATGTAATATAATTGAGTTTACAATGTAAAATTTTAAAAAATATATAAAAAATTAAAAATTTAAGAAAATTTAAAACAAAAAATATATAAAAAATAAAATAATTTTAAAACAATATAAAATATAAAGTTGTAACAAAAATAAATAATAAAATAATAAAAAATTAAACTGAGTAAATTATTTTTTATTAAGCTACAACTGTTATCAAACAAATTTTGATATTGCTTTTCTAAATAAATAAAAATCTAAATCCAGCTGGCCTGATAACAAATTTTGATATTGCTTTTCTAAATAAATAAAAATCTAAATCCAGCTGGCCTTAACTTAAAAGAGTGTTCAAGTGTGTACTCCACTTCAAGGTGTGTAAAAGGGCGGGCGACCCGGAACCCGGCTTGGGCCCAGCTCGGTCAACCCGGTTCGGGCCAGCCCGGTCCAGCCCACTCCCCCCACGGGTCTGGGCTTGGTCGGAGGATCCGACCCGCAAGCCCAACCCGACCCGGCGCGACTTGTTCTCTTCCTTGTTCGGGCCGGGTCTAATTCAGACTGGTCGGCCCGGCCTGAACCAGCCCGGTTCTGGCCAGGTTCGGTTGAGTTTTTTTTGAATATATCCTTTCGGGGTATTTTGGTAATACCCCCATTTTAGTGTTTTTTATTGTTTAAGGGGTATTTTGGTTATTTTGCTAAAAATGACCAAAATATCCATTATAACAACTCTTTTTGGGGTATTTGGGGTCATTTGGCCCCAAAAAATTTCTATAAATGGTCCAAAATTTATGAAAAATAAACACAACACAATTTTTCTCCTCTTACAAAATTATTTTCCTCTCTTACAAAATCTAGAAGCAATCTAGTATAAAGAGACTATATACTATCATGGAAAATGAGCAACCACAACAGCAACTAGAAGATCAACAACTTTAACCCGTACCATAACCTCAACACCATCGCAACCTCAACCGACACTGCAACTAGAGTTTGAATCAAAAATTTGGCATCATTTTAGCGGAGTTTATAATGAGCACGATACGGAAAGAAGAACTTTGAGTAGAGTTCTTGTTGAATGCTTGCATTGTAAAAAATGACTCAAATGGGCCCATAACTGTGGAACAAGGAAGCTACGCATACATCTGAAAATGTATATGGATATCTAGTAATGTTGTATTTTCTTTAAAAAAAAGTACCAATTTTAATATATTTTATTATTGTTACATAAGTCATAGATATATTTAAACCTAATTGCAACTTATGTTTGAGTCTTAGCTTTCAGTCTCTCTGCAAACTTTATTTGCAGTATTACAAATAAATTTTGAAGAGAGGTTGAGAAGATAAGACACAAATCTATGTTGCATGACTTATGTAACAAAAATAATATAAATTAAAAATTATCTTCAATAAAAAAAAATCAGTTAAGTGTTACTGGGTTTTTGTCAGACTAGTTAGTGTTGTTTACATTTAAAATTTTTAATTATCGAAAGAATAATTTTTTATTGAAATATATATAACTAAAAAAATCAACTTATAAATATTTAGATTTTAATTTATATTTAAAGTTATATAAATATTTATATAAAGAAATTAATAAAATTTTCTTCCTTAATGTTTATATAAATTTTTACATAAATTATAGAAAAAAAACTATTAACAAATTGTAACCACCCTAAAATTTCTAATTAATAAATAAAATATAAATACTTGGTTTTATACGTATGGCAGTACATGAGGGTAGCCTAGTAGTAGATTAATAAGATATTAGATCTATTTAAAAATACGTGATAATAGACTTCGTGAATAATAATAAAGATACAAATATTAATAATAATAATAATAATAATAATTTTTTTTTCTTAGGAATAATACTAATAATAATAATAATGATGATAGTAATAGTAATAATAAAAATAAAAATAAAATAAAATAATTAATTAGTTAAGAATATATATATGTGTATATATAATAATATGACAAAGGAATAACAAAATAATAATAATAACAAAAAAATTACCTAAACAACTAAGCAACAGCAGTAGTAAAAATCACCCCCCACCCCCCGCGGATCTCGACTGACCCGAGCCGCCTCGAGCGCCCCTATTCAGGTATATATATATATATATATATATATATATATATATATATATACATGCAAACTAACTAAAACCCTAACCCTAACCAACGAGCGACTGTCCCAGACCCCCTCTCGCCTTCATCGACCTCTCCGCCGTCCTCACCCACCACCGATTGCCGGGTGACCAACGCTGAACCTATCCGGAGCCGCACGCGACCCACAACAACCATAGCCAGGTACCCAAATCTCGAACCCAATTTCTTCCTACATGCACGACCAAATTTTGATCCAGTTGTTTAGATTGAACCAAAATATGAACACCTTCTAATGTCTTCAAGTAGTTTCATTCGAACCACTTTATTTCTGATTTAAATTTACTGAAAACTTTCTGAAAAAAACCACTATTTTAGATATATGTGAATTGACAGTTTTTGAAACCAACATACTATTTTGGAAGGCAATTTTCTCCCAATCAGCCCAACTAAAATTTAATTTTCTTTTTCTAACACGAAGTCAATATAACCAGGATTGAAACGACCTATTATTTGCGCATATTTGATCATTAGTTCTGTGCAAAAAATTAGATTTAAAATTAAAAAATAGCCTTCAAGAACTTAGAAACATGTGATATGGAGTGCGTTCCGACAAACCGGACCACCAAGTCACATACCAGTTGCACTGAAAGGCATATATGGTATTTTCTGATATACGGGCTTTCGCAGAAGTTGATTTGGAAGTGTGTGCGCATCAGAATCAACCTGTGTCCGTAAAAGTTCTCTCGTATCAGTATTTTCCAAATTACCTTATTAGCTTGTGTACGCTCGTCGGATCGACAAGAAACTTATGAAACGGATCCGTAGTATCAATCTGGTCCTGTAACCCAAGTTTTGCTCGATTCAGAGATAGTTGACCGAACCGCATATTTGTGGACTCCACGATTTGACTTGAAGGGAAAATTTGTGGTCAGCTCATCAAAATCCAAAATTTAATATACCTTTGAGTTCGTATCATCGTTTAGGATTTTTTTTTTTGACCTATAATTTATTCCATTTAGAGAATTTTACCCCTGGCATATTTTTTGGTACAAAGTGGTCCACAAGTGGACCCCGCTTTGACCCAAAATTATCGTTTTGCTCATGTGTCCAAATTGGATGAAAGGGTAGAGTTTTTTGACTATCTTGCTGATTTCAGAGATATTGGTGATGATTATTTCAGCATCCAGAGATATTCATTCGGAGGCAGTAGTTTCTGATCCCTTGTGCTTGACGTCTGGACGCTTACATTACACAGCTTGCTTGCTAGGCAAGTATACCTTGCCATTGTATTGTTATTTACATTCCTTATTTGCATGCATATTTCTTGTTGTTTAGTTTCATATATTTTAAACTGCTATATAAATTGCGCGTCCAAGAATAACTTGGGTGCAACAACGGTTGCGTCATCTTTTTGTCACTTATTTATACTATGCATGTTGACCTAGTTTTAGGAGACCACCCCATAATGTTGAGGCATTCTTATATTTCATTGGCCGTGGCAAATTTTTTACACGAATGTGAGTCTCATGTAGGACACGAACTTGTGTGACAGGCTAGCCACCTGTACGTATGGAACGTACGACGGATAGGGAATAACTGCGGATAGTAATGCATGTTAGAAGACTTGGCAGTTATTAGAGGTCTCATCGTGTCATGGATGCGACATGAATAGAGCATGGGGTGGAGAGAACAACAAGTAAGGCATTTGGGCTCCTTTATACTTTTTATTTTGTAACCCGTACGCTCCGCCAGAGATGCGTGGTTAGATAACCCTTATATTATATTATTTACAGTTGGCCTCTGACGTCCGAGAGACGTTACGCTTTTTAGGCCCCTGATTCTCCGAGAGAATCATGCCAATCCTATTTTAGCCAGATAGCATATGTGTTGGAAAGTTGTTCTCAAAGTGCATTCACATAGACGGTTAGGCGACCTTTGGATGTTTATTTTCAGTACTTTATTGGCATACTTCTATGTATCTTATTTCGTTCCTCTAAGGACCTGGTCCCATTCCAGGTATAAAGGAGTTTCCACAGGAGTACGAACCTAGACCTGACGTATCATTCTCAGTTGAGGAGGTCCTACCTTCTATGTACCAGTGATAGCTCATTGTTGATGGATACCTTAGTTGATGTTCTTTTATTTGACATTATCTTATACTGGGGTTTTGATCTCCTCTATCATTTCAGTTTTGCTATAGTCGACTGGTAGTGGATTTTTCTTCACCCAACTATTATTTTTGATACTTCATATTTGAGACTTTTAGTTATATATTTTGATATTCCTTTACTTGTGTTATGGATGAGATATAGATACATGTGACTTGTGGTTGACAATTTATGTACCACACATGAATAATTATTCATATTACAGTGTACATATGTGTTATAATTTTCTAACACATTGAATTTTTTATATACATATGGCTGGCATGCTACGTATTTCTAATCCTATATATTTTAGGACTGGGGCGTGACATTTTGTAGTGGCCCATGTAGGTCAAGTATATTGTCTCGGTTACGTTAATGTACCAAGCAATCTTGCAAATAGGATTAGAGTATAGGATTCCATCCACTTATTTAATCACTTCCTTTGGAATCCAATTTCGTACTCTCCTTGCCTGCTTGATTTGCATCTACCTTGAATCTGTTCCAATGCTCTCCTTTCCCCGTGAGACATGTTGTTACCCTCACTATTACTGTAGATGACTCAGCAACTCAGAAGGAGTTGTACCTGTTAGTCGTATTTGTAGATCTTGTTCTGTAGTAATTCATGGCAGAGAGATGAAGGCTCGACTCTTAGTCTTTCCCATGCCGAACTTTGATGTTGTTCTTGGAATGGACTGGCTAAGCAAGTATCATGCTTTCTTCGATTGCTACGGAGGAAGCATACTCTTTAGAGTATCAGGCCAGCCATAGCTTGAGTTTGCACGAGGGTCCAATGAGATGCATGATGGTTCTCAGATGGCATTGGATAACATCATTTATCACCCTATCATTTTATAGTTCCAAGACGTCTTTCCAGAAGATTTTCCATGGCTACCTCTGGATAGAGAGGTAGAATTCTCGATTGAGTTGACCCCAGGAGCAGCACCTATAGCGTCGCATATTTATAGACTGGCAAAGAAGAAGATGGATGAGCTGAAGGCGCAATTGAAGGAGTTAGAGGAGAAAGGATTCATTCGACCGAGTGCGTCACCCTGGGGATCTCCAGTATTATTTGTACCCAAGAAGGATGGATCAGTACGCATGTGCATTGACTACAGGGCCTTGAATGTTGTGACTGTGAAGAATAAGTACCCTCTGTCACGCATTGATGACTTATTTGATCAGCTTAGTGGAGCCAAGGTGTTCTCGAAGATAGACTTGAGATCAGGATATCACCAGGTGAAGGTGCGGATGCAGGACATTCTGAAGATCACATTCAGGATGAGATATGGACACTACGAGTTTTTGGTCATGCCTTTTGGATTGACTAATGCTCCAGCTGGTTTTATGGACTTGATGAATTGAGTCTTCCATCAGTTTTTGGACCAGTTCATGGTTGTCTTCATAGATGACATCCTTATCTATTCGAAGAGCCACAAGAAGCATGAGAAGCACCTGTGGATTGTCTTAGAGACCTTGAGGAGAGAGCGGTTGTATACAAAACTCAGCAAATATGAGTTCTTTTTTAATAAGGTCTCTTTTCTTGAGAATGTCTTTACTGGAGATTGTATCTCAGTAGATCCGGAGAAAATCTCGGCAGTTCTGATATGGCCCATCCCTATATCAGCATCGGAGGTGAGAAGTTTCCTTGGACTTGCGGGATATTACCGACAGTTTACAAAAAATTTCTCATGGATAGCAGAGCCTATGAATCGGTTGATGTGCAAGGACCGAGAGTTCATATGGACGGATGAGTGTCAAGCCACTTTTGAGGAGTTAAAAAAGTGACTGACCATAACACCAGTGTTGACTATTCCATCATGATCAGGAGGTTACTTGATTTACAACGATGCATCGGGGAAAGAATTGGGATACGTATTGATGCAGCATGGCAAGGTGATTGTGTATGCATCTAGATAGTTGAGAGTACATGAGAAGAATTATCCAATGTATGACTTGAAGCTTGCAGCCATTATTTTTGCCCTAAAGCTTTGTAGACATTACTTATATAGAAAATGAGTGGAGATCTATACTGATCACAAAATTCTTAAGTATGTTTTCACGCAGAAGGAGCTGAATATGAGACAAAGACGGTGGCTTGAATTAATGAAGTGTTTTAAGATAGAGCCGCATTATCACCCGGGCAAGGCTAATGTAGTAGCAGATACGTTAAGTCGCAAGCCTATGGCATTATTCTTGACGACGAAAAGGGATTTACTGGAGGACTTGCAAGAGCTTGACATAGAGTTTGTATTATCCGAATCAGACGGGACACTAGCCAACTGGCAAGTTCAGTCATCGCTAATAGAGAGGATACAGGGGCACTTGCGAGCTGCGCAAGACAGAAAGAAGCAGTGGGCAAATATTCATTGCCGTTCTTTGGATTTCAAGGAAGGCGATCATGTCTTCTTGAGGATATCGCCAATTAGAGACACTATTCTCTTTGGGGGACAAAGCAAATTGAGTCCAAGGTACATTGGACCATTTGACGTGTTAGAGGGAGTTAGAGAAGTTGCGTATTGACTGGCACTACCACCTTCACTTGAAGGAGTGCATGATGTATTCCATGTGTCACAACTAAGTCAGTATGTGAAAGACAGCAGTCATGTACTCGACTACTCCGAGATCACCATTGGGCTGAGCTTGTCATACTAAGAGCAACCCGTGGAGATTCTTGATCGCTGAGAGAAGGTATTGAGGAATCAGTCTATTCATTTTGTTCTTGTGACATGGAGACATCATTCGCCAGGAGAATCCACTTGGAAGCGCGAGGATGACATGCGCAAACATTTTTCGCATCTGTTCGAAGAACAAGGTATGATTTTACTTTGTTCTTTCTACCGCATAGTATTTTAATTTTTTACCATGCGATAGTTTTAATTTCGAGCACAAAATTTTTAAGTGGGGTAGAATGTAACCACCCTAAATTTTTTAATTAATAATTAAAATATAAATACTTTGTTTTATATGTATGGCAATACATGAGGGTAGCCTAGTAGTAGATTAATAATATATTAGATGTTAAATTTTAAAAACACGTAATAATAACTTTCGTGAATAATAATAAAGATATAAATTATTATTATTATTATTATTATTATTATTATTATTATTATTATTATTATTATTTTTATTATTATTTTTATTATTATTTTCCTAGGAATAATACTAATAATAATAATAATGATAGTAATAATAAAAATAAAATAAAATAATTAATTAGTTAAGAAAATATATTTGTGTATATATAATAATAAGACAAAGGAAAAAGAAAACATAATAACAAAAAGAACAAATCACTTAAATAACTAAGCTACAACAATAGTAAAAAAAGTCACCCCCCCCCCCCCCGCAGATCACGACCGACCCGACCCGCCTCGAGCGCCCATATTCAGTTATATATATATATATATATATATATATATATATATATATATATATATATATATATATATATACATGCAAACTAACGAAAACCCTAACCCTAACCAACGAGCGACTGTCCCAGACCCTCTCTCGTGTCGACCTCTCCATCGTCCTCACCCACCGCCGATCATCGGACGACCACCGCCAAACCCACACGAAGCCGCGCGCGACCCACGACAACCATAGCCAGGTACCCATATCTCGAACCCAATTTCTTCCTACATGTGCAACCGAATTTTGATCCAGTTTTTAGATTGAACCACAACATGAACAACTTCTAATGTCTTCAAGTAGTTTCATTCGAACCACTCTATTTCTGATTTAAACTTATCCAAAATTTTCTGAAAAATCTACTGTTTTAGATACATGTGAATTGACAGTTTTTGAAACCAACATACTATTTTGGAAGGCAATTTTCTCCCAATCAGCTCAACCAAAATTCGATTTTCTTTTTCTAACACGATGTCAATATAACCAGGATTAAAATGACCTATTATTTGCGTATATTTGATCATTAGTTCTGTGCAAAAATTTAGATTTAAAATCATGAAAAACAGCCTTTAAGAACTTAAAAACTTGCGATACGAAGTGCGTTCCGATAAACTGGACCACTACGTCACATACCAGTTGTACCAAAATACGCGTATGGTATTTCCTGACGTGCAGAATATTGCGGAAGTTGATTTGGACGTATGTGTACGTCGGAATCAACCCATGTCCGTAAAAATTCTCCTATATTAGTGTTTTGCAAATTATCCTATTAGTTTGTGTGTGCTCGTCGGATCGATACAAAACTTATGCCAACGGATCTGTGGTATCACGCTGGTCCTGTGACCCAAGTTTTGCATGATTTCGAGATAGTTGACCAAACCGCCTATTCACGGGTCCCACGGTTTGACTTGAAGGACGAATTTGTGATCGACTCACTGAAATCCAAAATTGGACAAACCGTTGAGTTTGAATCATCGTTTAGGATTTGTTTGACCTATAATTGATACCATTTAGATACTTTTACCCCTGGCACATTTTTTGGTACAAAGTGGCTCACATGTGGACCCTACTTTGATCCAAAATTACCGTTTTGCCACTGTGTCAAAATTGGATGAAAGGGTAGAGTTTTCTGACTATTTTGTTGATTCTGGAGATGTTGGTGATATTTATTTCAGCATCCATAGACGTTCATTCGGAGACAGTGGTTCATGATCACTTGTGCTTGATGTCTGGACGCTTACATTACACAGCTTACTTGTCAGGCAAGTATACCTTGCCATTGTACTGTTATTTATATTTCTTATTTGCATACAAATTTTTTATTGTTTAGTTTTATATATTTTAAACTGCTATATAAACTGTGCGTCCAAGAATAACTTGGGTGCAACGACGGTTGCGTCATCTTTTGTCACTTATTTATACTATGCATGTTGACCTAGTTTTACGAGACCACCCCATGATATTGAGGCATTCTTATGTTTCATTGGCCGTGACACATTTGTTACATAAGTGTGAGTCTCATGTAGAACACGAACTTGTGTGATGGGCTGGCCACCTGTACGTATGGGACATACGACGGATAGGAAATAACTACGGATAGTAATACATGTTAGAAGACTTGGCAGTTATTAGAGGTCTTATCGTGTCATAGATGTGACATGAATAGAGCATAGGGTGGGGAGAACAACAAGTAAGGCATTTAGGCTCCTTTACACTTTTTATTTTGTAACCCGTATGCTCCGCCGGAGATGCGTAGTCAAATGACCCTTATATTATATTATTTATAGGTGGCCTTTGACGTTCGAGAGACGTTATGCTTTTTAGGCCCCTGATTCTCAGAGAGAATCAGGCCAATACCATTTTAGCCAGATAACCCACGTGTTGGAAAGTTATTTTAAATGTGCATTCACATAGACAGTTAGGCGACCTTTGGATGTTTATTTTTAGTATTTTATTGGCATGCTTCTATGTATATTTTTATGTCCCTCTGAGGACCTGGTCCCTTTTCAGGTATAGAGGAGTATCCAGAGGAGTACGGACCCGAACCTGACACATCATTCTCAGTTGAGGAGGTCTTACCTTCTGAGTACCAGTGATAGCTCATTGCTGATGGATATCTTTGTTGTTGTTCTTTTATTTAACATTATCTTATATTGGGGTTTTGATCTCCTTTATCATTTCAGTTTTGCTATAGTCGACTGGTAGTGAATTTGTCTCCACTCGACTATTATTCTTGATACTTCATATTTGAGACTTTTAGTTATATATTTTAAAATTTCTTTACTTGTGTTGTGGATGAGATATAGATGTCTGTGACTTGTGTTGACAATATATGTACCACTTGTGAATAATTATTCATATTACAACGCACGTATGTGTTATGATTTTCCAACACATTGGATTTGTCATATACATATGGCTGACATGCTACGTATTCCTAGTCCTACATATTTTGGGACTGGGACGTGACACAAATAGCTTATAAATTTTAAATTATACAAAAATAACTTGGTAACAAAAAACCTATAAATTTTAACTTGAATTTATTAACTTATATCAGTTAATAAATATTTATACTTATAAAGGTTTATTTATAAAGATTATAAAGATTTATACTTATAAAGATTTAAAAAAATTATAAAGATTTATGCTTATATTTATTTATACTTAAAAAGTTATATAAAAAATTATATAAAGATTTATCCTCATAAAGATTTATAATTATAAAAAAAGTTATAATTTTTTAAAAAAAAATTAAACTTATAAATATTTAGATTTAATTTATACTTAAAGTTATATAAATATTGACATAAAGAAATCAAATAAATTTTTCTTACTTCATGTTTTTATAAATTATACATCTTGAATTCAAATATGAAATCAACTTATAAATCTTTACAAGGAAGCTACACATATAATCTTTAAGAAATTAAATAAAATTTTCTTACTTAATGTTTATATAAATTTTTACATAAATTATACAAAAAAAAAACTTTCTAACAATTAAGTTATAAATTTTAAATTATAAAAAAAAACTTAGTAACAAAAAACCTATAAATTTTAACTTGAATTTATTAACTTATATAAGTTTATATATATATATATATATATATATATATATATATATATATATATAAACGAAAAAAAATTTAAAAAAATTGGGCCGGCCTGGCCAAACCTTGAACCGGTCCAGACCAAGACCGGTTCGACCCAGTCCACCACGGACCGGGTCACGGGTCACGGGTCCGAGCTGGGTCGGGTGCCAATCTGACCGGGCCCGCTCTCTACACCTTTCACGCCCCAGTCCCAAAATACGTAGGACTAGGACAAGTAAGCATGCCAGCCGCATGGATATGGCAACTCCAATATATGGAAACCATATATAAACCCCAAGATTTTTCAGGAATTTAAAAATAAATTTTCAAGATTTTTCTGGAATTTTTAACTAATTAAATAAATATTTTCTGGTATTAATTAATTTTTGCAATTTTATTAAATATTAAAATATTATGAAAATAATATTTTTGGGAGTAAAATAAAATTTAGACATAGGGTAATTTTTTTGGAATTTATTGGACCCCAGATCTAGTTTTAAAGACCTAAAAACTAAGTTTTTAAAAAAAACCAAAATAAACCCAGCTTATTATTAAATCGAACCGAAACAAAGTTGAACTAAACCCAAACCCAACTGAGCCAAACCCATTACCCATTCGGATCGGGTCGGACCCATACCCGAACCAGACCCGAAACCCGAACCCATTCTTTCTGCACAGTAACTGTAGAAATCCCCCTGATTCCTCTGTCGTTACTCGGCCGTTCCCCGCCCCGTCGCCGACGGTTAAAGCTCCGCCCTCGCCCCCGCGGTGATTTTGCCTCCCCCGTCCCCGCGCCTCTCCCTCTCCCGACCGTCCACCTCCTCTACACCGGCATCCCCCTATTTAAACCCCCTTATTTCCCCGCTGTCATCCCCACCACAGCCACCGCCGACACCCATCTCCACCGCCACCTCCGCCTCCGCGAGCCCGAGCACCCGTCGACGACATCGCCGCCGACCCCAGCAGCCATCGAGCTCCACTATCAGCAAGCACAACAGCCACAGCAGCCACCACCGAGCTCCGCCGTAGTCGCGACGCGCCTCCCCGCGAGTACGCAAATTTCAGTCGATACCGATGCCCTGTTCAAGTGAGGTTTTCTCTCTCCTCGCTGCCTCATTTTCCATTCTGTTGAATCGTGCGCGTACCCTACGTGACCCTCTCGACTCCGTGCAACTCGTTCGGGGTATCGCGTTCTGTGTCGGTCGCAAACTGCGACACAAAATCAAGAAAATAAACCCCAATTTCTGAAAATCAAAAATTCCTCCGAACTCCCCAGTTCGCGACAATTTTGCGACCAACCTGTTAATTATTTCTAAAATTCACCTGAATAATTATTTAGACCTTATAACCAAGTTTTAAAACCCTATTTTTGTGTAATTTATCATGCTGTAATTTGTATTTAATTCGAGCCTGAAAATGACCAAAATATTGGTTATTTAAATACCCTGATTTTTCCGGAAATGGGTGCGCCCCGCTAAACGGGACAACTTGGTCGTGTGAGAACTTCACCGAAAGGTGCGCACCGTCGATACGGACGTGTGATATTTCACAGAAGTTGATTTAGATGTGCGTGCACACCGAAATCAACGCGTATCCGTCGACAACGCCTCGTATCGGCCTTGTTCTGAAACTCATTGTAACTTCGTGTACGCTCATCGTATCGAAACAAAACTTACACCATCGGACTCGTAGCAATACGTAGGTCCTGTGACCCAAGTTTGGTTCGAATCTGAGAACGTTGATAAAATCTCGTATCGTGGGCCCACGGCTCCACTTGATGGGCGATTTTGTGATCGACTTATTGAAATCTAGTTTTGGACATTCCGTCGGGTTCGTATCGTCGTTCTAGACTTGTAGACACTAAGGTTGACGAATATGGAGAACATTGTCTCTGACACATTTTTTGGTACGAAGCGGGCCACATGTGGACCCCACTTTGACCAGAAATTGTCACTTTTGCCCCTGTGTCCAAATTGGACTTATGGACAGGCAATTATAGATGTTTGATATCTTCTGAACCTGATGGTAATGTTTATTTCAGCAACCGGAGGAGTACCTGCAGATCCCGCTGATACCAGAGCAGCAGTTGGAGTCCGAACTCCAAACAAGTGTACCTTGCCAATCTTGCAGTTCTGTTTACATAATATTCCTTTGATTTATTTATATGTCGTATCTGTTTAACCTAGGACCGTATGACATTACTTAACGTCCGAACAAGATTCGGGTGTCAACACCGTACGCGGAGTTGTGTAACGTCACCTAGAGATGGATGTCGAGATCTTATATATATCTTCGTGCTTGCATCATCAAGTACGTCATACCACAGGACACCTGACACTATTCATGAGACAGAATCTTCCTGAGATATTCATGGTGATTCTGTATAGGTTACATGGTTCGTGACATAGATATTGCATGTGCTTACCTATCATTATGACTTGCTATATTAGATATGATTTTGCATGACATGGACATGAGACGTCGTGGATATGAGACATGTGATTACATTGGGTGAGGAGAGACACACAAGCTACAGGTTGATTATATTATGACGGTATCGTAGCCTCTCCGAGCTAGGCTCCTACATGATATCACTGCTACCGGCTCCTCGACACAGAGCTTGTAGTAGTCTCAGCCTGAGTTCTAGTGATGCTCTCATATTGTATATCACTTAGCTGGTTATATAGTTTACCCTATTGATTCATTTATTATACTGCATTTATTTTGGCTTGAGTTATTCTTGTACCTTGCTATGTCCCCTGAGGACCTGGATCCGGATTATGTCCCCAGGTTTAGCAGAGGAGATCTACCCCGAGGTGTACGGGACAGGAGCAGTCATTGGAGCAGTACCAGAACCCGAGGACGAGGTGATCGCCGTGGATTTCTCCTGAGTATCTAGTTTATTATACTCAGTTATTGCTATTTTTGGACTTCTATTTTCCTGTCTTTTGAGCTGCTGTATCAGACATATTATCGGGTTGTTCTCCGAGTTATATTTACTGAGACTTGATATTGCTTTATATTTCTGATATTGATTGTATTTATTTCTGTGGATGAGATTAGTACCATAGCCCCTTACTGTTGTTTTACAGCTTAAGTATACCCTGATGGGTCCATTAAATAGGGTTTATCTATCGGTGTATGCTGCTTGCCATTGCCACGTGTCTAGTCCATCGATATTTTGGGATTGGGGCGTGACATAATTTTTGTGGTGGCCCAGGCAGGTCAACGACTAAATTGTTCGGTTTTAACTTAGGAACTGAGCAAGCCTGTGATAAGGATAGGATAAGTTATAAGATCTTATCTACTTGATTGAATCGTTCTTGATATCTATATCGGATTCGAATTAAATTCTTGACATGCATCCTGAATTGATTCCTCTGTGCGCCTTTTATAGTTTATTTTGGATGCAGAGTAATGAATCCACGAGCAAATGATGAGACTCCTGCAGGATCACCACGAGGTGCTGTGGTAACCAACGAAGATGAAGTAACACTAGTGGATAGAGTTCAATCAGCTCAAAGCGATCAAGCTGGCCAGCATACTTCAAGGTTCCGGCGTGATGACATCCCACCTCCGCCGCAGTTCACTCCACCAATGCCCGTATTTCCATGAGGGCAGACTATGGACGGGCAGCAGATGTTTCAAATAATCTATGCAATGATGCAAGCTCAACAGAAGATTCAACAAGAGGCTCTATGAAATAGTATAGTGACCGCACTGGAGCAGGCAAATCTACCAGCACGACGGCCAATGACGGGCACTATCACCAATTTTTGCCAGCTGAAGCCCCGTACTTTTTCAGGCAAGGAGGAGCCCACTGAAGTTCATGATTGGCTCACAAACACTCAACATCAGTTAGAAGAAGCTGATCTTCAAAGGGAATATTGGATGACTGCCGTCAGAATGCAGTTGACGGTGTAATCCCCCTGATTTTCATAAAATTAAAAATTTGGAATTATCACAATTTTCTGGAATTTTCTAGAATTTTCCTGTAATTAAAATACCATTGTTTTAATTATTATAAGATTTTTAATATTAATAAATAATTATAAAATATTATGAAAATAATATTTTATGGAGTAAAATGAAAATCTAGACTTAGGGTAATTTTTCTGGAATTTAATGGGCCCCGGGCAAATTTTTAAAACACCTAAAGAAGCTATTTATTATTTAGTTATTTATTTATTAAATAATAATTATTTAAATTATTTTCCCTAAGCCTATTGGGCCGGCCCAGCCCAATACCCAGCCCGCTCCCTACCGGGTCGGGTCGGGTCCGCCGCCGCCCGACCCGTCCACCCGCTCCACCCGAACCCGCTAGCACCTCTCCCCTTCCCCGACCGTTCTGCCGACTTCTCATCTCCCCGCCGCCGGAAACGGCCGCCGCTACCGCTCCGGCTACCCGAACGCCACCGCCGCTCCCTCTTCCTCTCCCTCCACCGGCCGCCCCACCAGCTCCCCGTTCCTCCCCTATATATATCCCCAAAACCCCGCCTCTCCGGCCAATCCTCCCCTCTCCGCCGCCTGTTACCGGAACCCTAGCCCTCCCCGCTGCCAACGCCGCCTCCTCGCCGCTGCCGACCCTCCCTCCTTTCTCATCCGTCTCTCCTCGACCCCAGACTCCACCGGCCGATGCTGCTACCCTAGCCGACTTCGCCAAAAGTCGAGCGCCGCCCTAGAAGCTGTCGCAGCCTCCACCAGTTATCTCCGGCCGTGCCGCCCCGTCCAGCGCAGCACGGAGGAGCTCCAGCCGACTCCGGTGACACCCGAACACAGGAGTCTCTGACTCGGACACAGTAGGCTCGGACACGGGAGCAGTAAAACCCTAACCCTAGTGAACAGTACTCGGACACAGTGTATAGCGTGTCGGACACGATTCTGCCTCGATTTTTCAGACCTACTTCAGGTATTCGTAACTTTTTGCTCGTAGCTCGGAATTCGATTCCGTAAATTGCATTGCGTAGCCTGTATGACCCTCTCGGTGTCCAGACAAACTGCTCGGGGCATCGCGTCCTGTGGTGATCGCACACCGCGATCCAAAAACAGAAAAACCAACGCCCTATTTCACCTCGGAACTAGGTACGCCCCGCCAAACGGGACGACTTGGTCGCGTGCGGTCTTCACAGATACGTGCGCGTCGTTGATACGGACGTGCAGGTTTTCGCAGAAGCTGATTCGGATGTGCGTGCACACCGGAATCAGTGCGTATCCGCGGACATCGCCTCGTATCTGACCATTCTGTTTCTTGCTGTAACTTAGTGTACACAAGTCAGATCGAAACAAAACTTACGCCATTGGACTCGTAGCAATACGCTGGTCCTGTGAGCCAAGTTTGGTTCGATTCTGAGAACGTTGACAAAATCGTGTGTCGTGGGCCCCACAGGCTCCACCCGACGGACGATTTTGAGAACGGCTCATCGGAATCCAATTTCGGAAGTTCCGTTGGGTTCGTATCATCGTTCCTGACCTGTTGACACTAAGTTTGACTGTTTTTGAGACCTTTGACCCTGGCGCATTTTTCGGTGCAAAGTGGCCCACAATTGGACCCCGCCTTGACCCGAAATTGACGTTTTTGCCCTTGTCTCCAAATTGGACTCAAGGACAGGCGATCCTAGCTGATTGATATTTTCTGAACCTGATGGTGATATTTGTTTCAGCAGCCGGAGTACTACCTGCAAACCCTGCTGAAGCCAGAGCTATAATTGAAACAGGAAATCCAGGCAAGTGTACCTTGCCATAAAATGCAGTTTATTGATTCATTTTGATTCTCTTGCTTTAATTTCTGTGACTGTGGTACTTGCCCTATCAAGTATTTTATACCCAGGACACCTGACACAAAGCATGATACAGAATCTTCCTGATTATTCAAGAGGATTTTGTTTAGGATATAGATTTCATAACTTGAGCTTTATGTTTTATCCTGACTGCATTAGTTTCAATCTTGCGTAACATGAACATTGAGAACTGTGACGTGAGATTCATTGGGTGGGGAGAGTATTACCATATCAAGGCTGATTATATTATATATATATCTGGTTATCTGGAAGTGTCCTAGTCTCTGACACAGAGCTTTGGCACCTGTACTGGCCCTTCGAGAAAATACTGCTATGGTTTCTTGTCACTGATCCTGTAGTAGTCTCAGCCTGAAGTATGATTAATAACTCTCAACTTGCATGATCACTTAGCTAGTTTAATTATTTACCCAGATTTGTTTGATAGCAACATCGGCATGCCACTGTCTTATACTTATTAATTTCTGATGCTACTCTTGAGTTTAACATCTTGGTTGACTTGCATGTTCTTTCACTATATTATGGCTCGTATTCTTCTGTACCTTGTTACGTCCCTCTGAGGACCTGGTTTTGTTCTCCAGTTATAGCAGACGAGATCTACCCTGAGGTGTACGGAACAGGGGCACTACTCGGAGCAGTACCTGAACCTGACGACGAGGTGATCGCTGAGGACTTCTCCTGAACAATTGCTGCGCCATGATCAGTCTTATGGCAATTAGACTTATTTCCTGTTTCATTAAACTCTTTATTTTCCTGTTAATTGAACTTGTGTAAACAGACTTATTATCGGGTGGTTTCCCGATTTTCTTTCAATACTTGTAACTGGATGTTGTGGTTTATTTTTGCTGATGTTGTTATCTTTATTCTGTGGATGAGAATAGTAAAACCCTGACTGATGTAATACAGCTTAAGTATGCCCGATGGATCCATTAAATTGGGTTTGTCCATCGGTGCGTACTGCTGGCCATTGCCACGTGTCCAGTCCCTTGGTATTTTGGGACTGGGGCGTGACAGACGGATAATGCACATCAGTGGTGGCTATCTGAGGAGATACGGCTTGAACCAGACCGAGTCACTTGGGAAGAGTTCTCTGAATTCTTTCAGGAGATGTACATTCCATCTACTGCTCGATCAGAACTTCAGGACAAGTTCAATCGCCTCACTCAAGACAATATGATAGTGGAAGAGTACAACACGGAGTTCATTCGTCTAAGTCGCTTCGCCCCAACCCTGATCCCAACAGAAGAAGAGAAGGCTGAGAAGTTCTTCGACGGACTAAACTTTGAGCTACAGAGACTGATCGGATCCGTTGCACCTACTTCTTACTCGGACGTCCTTGCTGCAGCCCGACGCATGGAGCGCATCACCAAGAGAGAGACCAGCCTGAAGCTGCCTTCCACATCAGCACCAGCCAGAGCACTACAGGAAGAAGTTACAAAGAGACCTCATATGCAGCAGCCACACAGAGCATCTCCGTAGGCACTGCCTATCTATCAATATTATGGCAAGCGAGATCATATTGAGAATGAGTGCAGACGTAAAATGGGATTATGTTTAGCTTGTGGATCTAGTCAGCATTCAGTAAGGGAATGCTCTGAGCGTCGAGAAGGAGCACCATTGGTAAACCAATAAGCTCTACCAGCACCAGAAGGATATCATCCGAGGCCACCCTTGGCACCCCAGGCAGTACTTGTAACGACCCGCTCCGCGGAAACCGGAGGGGCCAATTCAAACGGCACAAGTGTAGCTATTCAACCCGCCTTGCTCAGCGAGACGGCTCGTTCGATGCAAAGGCATTCATGCTAGATCTTCAATAGAGTCAGATTTAGGCTATCAGAGGCGCATCTGGAGTCTCGCTCGACCGATGCGATACATCGCTAAGGTGGGTGGCCCCGGTGAACCTGTCTCTACTTAGCTACACACTAAGAAAATGAAAGTTACATGCTAGTTTACAGGCGATAACCTTTGCATGCTAACAAAAGAGATGAACGCACAGAGCTAAGAGGATAACCCCGCCTTATCATTGTATAGAACATGGAGATCTTACTTGCTATTTGTGTAGTCGGGATTGTTGAGTTGGAATGTAGTAACTTCTTTCATATATGCCGTAAAGTAGTGTGAGTTCATACTGAGGCGTTGTACCGCACGGAACATGACACGAGATGGAGTAAAATTATGTTGCATGCATAAACGAGGAAGGCTATCAAGTAGTCATTTTGAGTCAGAAGATGGAAGGAAAGGAAGGTACTCGGGATATGCAGATCACCGAGGAAGTCTCTAATCAGGGAGCTGCATAAAGAAGAAAAGATCTGAGTATAGTCCTCGGCAAAGATTGATCCGAGAATTATCCTCGGCTAGGATGGGAAGTGGGGGAGTAGTTGCATGGTCACGGACAACTGGTTGCGCACCAGGTAGAGAGAGTCCTCGACACGATTGTTGAGGCATCCGAATCGTGTCGGCCCGGGAGGACAGTGCCAGTGTAGTCCTGGCAATACGCTAGCTGATGACTAGCGGGCGAGAGCGGGACATCCAGCAAGGCTTGCTACCGACTTGGATGGGCGTCGAGTCGTTAGACGGTTGGGTGGCCCAGCAAGGCTAGCAACCGAGCTGGGAAGACAACCGTCCATCGCAGATTATGTCCAATATGGCTAGCAGAGCCAGTGACCTTTATATAGATAAATCATGTTTGCATGGCGGCTATCCGCATTGAGAAAACAAGAAACGGAAAGGAGTGCGTTTGCACGATATTTTGCATAATTAGAATGGATGCATGGTATTACACATAGTTCTAGTAAAATGGGTCTTGTGAGGCAGAGGCACGGCATAACACTTGGATTTCATAGATGCTCTTTGTTATTCCGTAGATCATTATTTATGTTATTGCATATGTCAGGGAAGGCCAAATGGTAAGAAATGGTAAAGTGAACTCAATTGTTCATTATTATGACACCCTTGAGTTGACACGGAGATTACTTTCTTTATATTGCCATATAACTGATCCTAAGGCAAAAGAATAGAAAGACAACGAAACCAGTCGGTGCACATAACTAATGAACGTACTTGTTTTATGGCGTGGGCAAGAGGCCTCCCTACCAGTGCATTCAATGTACTGACACCCATCCAATCTGCATGCAGGGTGCAGGGGGAACTCGTATGGATTCGGAGATCGCTTAACGCAATGAGGTGCCGGACCGCACTTGGCGTCTTAGAGCGTGGCGCACGGACCTGGAGCTCACATATATGAGACATAATATATGGGAACATCATCATCCAGATCGTTTGAATTGTTTCTAAGCCTAAGGGCATATTCATTGTAAGAGAGAGAGAGAGCATGAGCGATTTGTAATCTCTGCCTAGCGTCGCTTGTAATCTTTACTTCATATCAAGATATCAATAAAGAGCTTGATTTGGATTCAATACTTGTGTTCATTTTATGTTTCTGCTATGACGACTCTGTGAACTAGTTATCAACGGCCGTTTCGGTATTTGCCTCGCGCGGGCGCAACCCCAGCCTCGTGCGTCATCAAGTCTCGATGGAAACGTACGTCCCGCGGGAGCGCTATCGTAGTGATTCGTGCCTAGCGGAGACGGCCGATTCCGGCGGGAGATCGGGGCATGACATATTGGTATCAGAGCACGGCTTTACGTCCTTGGCATTCGTTTTGATTCTCTTAGTTTTGAACTTGTGTATTGAAAGAAGTGGTAGATGCTCTCTCTAGATGTTCGATGAATGTTCTATACAATAAGTCTAAATATTTTTGAAATGTGCGTGTGAATCAAACAATTGCTTGAACAGGATTATGATGCGAGGGCTTTTATCCCAACCTGTGAAAGATATTATGAGAGTAGACTCGTGTTATAATCGATAAGTTATATGTCTATATGAAAATACCAAGCGAGTAGAGTGCGAGATAAGAATATCGTTCAGACAGTGGTCTATGCACATGGCCTTTTGGCCAAGTTGTGTTGAGTATCGTGCACCAAGACCCTTGGTGCTAGTGAGTTACAGCGAGATTTGGGTATTGTTCGGATAAGAATAATGTTTGACTTAGGAGGGAAATCGATAGAGACGTTATCGGAGTGCCGCTAAGGCGAGTAATGAGAATCGTGTATGAAATTTTCAGATATAGTTTGGACGGTTATTCATAGCGATAAGTTATGATTTACAACATATTTGTATGGTGGACTATCGATAGGGGTACATAGGAGACTGGAATTGTTAGGCGACAAATAGGGATCGTGTTGGAGTTCTAAGGAACGAATTGGGAATATGAGTGAAGGATGCGAACGTGATTCAGGTGTTATTAGGACGACTCGATTCCTGAGTGGTGTATACGATAAGTCCCCTGTTCGATTATGCAAATTGTGGATATAATGAGTTGTATAGATTCATGGAGTATAACTCGAACCCTGAGTGGTGTATTGGTCGGCTTATAAGTATTCAAACAAATCAGGGATTTTGGAGTATTAAGCGAGTCTAGCGGCAAGCGACGAGATTGGGTAAAGCCTTAGTATAAATAAACAATGCCTAGTAAGTAAGCGAACTCGGAGGATGCATGCAATATTTGGTTCAAACGAGTTACAATGAGTTGAATAAGGGATAAGGCATACATCGAATAGGAATTCAGTGCAATTGGAATTGATATCATGGTCGGAAAAAACTTAGAGGATTGTACGAGCGATTTTGAGTTGAAACAAGCGAATTAAAAACTTGAGTTGAGATAGAATAATCGGAGATACGAGCGGAATTAGTGCAATTGGAAATAATGGAGCGAACGAATGATAGCGTGCATGAAAATTTTGGATTTGAGTAGGATATCGCTCAATAGAGTTCGGTTCGAGTACGAATGCGATGATTTTAAATTTTGGGAGATTTTAGACCATAACAATGGTTGGAAGATAGTATGGATTGATGCAAGTTAGTAAAATTATGATTTTGATGGATCGAGTTAAGCGAAAACAGATTTAGCTTGGAGTTTGGAAGAACGATCTTGAAATCAAGTTCAGAAATATAACATTCAAAATATGTCCCAGCGAGAACGATTATTCTGCGGGAGCGCCGGCGTGGTGATTTCACGTACGGCGGGGATAATCGAACTCAAGAGAACATATTCGATGATTATTCCAAACGAACTCGATGAATGGAACGTATCACATGGGATAGACTTGGGTTTGGGATTTAAACTTAGTTGTTTGAGGAATGGTAAGAGTAGACTATGAAATGATCAAATGGTAATATTGAAGTTGGACGGTTTGGCTAGGCGAACTTGGATGGCGGTAAGAAAGGTTGTTAGAAGAACATGACTTGGTGGATCAATGTACAACTTGGGATAAAACAAAAAGCGACGATGAGGTGTTTGTTCGTTCGAGGATAACCATAACAATTGACCTTCTTGTCTTGTGCTGGTACAACTTCTTACTCGCACATGCGTCACGTCCGAATTTGGACGATCATTCTGCGGAAGCATTGGCGTGGCAATCTTACGTCCAACGGGGATGATTGAACCTGCAGAAGACTGAAATGTGATAATTAAAGGATTATTTTGACTTATGGTTTGATACGATAAGACAAGTTTTAGGATACAAATGAATCTAAGAATTTTTGGTGAGGAGTTAGTCTAGAATATGAATGTGCGGGATGGTTTCATAAACGGAATATGCAGATCGAGTTGAATGACTTAGAGTTTATGATATACATCGATGATCTAGAATGGGATTGTGACCTAGTGTTACAGGCGTAGAAAAGGATGGATAGATGAATTCTATCAAACGTGATGAAAGAGAGTGTGTGTGTGAATCAATAGGTTGGACCTGCAACATGGGCGTATCATGGGTTCGGTTGAACGAACGTGTTGGTGTGATATGATAATCTGTGCTCGATGTTTAGAAATCTGAGTGAAACGAGCTTGGGTAGAATACCCGTGTAAAAGAACAATGGTTTGACCTTAGGGTGTTTGGGTCAAGCGTTGTGCAACGCGGTTGCACGATGAGTCACAAACTTGAACTGCACCTATGACTTTGTGAGCTGACATAGTGGCTAGGAAGACGACCCTGTGCCTTAAGTTAAACTGGAGTGGCTGACTTCAGAGTATCATTTAGAAAAATAATAGGACTGGGGCAACGAGATTTAGAGTTAGGACTTGACACTGAGAGTGTATACTAGTGACGTTGGCGTTAAAACAAACTCAATACGAGATAGGATTTGGGTGGAAATTAATTTGGTTGGATAGGTTACACGACGATAAAGGATAACACGGTATTGGAGAATTGTTGGACGGGACTCTCACGATTAGAATTGGTGATATTGATGATAAATTGGCGTAATGAGTTGGATTGTTGCTTGGAAGATGTGCGTTGCTACTAGTAATGCTAAACTTGAAATTATGTGAGATTGGAGTACACGATAACTAAATCGAACCAGAATTCAGTTATTCGTTGTCACGACCCGCACCCGGTGTAAGGGTACTAGTCGGAAACCACGCCCAGCCTACGCCGCAGAATCGACGGTAGAACGCTGTCTAGATAGTCTATCTAACAATATAATAAACCACCAATAATGATAGTATACTCAATCACAGATCTAAGGTAGAAATGAGCACGAATCAGATAAGAATAGAATAGTCATCAACTCATGAGTTTAAAATAATACATCAATGAGTCTGAAGAGTAACAAAATAAGCTGGAGACAAATCCAGTACAAAAGAATACTATCATACTACAAGCTACACTCCAGGGTCAACTATCTCAGTTGGGATAAGTCCCTCTTGAGCCAGGGTCTCCAAATCTAAATCCACAACATCCTGGGGTCCATAATAGGTAGGGTACTCCTCAGTGTCATCTGGAAAAATATATCCAGTCAGAAAAGGAGCAGAGTACATCTCTAACAGCAATTCTAATCCATGATAAAAACTATGTAACAGTAAATAGCTATGGATAAACAAGATGCACAATAGATACAAGAGATATATAGACAATAAGGAAATACTGGAAAGAAATATAATAATAAACAATATGCCAATGAAACAATAATACTAATGACTAAGTGTGTGAGTACTAGCTTAACATGTGATCGGCTTGGGCAAGATAGAATGCGGCCTGGCTAATCATACGTACGATGCATGATCAACACTATTCGCTTACCAATACTTTATTCAATGGGGATTTGATCACATATCTATACTAATACTCCCCACCCCCAACTGGTATAATAGATCCAACTACGGTATGCTATGGCACTAGATTCCCCAAGAAGAGAGCGACTCCTCCCGAAAATCGGTGTCTGTACATGTACAAGATAACCAATGAAACAATACTTGCACCATATACACCATATACCAAGGAATAACATCTCATGACGAGATCCGGATATACCAATCCGTGTAACCATAGTGTCAAGAGAAACATGTATATCTACACTAGATACAACGAACATAGAGGATATCATAAATGAAAAACTATCAGAGAATGTACTCGTCTGAAGTCCAAAGAACAGTCTCACAGATGTCTGACTCGGTACCTCGAAGACCTAGATATAGAATACCACATTAATACAAGGTCCCGGAAAGAGAACAAGTCAAACTAGTCAACTTCTAGGTCAAATAAATCAATTCTAAGTTAAAAGTCAACTATGGTCAACTCTAAAGTCAACTAAAGTCAAACATGGTCAAACCAAGGTCAACCTCTCAAGACATCTATATAAATAATATAGAATAAAAATACACAATTAGGAATCAAGGTCTTGATCCCAATTGGTACCCACACAAAGTATAAATAATATACACTCTAATATAAAGTATATACAAACCAATATTTATACAAATAATATAATATATTACTACTAGTATTATACCTCACAAAAGCACATATATATATAAGATATATAAATCAAAATACATATATATATATAAAATAATTTAATAACTATATACTTATATATATATATATATATATATATATATATATATATACATATAAACTTACATAATTAAATATCAATAGTTACATAACACATGCACATATTAATGTATGTATTTTACATGGCTAGAAGCACACATAAAAATATATTCATTAATATACAAATAATTATATAATAATTATAAATAATATAATTACACATTTAAATACATAAATATATTTTATAAAACATTTATGTATAAATTATTTTATTAACATAAGTACGTATATAATTGCATGCATGAAAGCTACATACATATATTTATACACCATATTAGAACACATAGAAATATATAGATCTATGCTACAATAAATACCATAATAAATACACTAAAATAAATATATAATATCTATATATATTTACTAATTATAAATGAAGAATTTAAAGCATAAATAATTAGATCTACACATAAACACACCAAATTGGAAAGTTTTACACCGTATCCCACTAGATCTAGGATACGCATGTGACACGAGTCCAACACAAAACCAAATGTACTCCGAAGGACACAAACAAGTCACAAATAATATTTATGAATAAATCAAAGTGTCAAAAGTAGATCTATGTGTCCGTGTCAAAATACGACATGTACAAAGCCCCGTGTCGGAGAAAAACCCCCAAAATGACACGTATCACCAAATAGTTGGGATACGAACCACATGTACCCAAATATGGACACGACACAAGCCCCAAACACATAAGCACATGCCCAATTGATCTATAGGATCAATTGACACACACAACAAAATGTAAATTCGGAATTCCAAAAAAATTGACACAAAAAGTACCATAACTTTCTCCATGGGTCTCCTATGAACATAAAACAAAGTCCTATGGGTAGTACATACATATAAGTTGATTTTACATGATTAAATCTCAGATTTAGAAGCTATTTTAATGGGAAAAACTGAATTATACCTATTGGGAGATGGATTCCCAATGAAACCTCCAATTGAGATGAACTTGCTTTCAAATTGTAGATCCTTGCTCCTCTTTATAGATCCTTGCTTTCTCCTTCTAGATCCTTGCTTCTCAACTTTCTAATGGTGAATTGGGAAGAATTTGGAATGAATTTGGTGGAGAATTGGAATGGAAATGGAGGGAATTTGGGAGTGGGAAATTCTAGATCTAGATTTGGAATGAGAATGAGAGGAGAGAGAAATTCCCCCCCCCCTCTAATATAGGCCGGCCATGCCCCCTTCCCCAAGCAATTGTAAAATGTCCAATGTACCCCTTGGGGCCTCTCATGAAGAAATAATTAAGGAAGGAAGCTTCTAGTCTAATCACTTAATTAATTTAATCCATCTCCTTAACCATGGGCTTTCTAAATGGGCCAAGTCTAACTATTTAATTCATGTTGGTCCATGAGTCCAAACTACACTAGTTGGGTCTACTAAAATAAGTCCAAAATAATTAAATAACATCCAACAACAATTAAATAATACAACAAAAATTATTTACCATGCACAATATTTATTTAAATAGAAAATTACCAAAATACCCTTTTTCCTAAAATGTGGTAGTGACAAGTCTACCCTCCTTAAAATAATTTCGTCCTCGAAATTTAAAGATGAAAACTACCCCCAGAAAATCACAGAACAGAACTAAAGAATCACAACTAACTAATGAACAAAACATAACAATGAACAGAACATAGCTAGAGAATAACATACCTCAAGGTACAAACAAATATGGATAACGCTCTCGCATGTCATCCTCTCTCTCCCAGGTAGACTCCCCCGGAGAGTGATGCCTCCATGCAACGCGTACCAAAGGAATAGTCTGGTTCCTCAGCACCTTCTCTCTCCGATCCAGAATCTCAACTGGCTGCTCTGGATAGCTAAGAGTAGGGCCCATCTCTATCTCTGAGTGATCCAATACATGACTAGGATCTGCCACGTATCGTCTCAACTACGACACATGAAATACGTTGTGCACTCCCTCCAATGCAGGTGGCAAATCTAGTCTATAAGCAACTGCACCGACCCTCTCTAGAATAGTGAAAGGTCCGATGAATCGCGGACTAAGCTTTCCGCCTCCACCGAAGCGAATCGTGCCTCGTGTCGGAGAAATCCTCAGAAACACCAAACCACCCACCTAGAACAAAACACCATCTTAAGAACTTAATCTATAACAAACAAGAACAAGCACAAACAAAATCTAAACTATACCTCGAACTCCAAAGGTCTTCGATGGCTATCGGCCCAATGCCGCTGTCTGTCCTGCGCCACTCGAAGTCTGTCTCTGATCAACTGAACCTTCTCCGCTGCATCCACAACCATCTCTGGTCCAAGCAAAACTCTCTCTCCAACATCGTCCCAAGACAAAGGAGTACGACACCTCCGACCATATAGAGCTTCAAAAGGTGACATCTCTATGCTGGCCTGGTAACTGTTGTTGTAAGCAAACTCTACCAAATAGAGATGGTCCTCCCAAGAACCCCAGAAATCTAGTACACAAGTGCGCAACATATCCTCGAGAGTCTGGATAGTCCGCTCAGACTGCCCATCTGTCTGGGGATGATATGCAGTACTGAACTTGAGCTGAGTACCCAAACTCTCCTGCAAACTCCTCCAGAAATGAGAAGTAAAACGACTATCCCGATCTGAGACTATGCTGACGGGAACTCCATGTATCCTAACGATCTGCCTCACATACATCTCTGCCAGCTTCTCCGTAGACAAACCCACCTTGAAAGGCAAAAAGTGGGCCGACTTGGTCAACCTATCAACAATGACCCAAATCGCGTCTTTCCCTCCTGGAGATCGTGGAAGTCCGGACACAAAATCTATAGTAATGTGTTCCCACTTCCACTCTGGAATGGGTAATAGCTGAAGTAACCCTCCTGGCCTCTGCCTCTCGGCTTTCACCTGCTGGCACACTAAGCATCTAGATACAAACTGTGCCACTTTCCTCTTCATGCCATACCACCACACACTCTCTCGCATATCCCGATACATCTCGTTAGCACCTGGATGTATGGAATACTGAGAGCGATGCGCTTCCTGTAACATCTCCTCTCACAACTCTCCACTAGGCACACACAATCTAACTCCATGCCTCAAAGATCCATCCTCTGCAATAGTGAAATCATCCTCCAATCCTGCTCTCACCTGAGCTCTGATACTCCTCAAAGATACATCATCATACTGTGCTGCCTTAATCCTGTCCATCAAATCTGAGTGTATCTGTAATCCCCACATCTGCATAGCACACCCAGGAACAATCACCTCAATGCCCAAGCTCTCCAAGTCCTCCAACAAATATCGATCCTGCGTTAAGAACATAGCTACCGGATACCTGCTCAAAGCATCGGCAACTACATTGGCTTTCCCAGGATGATATTGCAAAGAGATATCAAAATCCTTCATCAGTTCCAACCACCGACGCTGCCTCATGTTCAACTCCTTCTGCGTGAAAACGTACTTCAAGCTTTTGTGGTCTGTGAAGATCTCCACACGCTCTCCGTACAAATAATGTTTCCATAACTTCAGGGCGAATATGACAGCTGCCAACTCCAAATCATAGGTAGGATAGTTCTTTTCATGAGGATGCAATTGCCTGGATGCATAGGCAATCACATTCCCATGCTGTTGATGCTGGACAAAACGCTGCTGCTGTGTCGGAAGTGGTCCCCTCGGCTGTGCTGCAGGTGGTCTCGTCTGTGTCCTCGGAGCTGGAGCTGCTCCCTGAACTGCACGACGAGGACACTCCCTTGATTGATGCCCTTCAGTACCACAATACAAACAAACTCCTAGCCTCCTCCTGCAAACTTCCCAGATGTGGCCGGGCTTCTTGTAAAAGTTGCATGGAGCTTGTTGTAACTGTCTCTGCTGCTGAGGTGCCTGGTAAAAAGGCGCTCTAGCTAGAGTCTGGTTCTGTTGTGGCTGCTGGAAAGGTCTAGACTGGAAATGAGGACGTTTGGTAGATACTGTACTGCCGTTGGCCCCCAGAAAAGAATCACGGTCTTTCTTGGTCTTCAAACCCAGATCCCGCTCAACCTTGCGTGCCTCCGCAAGTATCTCCAAGTATGTCTCATAAAAAGACGGAATGAGAAATCAATATGGCACATGATGTAAGACATCAAGGAAAGGACAGTTTAAGGGATCAAGTATCAATGTCAAAGGAGAATAGTTGAATCAAAAGAATTTTCTTAGATGTGATTGAGTATCTCAGCCTATATCCTATATCCTATCGCAGGCTCGCAGTAGTAAAACTAAGTTGTCGCACTACCACGATATCACATACTTGTGAAGCTAGACCTGCATGGGCCACCACCAAAAATGTGTCACGACCCGCACCCGGTGTAAGGGTACTAGTCGGAAACCACGCCCAGCCTACGCCGCAGAATCGGCGGTAGAACGCTGTCTAGATAGTCTATCTAACAATATAATGAACCACCAATAATGATAGTATACTCAATCACAGATCTAAGGTAGAAATGAGCACGAATCAGATAAGAATAGAATAGTCATCAACTCATGAGTTTAAAATAATACATCAATGAGTCTGAAGAGTAACAAAATAAGCTGGAGACAAATCCAGTACAAAAGAATACTATCATACTACAAGCTACACTCCAGGGTCAACTGTCTCAGTTGGGATAAGTCCCTCTTGAGCCAGGGTCTCCGAATCTAAACCCACAACATCCTGGGGTCCATAATAGGTAGGGTACTCCTCAGTGTCATCTGGAAAAATATATCCAGTCAGGAAAGGAGCAGAGTACATCTCTAACAGTAATTCTAATCCATGATAAAAACTATGTAACAGTAAATAGCTATGGATAAACAAGATGCACAATAGATACAAGAGATATATAGACAATAAGAAAATACTGGAAAGAAATACAATAATGAACAATATGCCAATGAAACAATAATACTAATGACTAAGTGTGTGAGTACTAGCTTAACATGTGATCGGCTTGGGCAAGATACAATGCGGCCTGGCTAATCATACGTGCGGTGCATGATCAACACTATTCGCTTACTAATACTTTATTCAATAGGGATTTGATCACATATCTATACTAATACTCCCCACCCCCAACTGGTATAATAGATCCAACCACGGTATGCTATGGCACTAGATTCCCCAAGAAGAGAGCGACTCCTCCCAAAAATCGGTGTCTGTACATGTACAAGATAACCAATAAAATAATACTTGCACCATATACACCATATACCAAGGAATAACATCTCATGACGAGATCCGGATATACCAATCCGTGTAACCATAGTGTCAAGAGAAACATGTATATCTACACTAGATACAACGAACATAGAGGATATAATAAATGAGAAACTATCAGAGAATGTACTCGCCTGAAGTCCAAAGAACAGTCTCACAGATGTCTGACTCGGTACCTCGAAGACCTAGATATAGAATACCACATTAATACAAGGTCCCGGAAAGAGAACAAGTCAAACTAGTCAACTTCTAGGTCAAATAAATCAATTCTAAGTTAAAAGTCAACTATGGTCAACTCTAAAGTCAACTAAAGTCAAACATGGTCAAACCAAGGTCAACCTCTCAAGACATCTATATAAATAATATAGAATAAAAATACACAATTAGGAATCAAGGTCTTGATCCCAATTGGTACCCACACAAAGTATAAATAATATACACTCTAATATAAAGTATATACAAACCAATATTTATACAAATAATATAATATATTGCTACTAGTATTATACCTCACAAAAGTACATATATATATAAGATATATAAATCAAAATACATATATATATATAAAACAATTTAATAACTATATACTTATATATATATATATATATATATATATATATATATATATATATATATATATATATATATACATATAAACTTATATAATTAAATATCAATAATTACATAACACATGCACATATTAATGTATGTATTTTACATGGCTAGAAGCACACATAAAAATATATTCATTAATATACGAATAATTATATAATAATTATAAATAATATAATTACACATTTAAACACATAAATATATTTTATAAAATATTTATGTATAAATTATTTTATTAACATAAGTACATATATAATTGCATGCAAGAAAGCTACATACATATATTTATACACCACATTAGAACACATAGAAATATATAGATCTATGCTACAATAAATACCATAATAAATACACTAAAATAAATATATAATATCTATATATATTTACTAATTATAAATAAAGAATTTAAAGCATAAATAATTAGATCTACACATAAACACACCAAATTGGAAAGTTTCACACCGTATCCCACTAGATCTAGGATACGCATGTGACACGAGTCCAACACAAAACCAAATATACCCCGAAGGACACAAACAAGTCACAAATAATATTTATGAATAAATCAAAGTGTCAAAAGTAGATCTATGTGTCCGTGTCAAAATACGACATGTACAAAGCCCCGTGTCGGAGGGAAACCCCCAAAATGACACGTATCACCAAATAGTTGGGATACGAACCACATGTACCCAAATATGGACACGACACAAGCCCCAAACACATAAGCACATGCCCAATTGATCTATAGGATCAATTGACATACACAACAAAATATAAATTCGGAATTCCAACAAAATTGACACAAAAAGCACCATAACTTTTTTCATGGATCTCCTATGAACATAAAACAAAGTCCTATGGGTAGTACATACATATAGGTTGATTTTACATGATTAAATCTCAGATTTAGAAGCTATTTTAATGGGAAAAACTGAATTATACCTATTGGGAGATGGATTCCCAATGAAACCTCCAATTGAGATAAACTTGCTTCCAAATTATAGATCCTTGCTCCTCTTTGTAGATCCTTGCTTCCTCCTTCTAGATCCTTGCTTTTCAACTTTCTAATGGTGAATTGAGAAGAATTTGGAATGAATTTGGTGGAGAATTGGAATGGAAATGGAGGGAATTTGGGAGTGGGAAATTCTAGATCTAGATTTGGAATAAGAATGAGAGGAGAGAGAAATTTCCCCCCTCTAATATAGGCCGGCCATGCCCCCTTCCCCAAGTAATTGTAAAATGTCCAATGTACCCCTTGGGGCCTCTCATGAAGAAATAATTAAGGAAGGAAGCTTCTAGTCTAATCACTTAATTAATTTAATCCATCTCCTTAACCATGGGCTTTCTAAATGGGCCAAGTCTAACTATTTAATTCATGTTGGTCCATGAGTCCAAACTACACTAGTTGGGTCTACTAAAATAAGTCCAAAATAATTAAATAACATCCAACAACAATTAAATAATACAAAAAAAATTATTTACCATGCACAATATTTATTTAAATAGGAAATTACCAAAATACCCTTTTTCCTAAAATGTGGTAGTGACATTCGTATAGCAGAACGATCGACGATTCGAAAGATTTTTACGAGTAGCTTGTCCGACTTAGCTGTCACTAAGCTTGGTTAAAAAATACATATTTGGGGGATGCCTTGAATATGGGTATGATCCAGACTTAGCGATATGCATAACTCGGATGCAGCTGCAAATAAAAATGTTCGAACTCGCATAGATGAGTATGACAACTAAAATAGGTTAGCCTCAACCTAAACTATCATAAAGGAAAGATTGTATCATTTTTTGTGCTACCGAGATAGTTCTGCGCTAAGGCGCAGTACGAGACTGAGTTTAGGAATACAATAGTTGTACGAAGGGATCATTTGGATAAAATGATTAAGCACTCGTGCGAACAGAAGGAGTAAAACGAATAGGAAGTTAAGTTCGTTTAGACCAAAAGACGTGAAGGATTAGAGCATACCCCAGGTGGGCAATTTAGCTCTGCACTAAGGCACAATATAGACTGAGTCAGAAAACATAGGCAATTTAATGAGACGGCCTTGGCTGATAGTAGATTTACTTAGCGAGATTGGACGGTGACTCAGAGAGATTTAATGCAAACGAGATTGGAAAATTAGCCGAGATTCAAACTTTTGGGTTTAGATGTAACGATGGGTTTCGATAGACGAGGTCAAGTAAAGTGTCAAATGTGTTTAGATGCATTTGGTTCCTATGATAGATAATATAAGAAGTTGGGCAAGTCTACCCAATTATGAGTTGTAAGTGCACATTGAGTTATAGAATACCATGTGCTTGGGTATTACAGCCCTGCGCCAGATGTAGTAGATTTTGAGTCGGGAATGCAACGATTGAGTTGAGTATAGTTCGATAGCATTGAACGATAGAGTCGTTCGATGAGAGTTGGCTAAACATTGGCGTAATGCATGGTGTGAAAATAAATAATTGTGGTATTAAGACAGTCCTTGGAAGTTAGATAATTTGGTTTAGAAGTTGTGCGATAGTACGAGTTGCGCTTAGGAAGTCTCGAGGACGAAACTTTTTCTGAGTGGTATATAATGTAACGACCCACTCCGCGGAAACCGGAGGGGTCGATTCAAATGGCACAAGTGTAGCTATTCAACCCGCCTTGCTCAGCGATATGGCTCGTTTGATGCAAAGGCATTCATGCTGGATCTTCAATGGAGTCAGACTTAGGCTATCAAAGGCACGTCCGGAGTCTCGCTCGACTGATGCGATACATCACTAAGGTGGGTGGCCCCGGTGAACCTGTCTCTACTTAGCTGTACACTAAGAAAATGAATGTTACATGCTAGTTTACAGGCGATAACCTTTGCATGCTAATAAAAGAGATGAATGCACATAGCTAAGGGGATAACCCCGCCTTATCATTGTATAGAACATGGAGATCTTACTTGCTATTTTCGTAGTCGGGATTGTTGAGTTGGAATATAGTAACTTCTTTCATATATGCCGTAAAGTAGTATGAGTTCATACTGAAGCATTATACCGCACGAAATATGACACGGGATAGAGTAAAATCATGTTGCATGCATAGACGAGGAAGGCTATCAAGTAGTCGTTCTAAGTCAGGAGATGGAAGGAAAGGAAGGTACTCAGGATATGCAGATCACCGACGAAGTCTCTAATCAGGGAGCTGCGTAAAGAAGAAAAGATCCGAGTATAGTCCTCGGCAAAGATTGATCCGAGAATTATCCTCGGCTAGGATTGGAAGTGGGGGAGTAGTTGCATGGTCACAGATAACTGGTTGTGCAGCAGGTAGAAAGAGTCTTCGACACGATTGCTGAGGCATCCGAATCGTGTCGGCCCGAGAGGACAGTGCCAGTATAGTCCTGGCAATACGCTAGCTGATAACTAGCGGGCGAGAGCGGGACATCCAACAAGGCTTGCTACCGACCTGGATGGGCGTCAACTTGTTAGACGGTTGGGTGGCCCAGCAAGGCTAGCAACCGAGCTGGGAAGACAATCTTACATCGCAGATTATGTCCAATATGGCTAGCAGAGCCAGTGACCTTCATATAGATAAGTCATGTTTGTATGGCGGCTATCCGCATTGAAAAAATGAGAAACGGGAAGGAGTGTGTTTGCACGACATTTTGCATAATTAGAATAGATGCATGGTATCACACATAGTTCTAGTAAAATGGGTCTTGTGAGGCAGAGGCACGGCATAACACTTGGGTTTCATAGATGCTCTTTGTTATTCCGTTGATCATTTTTTATATTATTGCGTATGACAGGAAAGGCCAAATGGTAAGAAATGGTAAGGTGAACTCAATTGTTCATTATTATGACACCCTTGAGTTGACACGGAGATTACTTTCTTTATATTGCCATGTAACTGGTCCTAAGGCAAAAGAATAGAAAGACAACGAAACCAGTCGGTGCACATAACTAATGAACGTGCTTATTTTTTGGCGTGGGCGAGAGGCCTCTCCACCAGTGCATTCAATGTACTGACACCCATCCAGTCTGCATGGAGGGTGCAGGAAGAACTCGTACGGATTCGGAGATCGCTTAACGCAATGAGGCACTGGACCGCACTTGACGTTTTGGAGCGTGGCGCACGGACCTGGAGCTTACATATATAAGACATAATATATGGGAACATCATCATCCATATCGTTTGTATTGGTTTTAAGCCTAAGGGCATATTCATTATAAGAGAGAGAGAGAGAGCATGAGCGATTTGTAATCTCGGCCTAGCGTCGCTTGTAATCTTTACTTCATATCAATAAAGAGCTTGATTTGGATTCAATACTTGTGTTCATTTATGTTTTCGCTATGACGACTCTATGAACTAGTTATCAACGGCCGTTTCGGTATTTGTCTAGCGCGGGCGCAACCCCAGCCTCGTGCGGCATCGCGTCCCGATGAAACGTATGTCCCGCGGGAGCGCTGTCACGGTGATTCGCGCCTAGCGGGGATGGCCGATTCCGGCGGGAGATCGGGGCGTGATAGTACTCTTCCAGCAGACCCAGCAGCATCAGAGGAATCCACCACAAGGATACGGACAAGCTTTTGTGATGACCTTGGAGGACGCACAGACTCGTGGAGTAGCAAATGCGCGTAAGTTTTTCATAGTTATCTGTTTCTAGTAATGCCTTAGCACGTGCCTGTTAGTTCATTTTCTAGCATCAAAACTAGTATTTTGAACTGGTTAATAATTGATAACCTAGTTTATCCAAACTGTAGTTTTCTTTCCTCTAATCAGATTTTCTTTACTCTTGAATTACCAAACTTTTATTTTCTAGGAAAATATTTTATTCCTTTCTTAGGTGTTTTGCTTAACCCTCATCCTTCGTTTTTCTTAATCATGATTCTTTGATTGTGTCGTGCTTCGAACATGTTTTACAAACCGTGTCATCTCTTCTGACCGATTATATTCTGTTATTCTTTGATTGCGAGGATACAATCCGCTTAAGGAGGGTAGATTGTAAACCTTCAGATTTTTCAGGAATTTAAAAATAAATTTTTGGGATTTTTCTGGAATTTTTAAACTTATTAAATAAATGTTTTCTGATATTAATTAATTTTTGTGATTTTACTAAATACTAAAATATTAGTAAAATAATATTTTTGGGTGTAAAATAATATATTAGACATAGGGTAATTTTTCTGGAATTTATTGGACCCCAGAACTAGTTTTAAAGACCTAAAAACTAAGTTTTTAAAATAAACCAAAATAAATCCGGTTTATTATTAAACTGAACCAAACCAAAGTTGAACCAAACCCAACAGAACCAAACCCATTACCCTATCGGATAGGGTCGGACCCATACCCGAACCCGACCCGAAACCCGAACCCATTCTTTCTGCACAGTAACTGTAGAAATCCCCCGACTCCTCTGTCGTTACTCGGCCGTTCCCCGACCCGCCGCCGGTGGTTACACCTCCACCCCTACGGCGATTTTGCCTCCCCCGCTTCCCACGCCTCTTCCTCTCCCGACCGTCCACCTCCTCTACCCCGGCATCCCCCTATTTAAACCCCCCATTTCCCCACTGTCATCCCCACCACAGCCACAGTTGACACCCATCTCCACCGCCACCTCCGCCTCCGCGAGCCCGAGTACCCGTCGACAATGTCGGCACCGACCCTAGCCGCCATCGAGCTCCGCTGTCAGCAAGCACAGCAGCCACCACCGAGCTCCGTCGTATCCGCGATGCGCCTCCCCGCGAGTACGCGAATTTCAGTCGATACCAATGCCCTATTCAGGTAAGGTTTTCTCTCTCCTCGCTGCCTCTTTTTTCGTTCTGTTGAATCGTGCGCATACCCTACGTGACCCTCTTGAACCCCGTACAACTCGTTCGGAGTATCGCGTCCTGTGTCGGTCGCAAACTGCGACGCAAAATCAGAAAAATAAACCCTAATTTCTGAAAATCAGAAATTATCCCAAACTCCCTAGTTCGCGACCGTTTTGCTACCAACCTGTTAATTATTTCTAAAATCTACCTTACCAATTATTTAGACCTTATGACCAAGTTTTAAAACCCTATTTTTGTGTAATTTATCGTGCTATAATTTGTATTTAATTCAAGGATGAAAATGACCAAAATATTGGTTATTTAAATACCCTAATTTTCCTAGAACTGGGTGCGCCCCGCTAAACGGGACGACTTGGTCGTGTGCGAATTTCACTGAAAGGTTCGCACCGTCGATACAGATGTGTGGGATTTCCCGGAAGTTGATTTGGATGTGCGTGCACACCGGAATCAACGCGTATCCGTCGACAATGTCCCGTATCGACCATGTTCTGAAACTTGTTGTAACTTCGTGTACGCTCGTCGTATCAAAATAAAACTTCCACCATAGGACTCGTAGCAATTCGTAGGTCCTGTGACCCAAGTTTGGTTCGATTCTGAGAATGTTGACAAAATCCCGTATCGTGGGTCCTACGGCTCCACTTGATGGGCGATTTTGTGATCGGCTCATCGGAATCCAGTTTTAGACATTCCGTTGGGTTCGTATCATCGTTCTAGACTTGTAGACACTAAGTTTGACGAATTTGGAGAACATTATCTCTGACACATTTTTCGGTACGAAGCGGGCCACTTGTGGACCCCGCTTTGACCAAAAAGTGTCACTTTTGCCCCTGTGTCCAAATTGGACTTATGGACATGCAACTCTAGCTATTTGATATCTTCTGAACCTGATGGTAATATTTATTTCAGCAAACGGAGGAGTACCTATAGATCCGGCTGATACCAGAGCAGCAATTGGAGTCCGAACCCCAGGCAAGTGTACCTTGCCAATCTTGTAGTTCTTGTTACATAATATTCCTTTGATTTATTTATATGTTGTATCTGTTCAACCTAGGACCGTGTGACATTACTTAACATCCGAACAAGATTCGGGTGTCAACACCGTACGCAGAGTTGTGTAACGTCACCTAGAGATGGATGTCGAGATTCTATACATATCTTCATGCTTGCATCATCAAGTACGTCATACCACAGGACACCTGATACTATTCATGAGACAGAATCTTCTTGAGATATTCATGGTGATTTTGTATAGGTTACATGATTCGTGACATAGATATTGCATGTGCTTACCTATCATTATGACTTGCTGCATTATATATGATCTTGCATGACATGGACATGAGACGTCGTGGACATGAGACATATGATTGCATTGGGTGGGGAGAGACACACAAGCTACAGGTTGATTATATTATGACAGTGTCGTAGCCTCTCCGAGCAAGGCTCCTACATGATATTACTGCTACCGGCTCCTCGACATAGAGCTTGTAGTAGTCTCAGCCTGAGTTCTAGTGAAGCTCTCATATTGCATATCACTTAGCTGGTTATATAGTTTACCCTATTGATTTATTTATTTCACTGTATTTATTTTGGCTTGTGTTATTCTTGTACCTTGCTATGTCCCCTGAGGACCTGGATCCGGATTATGTCCCCAGGTTTAGCAGAGGAGATCTACCCCGAGGTGTACGGGACAGGAGCAGTCATTGGAGCAGTACCAGAACCCAAGGACGAGGTGATCGCCGAGGATTTCTCCTGAGTATCTGGTTTATTATACTCAGTTATTGCTATTTGTTGGACTTTAATTTTCCTGTCTATTGAGCTGCTGTATCAGACATATTATCGGGTTATTCCCCGAGTTATATTTATTGAGACTTGATATTGATTTATATTTCTGATATTGATTGTATTTATTTCTGTGGATGAGATTAGTACCATAGCCCCTTACTGTTGTTTTACAGCTTAAGTACACCCTGATAGGTCCATTAAATTGGATTTGCCCATCGGTGTGTGCTGTTGGCCATTGCCACATGTCTAGTCCCTCATGTCATGACCCGCACCCGGTGTAGGGATGCAAGTCGGGAATAACGCCCAGCCTACGCCGCAGCATCGGCGGTAGAACGCTGTCTTGGTCAACTATACTATCTAATTATCTCATTATAAAGCATAAACCTCTAATAATATCTCAACTCCAAGAAGAGAGTAATCAACTTAATTCAACACAATACTCAATCATATTTCTATGGCACGAGAAGATATCACAAAAGTCTAACATAACTAAGCAGTTAAAAATATAACAACAACAAATAGAAATAATATCCAAACACAAATATATGCCGGAAACAAATCCGGTACCAAAATGCTAAAGAGAACTAATTATGCTAACTAGTGAATCCGGCTAAATCTCTCGACAGTCACTCCAGAACTAGTGGGTCCAAGTCTGCACCATCTATAGGCTGAGGTCCATAGTATGTCGGACACCAATCTCCCGGATCCTCTGAAAAATGTTTTCCAGTCAGGAATGGAGCGAAGTACAACCCAATAGCAGTTTCAATTAATTAACAAAAACTATAAAGCAGTAGAATAGAAGATGCTATCTATGATGAGGATATAACTGATAATCAAGAACAATGAGAATAGGCAATACTAACAACAGAATATAATCAATGCGTACAAGAATAAAGGAATGAACTATAATGTCAGAATAGAACAAGGTAATCAATGAACTGAATAATAGAATCTACAATAACTATGTGATTTGAGATACTAACTAAATATGTGATCGGCCTGGGAGATTCAATGATTACACTAAGGAGCTAACTCAACCATACGTGAATTGCATGGTTAGTTAGTAGCCAATGATTACACTACTAGCCGATAGTTTCTTGATCACATATTTAATTGGTATTTCCCCCGCCCCGACTGATATGATGGATCGAATCATGACAAGTCACTAGCCAATGTATCCAATGTTTAATCTACAATATTCAATGTTATCCAATACCAACAAGGACAGTATCCGATACCATCTCCATAATCAAGGTAACATCCCATGACTAACGATCCAATAACAATACCAATCCGTGTACAATCGTGTCAAGAATCATAAGTAATATTTCTAAATACTTGAATTATAGTGGTAATCAAATAATAAAAACTATCAGAGAATGTACTCGCCTGTGGTCCAGAGAAAATGATGAAAAAATAATGTCCGAACTGGTGTCACAGACCTAAATATAAAATATTGCATTAATACAAGTTTTGGGGAAGAGAAATAAATTAAACTAGTCAACTTTCTAGGTCATAAAGTCATTTCTAAGTTAAAAGTCAAACTAGGTCAACTCTAAGTCAACTATGGTCAACTATAGTCAAATTATGGTCAACTACCTATTTCTATATTGCATGAGTCTAACTCAAAGATATTGGGCTCACACACTATGAATCTAGGCCATACAAACTAAATCTTAGGATACTAAGATACCGTATCTCAGGATACGCAAACAAGGGATAAATATAACACATATGTACATATCAAACAATATTATATATATAAAATCCTAATTACAAATGCTAAATGGATACCTTGGTTTCGAACCAACTTGGTATCGCAATACTAAACCTCTATCTTGATATCCAAACCCAATACCTTGATTATCCTCCAATACCTTGATACTTACCTTGGCATCTGAAGGTAAATTCAAAACCTTATTTATACTAACTACCCAACAATAATTATAAACTACTATGCATTTAATATTTATATAATACTATATACCTTATTTTAGTCACCTTAATACCAACCCATAATTAGTTTACAACTATCCTATTACTTATGCCAATACCTACTACTCATACCTTGGTATATCTTGATACTTACCTTGGTATCTCAAGGTATTTGCCACAATCTCATATATATATATACTAACTACCCATCAATAATTACATATATCAATCTAATATAACTCTAGTATGTACTAATAGAAAAATACTAACTACCAACTACGCACTAACTATTAATACATATATACGTACATACATACCTATAAATATATAATATATAAAAGATACTCATAACAATTGATAACTAAAGTATACTAATTATTCTAATAAATTTATATGCTACAACTAAATATATACATATATAGTATACTATAATACAAATAGCAATTATGAACATATTTATATATATATATTAATTACCATATATATATACATATATATCTATATATATACTAATATCTAATATATTAAAAACTGCCAAACTGTCGCTAAATATCCTGTCCACTGTCACAGAAAGCTGCTGTGTATATAGATACACTGCAGTTTTTGTGACAGTTTTCTGTACTGTCACTAAAAACTGTCGCTGAAGCTTCTGATACTCTGTTGATACACTGTTGTTTCAGCGACAGTTTTCTGCAACTGTCGCTGACTGCTGTCGCTGAAAAGCTGCTATTATTTGCATTTGTTGCTGCTGTTGCGACACTTCTGGCTCGCTGTTGTCGCTGAAAATATATGTATATATATATATACAATATATATATATATAAATACATATATATAACCCACCATATATATATATATATATTTATACAATATATATTTAAATACATATATATAACCCATAATATATATTTATACAATAAACATATATAACTATACATACACTTATACATAGTAAATTGTATAAAATACCACATAGTAACATACACACACACATATAGTAATATGTATATATAACTATACATATATGTATACATATATATAATCATATAATAATATAAATACATAACAATATATAATATAACTATATATATAACCACATATAAATATATCTACTATATTATATATACATATGCTACCACTTATAAATATATATATCTACATACATATATATATAAATAATCATATATAAATAATCTAATTACTTAATTAAACATACACATATATTATATAAAATATATACATATATTTACATCCCTAACATATATTATAACATATATATTAATGCATGTAGAAGAAAGCTACATAATATATATTCTATTAATACATATATAATACATAGATCTATGATACAATAAACACTATAATAAATATACATAATACATATATAATATATATAGATACATACACAATTATAATTCAAGAATTAAAGCACAATTAATTAGATCTACACATAAACACATAATAATTGGAGCGTATCACACCGTATCCCACTAGATCTAGGATACGCATGCGACACGAGTCCACCACACATCCAATTTTACCCCGAAGGATACAAACAAATCACATATAATATTTATGAACAAAACAAAGTGTCAAATATAGATCTATGTGTCCGTGTCAAAATACGACATGTACAAAGTTCTGTGTCGGAGGAAAAACCCCCAAAACAACACGTGTCACCAAATTGTTGGAATACGAGCTACATGTACCCAATTATGGACACGACACTAACCCCAAACACATAAATATATGCCAAATTGATCTATAGGATCAATTGACACACACAATAAAAGTCATTTTCGGAATTCCCCCAAAATTGACACAAAAAGCACCATAACTTTCTCCATAGGTCTCCTATGAACACAAAACCAAATCCTATGGGTAGTACATATATATGGATTGATTATTCATAATTAAATCTCAGATTTAGAAGCTATTTTAAGGGCAAAAACTGAATTATACCTATTGGGAGATGGATTCCCAATGAAACCTCCAAAATTGGTGAAATTGGCCTCCAACATGTAGATCCTTGCTCCTCTTTGTAGATTCTTGCTTCCTCCTTCTAGATCCTTGCTCTTCTAGTCTCCAATGGTGATTTGGGAAGTAATTGGGTGGAAATTTGGTAGGAATTTGATGGAATTTGGTTGAGGAAAATTCTAGATCTATATTTGGAATAAAAAATAAAGAGAGAGAAAGTTTTTATCCCCTTTATATAGGCCTCACTTGCCCCCTCCCTCAAGCTACTATGTAAAGTCTAAAATACCCCTTAGGGCCTCTCATGAAGAAATTAATTAAGGAGGGAAGCTTCTAGTCTAATGGTTCAATTAATTTAATCATCCTCCTAATTAATGGGCTTTCTAGTTGGGCTCAATTCTAACAATTAAAACATGTTGGTCCATGAGTCTAAACTAAACTAGTTAGGTCCACTAACACATGTCCAAAAATAAATCTAATATGCTAATAATAAATAAATAATACAATAAATAAATATTTAACATGCACAATATTTAATTAATTATAAAATGACCAAAATACCCTTTTCTAGAAAATACGGTAGTGACACCTCAATATTTTGGGACTGGGGCGTGACACCATAACACATGCGTACGCTGTATTATGAATAATAATTCACAAGTGGTATAAACTATCTTAAGTCACAGGCATAATATAAATCTCATCCACAGAAAATCAAATATAATAAATAACCAATAACTATGAAACTCTATCTCAATATAAAGTAACTAAAGATGACAATCGGATGGAAACAAATCCACTGCCGAACTAGAATATAAAAGCAAACACAATATAAGTACATCACGAATAATCACGAGGCTAGAAGGGAAGACCTCCTCGAAACATAAGTAACCAGTCCGGATCGGCGCTCCTACGAATACTCATGAACATCTACACCTAGCAAGGGACTAGGTCCTCAGAGGGACGTAACAAGATACATAGAAGCATGCCAATAAAGTACTGAAATAAATATCCAATGGGTTGTCTAACCATCTAAGTGAATGCAGTTTAAGAACAACTTTCTAATAAGTGGGCTATTTGGCCATAAATGGGATTGACATGACTCTCTCGGAGAATCAGGGGCCTACAAAGCATGTCGTCTTTTGAACGGCAAAGGCCTCCAGTAATATATGGGGTCATCACCACCCGTATCTCCGGTGGAGCGTCCGGGCGAACAAAAGGAAAGTGCAAAGGAGCCCAAATGCCGTACTTGTTGTTCTCCCCACCCCATGCTCTAAGCATGTCACATCCATGACACAATTTGGTTCATAGCCTATCTTTAGTACAATAGCCCAACCCAGCAACCAGACAAGGACAAGGATTGGATCACCGTACTACAATTGGCTATGTCCATGGACTACTAATAACTGCTAAGTCTTCTAGCATGCAAAATTTCTAACACCAGTTATCCCTAACGTACGGCCCATACGTACAGGTGGCCATACCTGTTACGCAATCCGTGATCTATATGAGACTTATACTCGTGTAACAGCTGTGTCACGGCCAATGAAACCTAATAATGCTTCATAATAATGGGGCAGTCTTATAAACAAGGTCAATGCATATACATAAATAAAAATAAATCACGACGACACCGTCGTTGCACCCAAGTTTCCTTGGACGCGTATTTTATATATAGCAGTTAAAATATATGAACTAATAATAGAAAATAAAGATGCATGCAACATATGGAATATGAATAACAGTACAATGGCAAGGTATACTTGCCTGGCAAGAAGCTGCGTAGTACCAATAACCTGCTCCGGAAGTCGCACAGAACAATCCAATATCCTATATACATATAATATAATATAATATAATATAATATAATATAATATAATATAATATAATATAATATAATACAATATTAGTCATTACACTAGCATACACATAACCAAAAACACACTAGACTCAGAGGGTACGCTAGAGTGGCACTGGTCAATTAACAGGGTCGATTGTGCGTTTAATTACGCGGGTGTCACATCTTCAAGTACTGTACACAATCAGACAGTCATCTAATCAGGTGTCTTAGCCAGTATGTTAACTAACAGGTCTTTTAGGGTCACTTGGTCAATCGGAATATGGAATACCCATAATTACCTAGGGCCATACAGAATAAATACATATACAATCATAATTAGAATTACCATCTAAATAATTATACAATATATATATATACCTAATCTGAACATATATGCATACGCGTACGTACACGAACGCGAGTTGGGTTTACCGACTCAAGGCCTGGACTCATAACCACTAACTGAACCAGTCTGCTAATACCCTATACACAAGCACACATAAAATAAAAGGAGATGGACATGTTCGAACCTCAGGATACGCGCACGGAAATAACGACGATGAGGTTGACGACGATGACGATAACGACGATATTGACGAGGGTGATGATGATTGAGGTTATGATGATGGGGATGATTAGGGTTAAGGATGATAGGGTGATGAGATGGGATAATGATGGTGAGATGGTGATATGATGATGGTGAGATGATAATGGTGATATGAGATGACATGGTAATGATGGAGTAAAAATGATGAGATGGTGATGATGATAACAGGGATGATGAGGTCTCCCGGAGGAGTTACTATTCTGGCCAGGCTCAGGCGGCCGAGGAGGACAGGGAGAGGTGGTCCAGGAAGGAAGGTGATGGGTGGCCGGTGTTGACAGGGAAGAGGAGGAGGAGGAGCTCAGGATGTGGCGAGGCTGGTGGTGTGGTGGTAATGGTGGTGTTGGCCGGGGTGTGCCGAGGCGGGTGGTCAGGCTCAGGCGAGTCATCAACGGGGTACAACAGTTTGTTCGTGGTGGTTACTGTAGAGGGAGGCCAGTGATGGCGGTGGTGGTGCGCAGTAGTTAGAGAAAGAGGAGGCGAGCGGGGATGATGGAGACGAGGGAGAAGAACAAGTCGGGGAGGAGGAGAACTCAGGCCGGATGACTGTGGTCCGGCACGACGGAAGAAGCCGGCAAGGAGGAGATCGTGCTCAGGGGGTTGGGATATTGGCTTTTGGCTGAGGAGGGAGATGATGATGTGGCTGTGGTGGAGGCTGGTGGCGTATGGCGGAGAGGGAGATGGCAGTTCAGTCATCCAGGCAAGGAGGAGATGAGGAAAAGATGCACGGTGGTGAGGCTCGGTCGACGGCCTCCGGCGAGTGCTCCGGTCAGCGGGAGGAAGGAGATGAATAGTAGGAGATGGAAAGAGATTCAGCTGGTTGGTTTAGGGATGGGTTGATTTTAGGTAAACAAAATAGAAAAAATATATTTATACATATGAAGAGGGGTTGAGTGTTGACATAAAGGGATTGGGCTTAGTCTACATCTCCTTGGAGTGGGCCTTGGCTTGACAAGGGGATGTTAGAGGGCTATAATTTGTATTGTTTAAAATTCAAGTCTAGGGTTAATTTAGGACGATGTTGCGCTTTGCACATTCCGAAAATTCATGGGAAAAATCCACATGAACGAAAAATAGGTTTCTTCATGTGTCATGTCCAATGGTGTGGACACCTTATTACATTTTTGCATAAAAGAGCCCAACAATTGGAAAATTACACAAAGATAGAAATTATATTAAATTAATTAAAATTAATGTGCAAGGTATTCTTGAATTAATTAGAAGTACATGGGGCTAAAATTAGGTGGGACACAAGTGTCATGGACATAGAGGACTCAGAGTAGAATACTATCATAAATTAGGTTGCACGAAATGGGTCAAGATTATGTCTCCAATTTTAATTGGAACGCACAAGGATACAAAGTTAGAATTATTTAGAATTAAGAAATAACGTCCGTGACGATTATTGTGCGACTAAAATGTTGCACAAGAGAGCATAATTATAAGTCACGCAAAGGTCAGAATAGATGACTGGCATGTTTAGGACAAGAATATGAAATTTGTAGGAAGGCAAAGGCTAGTGTAGTGCTCCAATTATCGAAGCAACGGTAGGGTGCATTAAGTGATATAAATATTGTAAAATTAAATAAAATGCCGTGCCCTATTTTCAATTGGATACAAACTAGCCCTAATTTCACTATCTAAGCCAAGTAGGCCTAGTTTTGGGTAAGGAGGTTTACAATCTACCCAACTTAAAATAATTTCGTCCTCGAAATTAAAATAAGGCATGGTCTCTCTATCTAATCTTGCTTGGTCATAATCTAAAAGAATTTTATCTCAATTTTAACAATACAGTTTCTACCCAACTTAGAATGTAAACCCCCTGAATTTTCAAAATTTTAAAAAACTGGATTTTTCGCAATTTTCTGGAATTTTTTGGGATTTTTCTGTAATTTAAAAACAGGGTTTTAATTATTCAATGATTTTTAATTGATAATAAACAGTATTAAAATATTATGAAAATAATATTTTTGGATGTAAAATGAAAAACTGGACTTAGGGCAATTTTTCTGGAATTTATCGGACCCCAGACCTATTTTTAAATGCCTAAAAACTATTTATTTAATTAATTAATTAATTATTAATTAATTTACTGTTTTTTATTATTATTAATATTATTATTATTTATTATAACCCCCCCCCCAGCCCACGGCCCGTTGGGCCGGCCCGGCCCATTTCCTCGAATCCGGCCCAGCTCCCTAGCGGGTCGGGTCGGATCCGCGCAACCAAACCCGACCCGCCGCCCGTACCCGCTCCCCCGCTCGCCCCACGAACCCACGCCCCGCGCCGCTTCCGCCGGCCGCGCTGCCCGCCGCTCCGCCCGGCCCTCACCCCCACGATCTCCCCTCCACCGCCTTCCCCGCCACGACCTCCACCGTGCTGCCAGCCCCTCACCCCCGACCGGCCCCTATAAAAACCCTCATTCTTCTTCTCCGGCCACCGCCTCCCTCACCCACTGCCAGCCCCGCCTTGCCGCCTCCCAGCGCCACCACCACCGGCTCCGCCTCCCGCCTCTCCCCGTCCTCCTCCTTCCTCCCCTCCGGCGGCCACCGCAGCCGCAGCCACAGCAAGCAGCAGCAGCTGCTCCTCCCCGCCGCTGGCCGCCTGCCGCACACCACAGGCCGCCGCAGAGCCGCCCAGCTCCGCCGGCTGAAAACCCTAACCCTAGTTTTTCCCTGTGTCCAGACACGTGTCGGACACGTGTCGGACACGGTTCGACCCCGGTTTTCGGGTCCCCTTCAGGTGCGTGTAACTTTTTGCTCGTAGCTCCGTTTTCGATTCGGCAAATTGCGTTACGAAGCCTGTATGACCCTCTCGGTGTCCGGACCAACTGTTCGGGGCATCGCGTCCTGTGGTGATCGCACACCGCGATCCAAAAACAGGAAAAACCAGACCCTGTTTCACCCCGGAACTGAGTACGCCCCGCCAAACGGGACGACTTGGTCGCGCGCGGTCTTCACAGACACGAGCGCCTCGTCGATACGGACGTGTGGGATTTCGCAGAAGCTGATTCGGGTGTGCGTGCACACCGGAATCAACGCGTATCCGCGGACATCGCCCCGTATCCGACTTTTTTGCAATTCAACCTAACTTTGTGTACACACGTCGGATCGAGACGAAACTTGCGCCATCGAACTCGTAGCGATACGCTGGTCCTGTGGGTCAAGTTTGGTTCGATTCTGAGAACGTTGACAAAATCGCGTGTCGTGGGCCCCACAAGCCCCGCTCGACGGGCGATTTTGTGATCGGCTCATCGGAATTCAATTCTGAAAGTTCCGTTGGGTTCGTATCAGCATTTCTGACCTGTTGACACTAAGTTTGGTGAATTTGGAGACCTTTGACCCTGACGCATTTTTCGGTGCAAAGCGGGCCCACCGGTGGACCCCGTTTTGGCCCGAAACTGCCGTTTCTGCCCTTGTCTCCAAATTAGACCCAAGGACAGGCGTTTCTAGCTGATTGATATTTTCTGGATCTGATGGTGATATTTGTTTCAGCAATCGGAGTACCGCCTGCAATTCCAGCTGAGGTCAGAGCCGCAATTGGAACAGGAACCACATGCAAGTGTACCTTGCCAAACTCTGCAGCTTGCTACTTATTTTCCTTGACTTGTTTATACATTAGTGGGCAAGTAAAGCTTGCCAAATCTCAGTAATTCTTGACATAGTAGCTTACTTGATTTCATTAAATGTAACTTGTTCCAAACTGCTTAACCTAGGAAACGGGTGACGTGCTTAGTGTCCGATCATAGTCGGGTGCCAACTACGTACGCGAAGTTGTGTAACGTCACATAGGCATGGTTATCGAGACCCGATAAAGCTCGTACTTGTCTTATCAAGTACTTCAGAACCCAGGACACTTGACACTATTTCATGAGACAGAGTCTTCCTGAGACATTCAAGGTGATTCTGTATAGGATGCATGTTTTATGACATAGACTTTACATTCTTAGACATTTGAATCATAGCTATCAGACTTGCTGCATTAGTTATAATCGTGCGTGACATGGACATGAGGCATCGTAGATATAAGACGTGGGATTATATTGGGTGGGGAGAGACACACAGACGACAGGCTGATATTATATATAAACATAGTATATATCATAGTGTAATTCATAGTTATTGCCGCTACCGGCTCCCCGACACAGAGCTTGTAGTGGCTTCAGCCTGAGTTCTAGTGCTGCTCTCATATTGCATATCACATAGTTGGTTACTTAGTTTACCCTGATGATTATTTTATTTGCTGCACGGTATTTATTTTGGCTTGTATTTTCTGTACCTTGCTGTCCCCTGAGGACCTGGATCCGGATTATGTCCCCAGGTACAGCTGAAGAGAACTACCCAGAGGTGTACGGTACCGGAGCACTCCTTGGAGCAGAACAAGGAACAGAGGACGAAATAGTGGCCGAAGATTTCTCCTGAGCACCGGCTTCTACTACACAGTATTTCCATTTCCAGCATTTCATTTCTTGTCTTTTTCTTAAATGTAACAGAATATTTCTCAGATTTGTTTCCCGAGACAACCTTATTTGTTATTGCATATTTATTTCCATTGCATTATTTCTGGCAATTAATCTGTGTTATTCTGTGGATGAGATTAGTAATACCTGAGACTTGTACTTAGTCCTGCTAGACTACAGCTTAAGCATGCCCTGATGGATCCATTAAATTGGGTTGTCCATCGGTGCATGCTGCTGGCCATTGCGCACGTGCTCAGTCCCTCGTCATTTTGGGACTGGGGCGTGACATGGTTTTTGTGGTGGCCCATGCAGGTCTACGACTAAAATTGTTCGGTTTCAACTTAGGGACCGAACAGGCCTGCAGTAAGAATAGGATAAGTTTTAGGATCTCATCCACTTGCTTGAATCGTTCTTGACATCTATCCCGGATTCGAATTAATTTCTTGACTTGCATCCTGCCTTGATTCTTGTGCACCTATTATCGTTTATTTTGGATGCAGAGTAATGGATCTACCAGCAAGCGACGAGATTTCTACAAGATCACCACGAGATACTGTGATAAACCAACAAGCTCTACCAGCACCAGCACCGAGGCCACCTTTGGCACCTCAGGCGACACTCTTCCAGCAAGCCCAACAGCAGCAGAGGAATCTACCTCAAGGACGAGGGCAAGCTTACGCGATGACTATGCAGGACGCTGATGCGAGTAAGTGATTTATAGTTATCTGTTTCTAGTCTTGTTTTAGCTCGTGCCCATTGGTTCGTGACCTCAGCCCCAACCTAGTAAATTGCAGCCCCAACCTAGTAAATTACAACTTGTTAATAACAACCTGGTTTTCATAAAAGTTGTAGACTTTTGCTTTAACTAAATTTCCTGGAAAAGTGTAAACTTTCAATTTTTAGGGAAACAGTATTTCCCTGAAGTCTCTTGTGATGTGTTTTCAAACGATGCTTGCGACCGCGTCATCTCTGTTGACCGGTTATTATTTGATTACGAGGACGCAATCCTCTTAAGGGGGGTAGATTGTAAACCCCCTGAATTTTCAAAATTTTAAAAAACTGGATTTTTCGTAATTTTCTGGAATTTTTTGGGATTTTTCTGTAATTTAAAAACAGGGTTTTAATTATTCAATGATTTTTAATTGATAATAAACAGTATTAAAATATTATGAAAATAATATTTTTGGATGTAAAATAAAAAACTGGACTTAGGGCAATTTTTCTGGAATTTATCGGACCCCAGACCTATTTTTAAATGCCTAAAAACTATTTATTTAATTAATTAATTATTTATTAATTAATTTACTGTTTTTAATTATTATTAATATTATTATTATTTATTATAACCCCCCCCCCAGCCCACGGCCCGTTGGGCCGGCCCGGCCCATTTCCCCGAATCCGGCCCAGCTCCCTCGGGTCGGATCCGCGCAACCAAACCCGACCCGCCGCCCGTACCCGCTCCCCCGCTCGCCCCACGAACCCACGCCCCGCGCTGCTTCCGCCGGCCGCGCTGCCCGCCGCTCCGCCCGGCCCTCACCCCCACGATCTCCCCTCCACCGCCTTCCCCGCCACGACCTCCACCGCGCTGCCAGCCCCTCACCCCCGACCGGCCCCTATAAAAACCCCCCATTCTTCTTCTCCGGCCACCGCCTCCCTCACCCCCCGCCTTGCCGCCTCCCAGCGCCACCACCACCGGCTCCGCCTCCCGCCTCTCCCCGTCCTCCTCCTTCCTCCCCTCCGGCGGCCACCGCAGCCGCAGCCACAGCAAGCAGCAGCAGCTGCTCCTCCCCGCCGCCGGCCGCCTGCCGCACACCGCTGCCTCTGGCCCCCTCCGCCTAAGCCAGGCCGCCGCAGAGCCGCCCAGCTCCGCCGGCTGAAAACCCTAACCCTAGTTTTTCCCTGTGTCCGGACACGTGTCGGACACGTGTCGGACACGGTTCGACCCCGGTTTTCGGGTCCCCTTCAGGTACGTGTAACTTTTTGCTCGTAGCTCCGTTTTCGATTCCGCAAATTGCGTTGCGAAGCCTGTATGACCCTCTCGGTGTCCGAACCAACCGTTCGGGGCATCGCGTCCTGTGGTGATCGCACACCGCGATCCAAAAACAGGAAAAACCAGACCCTGTTTCACCCCGGAACTGAGTACGCCCCGCCAAACGGGACGACTTGGTCGCACGCGATCTTCACAGACACGAGCGCCTCGTCGATACGGACGTGTGGGATTTCGCAGAAGCTGATTCGGGTGTGCGTGCACACCGGAATCAACGCGTATCCGCGGACATCGCCCCGTATTCGACTTTTCTGCAATTCGACCTAACTTTGTGTACACACGTCGGATCGAGACGAAACTTGCGCCATCGGACTCGTAGCGATACGCTGGTCCTGTGGGTCAAGTTTGGTTCGATTCTGAGAACGTTGACAAAATCGCGTGTCGTGGGCCCCACAAGCCCCGCTCGACGGGCGATTTTGTGATCGGCTCATCAGAATTCAATTCTGAAAGTTCCGTTGGGTTCGTATCAGCGTTTCTGACCTATTGACACTAAGTTTGGTGAATTTGGAGACCTTTGACCCTGACGCATTTTTCGGTGCAAAGCGGGCCCACCGGTGGACCCCGTTTTGGCCCAAAACTGCCGTTTCTGCCCTTGTCTCCAAATTGGACCCAAGGACAGGCGTTTCTAGCTGATTGATATTTTCTGGATCTGATGGTGATGTTTGTTTCAGCAATCGGAGTACCGCCTGCAATTCCAGCTGAGGTCAGAGCCGCAATTGGAACAGGAACCACAGGCAAGTGTACCTTGCCAAACTCTGCAGCTTGCTACTTATTTTCCTTGACTTGTTTATACATTAGTGGGCAAGTAAAGCTTGCCAAATCTCAGTAATTCTTGACATAGTAGCTTACTTGATTTCATTAAATGTAACTTGTTCCAAACTGCTTAACCTAGGAAACGGGTGACGTGCTTAGTGTCCGATCATAGTCGGGTGCCAACTCCGTACGCAGAGTTGTGTAACGTCACATAGGCATGGTTATCAAGACCCGATAAAGCTCGTACTTGTCTTATCAAGTACTTCAGAACCCAGGACACTTGACACTATTTTATGAGACAGAGTCTTCCTGAGACATTCAAGGTGATTCTGTATAGGATGCATGTTTTATGACATAGACTTTACATTCTTAGACATTTGAATCATAGCTATCAGACTTGCTGCATTAGTTATAATCGTGCGTGACATGGACATGAGGCATCGTGGATATGAGACGTGGGATTACATTGGGTGGGGAGAGACACACAGACGACAGGCTGATATTATATATAAACATAGTATATATCATAGTGTAATTCATAGTTATTGCCGCTACCGGCTCTCCGACACAGAGCTTGTAGTGGCTTCAGCCTGAGTTCTAGTGCTGCTCTCATATTGCATATCACATAGTTGGTTACTTAGTTTACCCTGATGATTATTTCATTTGCTGCACGGTATTTATTTTGGCTTGTATTTTCTGTACCTTGCTGTCCCCTGAGGACCTGGATCCGGATTATGTCTCCAGGTACAGCTGAAGAGAACTACCCAGAGGTGTACGGTACCGGAGCACTCCTTGGAGCAGAACAAGAAACAGAGGACGAAGTAGTGGCCGAAGATTTCTCCTGAGCACCGGCTTCTACTACACAGTATTTCCATTTCCAGCATTTTATTTCCTGTCTTTTCCTTAAATGTAACAGAATATTTCTCAGATTTGTTTTCCGAGACAACCTTATTTGTTATTGCATATTTATTTCCATTGCATTATTTCTGGCAATTAATCTGTGTTATTCTGTGGATGAGATTAGTAATACCTGAGACTTGTACTTAGTCCTGCTAGACTACAGCTTAAGCATGCCCTGATGGATCCATTAAATTGGGTTGTCCATCGGTGCATGCTGCTGGCCATTGCGCACGTGCTCAGTCCCTCGTCATTTTGGGACTGGGGCGTGACATATAATTTACCCATCTATCACAATAGGCTATACATCTAAGAAAACTATTCCTCAAATTATTTAATCATCTTTTGCAATCCTCAAGAGTTTACACAAAATATATCACCTATGATATACCCTTAATTACGGAAAATAATCATCAAGTAATGTGATTGGCCTAAGGGGTATATCTAGTACTATCAATGTATCAAACTTATGCCAAGTATGAGGTTTCGTCTTTCCGAAATAAGGGAAGACGGAAAACAATAATAAAGAGTTCAGGGGGAAAGGTAATAGAATAGAAGTGTAGGAATCAAGGCGTTTAAGGAATTCAAATAGGAATTGTCAAGGCAGCTGCGGATTGAAATCCTATTTGGTAAATTCTTATTCGTATGCTCGTATCAGTACAGTTATGTAACTGATATGATATGCTCAAACATATCTAGAGGGCAAGTACATTCGTCTACTAGTCAACTATATATCTCAATCCACATAAAGTAGTCATGCGAAGAGCGAACCAAGCATACTAAGGTAGCTAGACCATGATACACTGATTCTGATTTAGACATTACATTAGTGTGTATACCCAATAATACATATATCATGATCAAGCTTGATAAAAGAATAAGCTTGCAAAACTATGCTATAATAGCGGCATAAGTCAAGGTAGTATAGAAAATATAAATACGCCGGATTTTGATGAAAGAAGGTACATAATAATTCAAGTTCACAAAGAAGATAAGACTCTACAGTCTCTACAGTTATCATACTAACTCATTGTCTAAGTTACTAGCCAACCAAATAGGGTATGGGCCTCTAATTTTACAGTCTGGATAAACACTATCGTCTTATGCTAGCATACAGTTAAAGTTATTCAATTACACTTCAATAATATGTCAAAAGAACTATGTGACACTAGGTTGTGAGGCATACTACCCAACTTAAAATAATTAACTAATACTATGACAGTCTTAAGGGAAATCTACAAAATAACCTTGTTCGTGTAGATAAAGTATGAACTCTTATTGGGGTACACGATGGAAAGATCTTAGTACTTATTAGGGTATCGTATTGCATTATATAGGTAATGGTCATCTTAAGTCTTAATCATAGTGTTTATAGAACAAAAAGTGTTAATACTAAGAATAAAGAAGTTACTGACTCTCACATGAGAGAGGATGTATCCTATGTGGAGATATGGGAATAGATTACTTGATTTAAAACTAAGGTGTAATCATAAAATTCTAATCTAAAGGAATACTCAACTTATCAAGTTCTACTAAGCACATAATTTCAAATTTTAATATTAACAAGCTATAATCCTACCACACTATATATCTTAACATAAGAGTATATCACTTGGCCTACAATCAGAAGGATTAGGTGGCACAAATTGGAAGATGAAGAAAGAAAAAAAATAAAATTAGTCGTCGCACAAATAGCGAGCGCTAAGGTTTCAGAGGAACAAGAGAGAAAATTATAATAGGGAGACTCTTAATAAGATCATGGTTTTCTAAGGAAATGTGGTATGCTAATATCTGTGTTCGAGGTTTGATCGAGGAAAATGTTATATTCGTTCCTCTTGGCTTCCTAGGGTATTGTTCGGCTACTATAAGATAAGAAGCTAAAGTTGTAGTTCTCTAGTACTATCTCACCATGAAAAGCTAGGGTTAGTCCTGATATTCAATCTTGGATTTCTATTAGTTCCTTAATGCTAGGGTCAAACGATATGGTCAAATTTCAAACTAATCATAGTAGTGTTCATACTACTCCCAAGTCCTTCATAAATATATCAAGGGATAATAGTAAATTTATCTATAGGTAAGGGACGCTAGGGTTCATTAAGTATTCTAACGTAGTGATATGTCAATACTCTAGTTGTATTCTTAATAGAAATATTACCCTAATTATCATCTAACAACAAGGATTTCTATATTTAGGCAGAAGGCTATACTCAAGGAACTATTAGGGAAGCACATGAATCAAGCATGATGCGATTATTTCGATAGAACATATTAGAAGAAAGATGAGTCATAGTCAATTGTGGATGAGATCCTATACTCTAATCCTATTTACAAGCTTGCTCGGTACAGTAACGTAATCGAGACAATATGCTCTCGACCTGCATGGACCACCACAAAAATATGTCATGCCCCAGTCCCAAAATACGTAGGACTAGGACACGTAAGCTTGCCAGCCGCATGGATATGGCAACTCCAATATATGGAAACCATAACACATGCGTACACTGTATTATGAACAATAATTCACAAGTGGTATAAACTATCTCAAGTCACAGGCATAATATAAATCTCATCCACAGAAAATCAAATATAATAAATAACCAATAACTATGAAACTAGATCTCAATATAAAGTATCTAAAGATGACAGTCGGATGGAAACAAATCAACTACCGAACTAGAATATAAAAAGCAAACACAATATAAGTACATTACGAATAATACCAAGGCTCAAGGGAAGACCTCCTCGAAACATAAGTAACCAGTCCGGATCTGCGCTCCTGCAAATACTCATGAGCATCTACACCTAGCAAGGGACCAGGTCCTCAGAGGGACATAACAAGATACATAGAAGCATGCCAATAAAGTACTAAAATAAATATCCAATGGGTTGCCTAACCATCTAAGTGAATACAGTTTAAGAACAAATTTCTAACAAGTGGGCTATCTGGCCATAAATGGGATTGGCATGACTCTCTCGGAGAATCAGGGGCCTACAAAGCATGTCGTCTTTTAAACGACAGAGGCCGCCAGTAATATATGGGTTCATCACCACCCGTATCTCCGGTGGATCATCCGGGCCAACAAAAGGAAAGTGCAAAGGAGCCCAAATCTCGTACTTGTTGTTCTTCCCACCCCATGCTCTAAGCATGTCACATCCATGACATGATTTGGTTCATAGCCTATCTTTAGTACAATAGCCCAACCCTGCAACCAGACAAGGACAAGGATTGGACCACCGTACTACAATATACTATGTCCATGGACTACTAATAACTGCTAAGTCTTCTAGCATGCAAAGCTTCTAACAACAGTTATCCCTAACGCACGGCCCATACGTACAGGAGGCCAGACCTGTCACGCAGTCAGTGATGTATATGAGACTCAAACTCGTGTAATAGCTGTGTCACGGCCAATGAAACCTAATGATGCTTCATGATAATGGGGCAATCTCATAAACAAGGTCAATGCATATACATAAATAAAAATAAATCACGATGATACCGTCATTGCACCCAAGTATCCTTGGACGCGTATTTTATATATAGCAGTTAAAATATATGAACTAATGGCAGAAAATAAAGATGTATGCAACATATGGAATATGAATAATAGTACAATGGCAAGGTATACTTGCCTGGCAAGAAGCTGCGTAGTACCAATAACCTGCTCCGAAAGTCGCGCAGAACAATCCAATATCCTATATACATATAATATAATACAATACAATATTAGTCATTACACTAGCACACACATAACCAAAAATACACTGGACTCAGAGGGTACGCTAGAGTGGCACTGGTCAATTAACAGGGTCGACTGCGCGTTTAATTACGCGGGTGTCAAGTCTTCAAGTACTGTACACAATCAGACAGTCATCTAATTAGGTGTTTAAGCCAGTACGTTAATGTACACAAGGCAGTCAACTAACAGGTCTTTTAAGGTCACTTGGTCTATTGGAATATGGAATACCCATAATTACCTAGGGCCATACAGAATAAATACATATACAATCATAATTAGCATTACCATTTAAATAATTATACAATATATATATATATGTATATATATACCTAATCTGAATATATACGTATACGCGTACGTACACGAACACGAGTTGGATTTACTGACTCAGGGCCTGGACTCATAACCACTAACTGAACCAGTCTGCTAATACCCTATACACAAGCACACATAAAATGAAAGGAGATGGACATGTTCGAACCTCGGGGTACGCGCACGGGAATAGGAACGATGAGGTTAACGATGATGACGATGACGACGATGTTGATGAGGGTGATGATGATTGAGGTTATGATGATGGGGATGATTAGGGTTAAGGATAATGGGGTGATGAGATAGGATGATGATGGTGAGATGGTGAGATGGTGATGGTGAGATGATGATGGTGAGATAAGATGATATGGTAATGATGGAGTGATGATGATGAGATGGCGATAATGATAACAGGGATGATGAGGTCTGCCAAAGGAGTTACTGTTTCGGCCAGGCTCAGGCGGCCGAGGAGGACAGGGAGAGATGGTCCAGGGAGGAAGGTGATGGGTGATCGGTGCTGACAGGGAAGAGAAGGAGGAGCTCAGGATGTGGCGAGGCTGGTGGTATGGTGGTAATGGTGGTGTTAGTCGGGGTGTGCAGAGGCGGGTGGTCAGGCTCCTGCGAGTCGTCGATGGGGTACAACGGTTCGTTCGTGGTGGTTGCTGCAGAGGGAGGCCGATGATGGCGGTGGTGGTGTGCAGCAGTTGGAGAAGGAGGAGGCAAGCGGGGATGATGGAGACGAGGGAGGAGAACAAGTCGGGGTGAAGGAGAACTCTGGCCGGATGACTGTGGTCGGGCTCGGAGGAAGAGGCCGGCGAGGAGGAGATTGTGCTCAGGGGGTCGGGATGTTGGCTTCCAGCTGGGAAGAAAGATAATGATGTGGCTGTGGTGGAGGCTGGTGGTGTGTGGCGGAGAGGGAGATGGCGGTTCAGTCGTGCAGGCGAGGAGGAGATGAGGACAGGATACACGGTGGTGAGGCTCGGTCGATGGCCTCCGGCGAGTGCTCCGGTCAGCGGAAGTAAGGAGATGAATAGTAGGATATGGGAAGAGATTCGGCTGGTTGGTTTAGGGATGGGTTGATTTTAGGTAAAAAAAAATAGGAAAAATATATTTAAACATGTGAAGGGGGGTTGAGTGTTGACCTAAAGGGATTGGACTCAGTCAATATCTCCTTGGAGTGGGCCTTGGCTTGACAGGGGGATGTTGGAGGGCTCTAATTTGCATTGATTAAAATGCAAGTCTAGGGTTAAATGAGGGCGATGTTGCATTTTGCATATTCCAAAAATTCATGGGGAAAATCCACATAAACGAAAAATAGGTTTCTTCATGTGTCATGTCCAATGGTTTGGACACCTTATTGTATTTTTGCATAAAAGCGTCTAACAATTGAAAAATTGCACAAAGATGGAAATTATATTAAATTAATTAAAATTAATGTGCAAGGTGTTCTAGAATTAATTTAAAGTACATGGGACTAAAATTAGGTGGGACACAAGTGTCATGGACATAGAGGGCTCAGAGTAGAATATTATCATAAATTAGGTTGCACGAAATGGGTCAAGATTGTGTCTTCAATTTTGATTGGAACGCACAAGGATACAAAGTTGGAATTATTTAGAATTAAAAAATAACGTCCGCGACGATTATTGTGCGACTAAAATATAGCACAAGAGAACATAAATATAAGTCACGCAAAGGTCAGAATAGATGACTGGCATGTCTAGGACAAGAATATGAAATTTGTAGGAAGGCAAAGGCTAGTATAGTGCTCCAATTATCGAAACAACGGTAGGGTGCACTAAGTGATATAAATATTATGAAATTAAATAAAATGATGTGTCCTATTTCCAATTGGATACAAACTAGCCCTAGTTTCACTATCTAAGCCAAGTAAGCCTAATTTTAGGTGAGGGGGTTTACAATACCGAGTTGGGCCCGAACCGACCCGAACCCGATCAAACCGGGCCTCGTGTCGGGCCGGGCCGGCCCATTATACATCTTGAACTCCACTTCCATACCTAAGATATGTACCTCCAAGACCCACAAATAGAAAAAAAATAAAGGAAAAAAATCAAGACAAGAGGAAAGACATAAAAGAAAGCATTAGCATTACATATCCTCATTCTCTACCCAGCTGTATCAACCCGGCGAAAAGAAAATGTAGGAGGAGAAGAAGAATACTCATAGAAAATAAAAGAAAAATAAAAGAGAGAATGAGAGAAAGTAATCAACAATCACTAGCTACTACTATTTTTATGCTTCTACTGCTGCTGCTACCTCTACTGAAGAAGAGATATGTGCAACAACATATTTTAGCAATTCCCAAGCTGATACCAATTCCTAGACCCCAATCTATCCAAAGATGTAGGTCTCTGTTGCTCGATTTACCACTAGTGCTACGACGAGACGGATTGGCTGGGAGTAGAGGGAGGAGGGGGGATAGGATGTCGGGCTCCGTCACGGCCTCGGGAGGACGGAGAGGAGGGGGAGGCGCGGAGAATGGGAAGAAAAAAAATTAGGTCATCGGGGATCGAGATTAATGAGGGTTTGATATTTGTTAAATGGTAAGCTTGTAATTTAGAATTTGAGGAAGTAACGTAATTATGATTACATAGGTTTTGTAAGGTAATTGATTTGAATAGAAAGTGATGTAATGTAATCAAGTTTGTAATCGTGATTATATTACATCTAGAAAACAAAGGTCCAAGCAAACATCCAAGTTCGAATTACAACGTAATTACATTACGTTGTCAAATCGGATAAACCAAACGGACCCTTAGTAGATTTTAGCATATATTACCTAAACCCTTTGCATGGGCTCGTTTTGCATTGTATGATCGAGAGAGCCTTACTTATCTTATAGTTTAGTGACTCTGGCCAACAATACTCTAAGCACACAAAAAGGACTAATCGTCTCTTTTGTTTGTATTGTCTGAATTTTTTTTTCGTCCTATTTTGATAAAATTATTGAGATAATGAATGGAAATTATGTTGGAGTGGGTAGGGTTCGCAACCTATGTGGAGAATACCACAGAGTACGACGAGCACCATCCGTGTGTCAGAAAAGCTCGAAAAGTTCATCAAGCGTCGTGTATTGGAACATTTATAATAAGCAAATATTATATTGGATTTCCATCTTTGACTTTAATTATATATTTATGATTGGATCTTTCATATATTAACTTTTCATATAATTAAATTTCCAATTTAGGGTAAACTAATTTAATTTGATTTCTATTAAATATATGATTGAATGTAATTGGATTTCCATAAATATTTTTGGCTTCCATATATAGATTTTTATATGGAAACCCTAATTCATATAAGGGTTTATATAAAAAGGCTCATGCAATATACAACAAAGAGAGAGAAAAAAGGTGGCAAGAGTTCCATTGCAACTTTGAAGAGGAGATAGAAAGATTGGAGGCCGTTTCAGAGAAGGAGATCAATTTGGGGTATTTTTTATTGTCTTTTTGATTCGTGGTTGTAATCTATTTTCTGTTCCAAAGAGTTGTGGTGATCCGTGTTGGATCGATGAGTAGCTTATAGAGGGTATAATCTTTTTATTCCATTAGTGCAGGTTCTTAGGGTTGGACTCCGATAGTCCCATAATTTTTTTCATCTGGATTTTCCACGTAAAAATCTCTATGTCTGCGATTTATGATTGATATTTTTTGGTTTGTGCATTTTGTTCGGTTCTCTCGTATGTACTCTCTGGTTTGGAAAATGGTTTCCGTATTTTTTTTCCAACAGTGTGGTATCAAAGCCAAGTTCTAGAATTTCAGAAGGGTGTCAAGTATTGACAGGCAAACCAGGGAGGAGAGATAGACGCGAAGCCGGTGCGCATGGTAAACCTAAACGGTACCAACTATCATTACTAGAGGAGCAAGATGAAAGATCTGCTATTTGTCAAGAAGCTGCATCTGCCGGTATTTGCTTCCGAAAGGCCCAGTGACAAATTCGAAGAGGACTGGAAGTTCGAGCATAAATATGTATGTGGGTACATCAGGCAATTCGTTGACGAGAACGTATACAACCACGTTGCCAGTATTGAGTACGCGAGGACACTGTGGGATAAGTTGGAATCTTTGTATGCTAAGAAGACCGGGGTAAATAAATTATTCCTGATATGAATGATGAAGAGTCTGCAGTACAAAGATGGGGCATCCATTAGGGATCATTTGAGTGAGTTCCAGGGCGTAGTTGATCATTTATCCTCAATGGGAGTCAAGTTCGATGACGAGGTTCAGGAACTATGGCTGCTGGAGACCGTAAGAGTGTCTATGATCGCTTCTGCTCTGAAAGACGTGGTCAGTCTGGAGTTTGCCAAGAGCGGGGTACTGAATAAAGAGATGTAGACACGTTCTCAGGCCACTTCATCCACATTACACTCAGAGGTGCTTGTTTTAGAGAACCACGAAAGGGGTAAAAGCAGGGGTCTAGGCGATGGCAGAGACAAAAGCAGAAAAAGGTCTAAGGGTCGGGGACTCAGAGTGTTACTATTGTGGCAATAAGTATCACGCCCCAGTCCCAAAATACGTAGGACTAAGAATATGTAAGCATGCCAACCGTATGTATATAGCAACTCTAATATATGTAAACTGTAACACATACGTACACTTTATTATGAATAACAATTCATAAGTGGCATAGATTTATGTCATAAGTCATAGGGTATAACTAGATCTCATCCACAGAATCAAATAGAAATGAATAGTCAATCAACTATATAACTGAATCAAGTATAAAATGCTTGATAAGAACAAGTAGTTGGGTGGAGACAAATCCACTACCAAACTAGAATATAAGAGAAACAAAATAAGTACATCTAATGAACAATGGGGCTCGAAGAGAAGACCTCCTTGAAAGAGAGATAAGTAGCAAGTCCTAATCTGTGCTCCTGCAAATAGTCAAGATCATCTACACTTGGAAAGGGACCAGATCCTCAGAGGGACGTAACAAGATACATAGAAGCATGCCAATTGAATACGTAAAATATGCAATAAACAAAAAATATATAAGTACGTTGTACTAGACAATCTATATAAAAATGCATAATGAGGACAACTTTTTAACGTATGGGCAGGTATAGGCTACTCTAAAACACATGCTATCTCACAACTCACACACACGTCCATGTACCATCAATCCACATACCTCGAGGGTAGCGACCATTGTGACACCATTAATCGACATACCTCAAGGGTAGCGACCATCGCGACACAACTACCATAGTACATCCTAGTACTACGGTTTACCAGAATGGGTAGCCCATACGCTTTCTGACTGTCCTTCCCTCCCATGATACTATGTGTCAACATATATAATATATAATTATGACTGAAAGAAAACAGATATATAATGAATATATAAAAATATGATAAGCATGTAAAGTAATGTAAGCAATTTGGCAAGGTATACTTGCCTGCTCTGAAAAAAAATGAAGTCTCAACTCAAGGCGTCATTCGATCTACCCGTCACATAAATTAAACAACTTAGGTTACAAAAGTGAGTAAATAGGTTCCTCCATTTTAATCTATTTTAATTCTGAATAAAATAACCTAAAATAGTATTTTAATCTTATTATAATCTGATTTTATTGTTAAACCCTAATTTTGGTCCAAAGAAAGTCAACTTTACGGATTTGTGATCCGTAGCACGTAAATCGAGGCAATCTGTTGACCAAAAAGTCAATCAACTCAAATCCTAGATTTGTGTATAAAATCTTATACATTTTAGCGCTGCATAAATGCCGGAATCAATGGTTTTATAAAATCATAAGTCGGTAAAGAGTTATGTCCACAAGGGCGCACCGATGACAGTTTTCGGTGGTTTCCTATATATGTCTATGTTGCACGAATTCTACAGTAGATTAAACTTACATGTTAAATTCTATAAAAATAATTTTATGTAATTTAATCATGTCATTTTCGAAACTTCAAACGGTTCATAATTTCGAGTTCAAAATCACCCAAAATCTCGAAAATACGAAAATGCGTCTGATTTTGGACAGCTGGCACTTTTAGAATTTTCTGGAAAAATAGATTCATAAATTATTAAAATAATTTATATATTTAGAAAACTAATCTTGATATGGTTCTAACAAAAAAACTGGAGCGCGTTTGGGGTCCAGAGCTAGGAGATATCGTCTTTTTAAGTCGTCGTAACTACTAGAAAATGAGGCTGAATTTATGACAAATTTTGACTATTTTTGGACGAAAGAGAGGAGTTTGGGGAAAAAAATATGAAAGATGAGTTTATTCCATAAGTCTAATAGGTATTTATAATTATGGAGACTATTTAATTGAATACGACTAGGATTGGCTAATTTGGATATGATTAAGATCAGTTTAAATAAGGATAGGATATGCATGAAGTTGCTTTCCTAGTAGGCTCGGGATTTGAATTAATTTAAAATAGAGTTTGAATTTATCTCAATAATTTATAATCTTAAATAGAATTAAAGATAATACAAATAATTTATATATAATCTTATTAATATCTATTAACACTAAATTAGTGTCTATCTAATATTTAGACTTTATATATCCAAATAAATCCTCAATAATTCCAAAAATCCAAAAATTTCTTAAAATTCTAAATAAATTACATAAAAATATATTTAAATATTTTAACTCTAAAATAAATTTTTGGTAGTAACAACATGCAAGTATGGTCTCATAGTAATCATGAAAGTTCTAAAAATTTACGTTTCCTATGTTTTAATTACCCTAAAATTCTAGAAAAATCTAAAATAGCCTAAAAATGATTCTAAAAAAATATTTATATAAGTAAATATATTAAGAAATTTATTTTCTAATTAACTAAGAGAATACTCTAAAGAAATTTAATATTTAAAATAATCTATAATAAATTTAATAATATAAAATACACACAAAATACCTATTTTTGGTGAGGGAGTTTACAATAAGGGCCACATCAAGCGGAACTGTTTCGCTTGAAAGAGAGAGAAGAAGGGCGACAAGGGGAAGCAGGATGAGAACACTACAACGATGGCCTCGACACATGGATGCGATATGATCATTATAAGTGATGAGGTAGTTATGAACCTCATATGCGATAACAACTCTTGGCTGGTGGACTCGGGTGCTTCAGCGCACGTATCTCACAACAGGGCACTATTTGCTACTTACACAACAAGCGACTGTAGAGTGTTGAAGATGGGAAATGGAGATGTGTCGAAGGCAATTGCCATTAGAGATGTGCATTTGAGGACAAAGACGGGTGCAGTTCTTGTTCTAAAAGATGATCGTCATGTCCCAGATATATGTTTTAACCTGGTGTCGCTTGGAAGGTTGGATGAAGAGGGTTTCTCCAATTTCTTCAAGAACAATCAGTGGAAGCTTTCCATAGGTTTGATGGTGATTGCCAGAGGCAGCAAGAGGTCCGGACTCTACTATATGGAAGAGAACACACAAAGGGCACATGAGGTGAACGCAACTACTGATGCGTCTATTGAGTTATGGTAGAGATGTCTCAGCCATATCAGCAAGAAGGGGATGAGCTACTTGGTGAACAGGAAGGTGATTCCAGGGCTAAAGTCTACAAAATTGGAGAGGTGCACACACTATTTGACGGGAAAGAAAAATAGGGTTTCTTTCCAAAGTCACCCAAGTTCAAGGAAGCTGGCATTGCTCGAGTTAATTCACTCGGATGTCTGTTGTCCTATAAAGGTAAAATCCATTGATAGTGCCTCTTACTTTATAAATTTTATTGATGATTGTTTCAGGAAGGTTTGGGTCAATGCCTTAAAGACCAAAGATTAGGTGCTGGCCACTTTCAAGGAGTTTCAGGCCTCCGTTGAAAGGAAAAGGGGCAAGAAGCTGCTATATGTTCGATTAAACAATGGCGGCAAATATATCGGTCATTTTGATGCATACTATAGAGAGCAAGGGATACGACACCAGAATACTCGGCCAAAGATACATCAGCTCAATGGTGTAGTGGAGCAGATAAACAGAATGCTGATGGAGAGGGTATAGTATTTTCTGTCAAAAGCAAACTTGTCGGATAGCTATTGGGGTGAGGCACTTTATACAGCTGCTTATATTATTAGTTTATCTCCTAGTGCTCATTTGTAGGGTGATGTGCCAGACAAAGTATGCTACGACAAAGAACCGTCATACAATCACTTGCGAGTGTTTGGTTGCAAGGCCTTCGTGCATGTACCGAAGGACGAGAGATCCAAACTTGAGCCAAAGACGAGGCGATACATATTTATCAGTTACGGTCGGGATGAGTTTGGCTATAGACTCTCGACCCCATGGGAAGAAAGCTCTACAGAAGCAGGGACGTGGTATTCGTCGAGGATCAGACCATGACCAACACTCAGGATTTCGAGATGCCTTCGGAGGTTGAGGAATTTTCTGAGTTAGAGTCATTTTGCTTTGAACAGTTTCCAGAGGACATTGCAGAGGATCCAGTTATGGGAGAGCTAGTACATAAAGTTTCTCCCAACCTTGATCATCAGCCTGTTGATGGTAGTCAGGGTGGCCCTCAAGAGGATGAACATACCGAGAAGGTAGTTCCTGAATGGAAGGAGGCTGTTGGTATACAGCCAGCATCAGTGGGAGAGATAGAGAGCATCGACCATCTACGAGATACTCACCGGGCGAGTATGTGGTACTGACTGACGGTGAAGAACCTGAAAGTTTCGCAGAGACTATGGAAGACGAACACAGGCAAGAGTGGATGGAGGCCATATAGGAGGAGATGAGTTCCTTGGAGGCCAACTCTACTTATGATCTGGTGCAGTTGCCTAAGGGAAGAAGGCTTTGAAGAATCGATGGATGTTCAGAGTGAAGAAGATAGATGATGCTACTCGCCCTCGATACAAAGCGAGGCGGGTAGTTAAAGGCTATAGTCAGCGAAAAGACATAAATTATGATGAGATCTTTTCGCCAGTCGTCAAGCAGTCATCTATTCGGGTGGTGCTAGCATTGGTAGCCAGTTTCAACTTGGAGGTCGAGCAAATGGAAGTGAAGACGACATTCTTCTACGGTGATCTTGAGGAGTTATTGTACATGGAGCAGCTAGAGGGATTCTGTGAGAAGGATAAGTCACACTTGGTCTGCCAGTTGAGGAAGAGCTTGTATAGTCTGAAGCAGGCTTCGAGGTAATGGTACAGAAAGTTCGAGTCGTTTATGGGGGAGCATGGTTACGCATGGACGATGTCGGACCACTGTGTATTTATGAGGTACTTTGTCAATGATGATTTTATCATTTTACTGCTCTATGTTGATGATATACTACTGGTGGATCGGAATGCCACTACAATAGCGGAGTTGAAGCGCCAGCTGGGCACGACCTTCTCTATGAAGGATTTGGGCGCAGCGAAGACTATTCTTGGGATGGAGATCAGCCGAGAGAGAGAGAGTCCAATCTGCTACACTCATCCCAAAAGAAGTACATTTGTCCGGTACTTTAGCGTTTTAGGATAGACGGATCGAAGAAAGTGAGTAACTCCAATGCGAATCACTTTAAGTTCACTGAGGAGCAGTGTCCATCTACCGAGGACGAAAAGGAAGATATGGAGCGGGTTCCATATGCATCAGCTGTGGGGAGTCTTATATATGCTATGGTGTGTACGAGGCAGACATCGCTCACGCAGTTGGCACAATTAGCATGTATACTTTCAATCCTGGAAGGATACATTGGAGTGGGGTCAAGTGGATTGTACGATATCTTCAGGGCACTGCCGATTGAAGACTTTCTTTTGGTGGTGACGAGCCGAAACTGGTTGGGTATATCGACGCTGATATGGCTGGAGATGTAGACACGAGATGATCAACTTTGGGTTATGTGATGATGTGTCACTACCACATCCTGAAATAGGGGTAAATTTGTCATTTTATTATTATAAGTATTGTGTATATTTATTTTTTTAAATAATTGCAGGATATGTGTATATATATGTATTATATATAGTGTTCATTTATGCATGAGTTAGTAGACTAGACCTAGAAGTCCACTAGATGAACCCCTGACCGAAATATAGGCTTATGAATTTAATTTATATTATTTTAGGATTAATTATTGAGGTTATAAATTATTATTATGATTTTATTTAATTGTTGTACCTTACCGTTGCTTCGATATTGAGAGTGTTATCCTAGCCTTTGCCTTCCAACAAACTTCATACCCTTATCCTAGACATGTCCGTCTTCTATTTTGACCTTTGTGTAACTCATAAATATACTCTCTTGTGCTTCATTTTAGTCGCACAATATTCATCACAGACGTTTATTTTTAATTCCAAATAAATCCAACTTTGTATGTTTGTGCGTTCCAATCGAAATTGGAGACACAATCTTGACCCATTTTGTGTAACCCAAATTATGATAATATTCTACTCTGAGTCTTCTACGTCCATGACACTTGTGTCCCACCCAATTTTAATCCCATGTACTTCCAATTAATTTTAGAACACCATTTACATTAACTTTAAATTAAATTAGTGTAAGCACCCAACTTGACCCAAAACTAGATCCAACACCAAATCAAACCCTCATTTACACCCTCAAGACTCATACTAAATACCACACACCTTTTTTAGCCAATACATTATACCAAACATGGTATTTTCCCTCATTTAATCAAAAAACCCACTTTTTGTGTAATTTTCCAATTGTTGGGGACTTTATTACAAAAGTGCAATGATGTGTCACTATCATATTGGTCAAGCACATGAAGAAATCACCCCCTCCTCCCTTTGACCATTCAACTCTCTCTCCCCTATGTTGTACTCTCTCCCTTATGATTAATCTAGGCCATACATTCAAAGGGAGCATCATCTACACCACACACACCCTTATATATATATATATATATATATATATATATATATATATATATATATATATATATATATAATTCCTCATACTAACCCCTCTCCCAATGCAAACCCCATCCCAAGGAGTGCCAAACCGGCCCTAATCCTTAGGTTGTCATATTCTCTCTCCTACATGCAAAACCATCATTCCCATTATTCCTTCATCACCTCCACCTACTTCCTTTCAAACTGAACCCTAAACCTAAACCTCCTCACCTCTTCCCGACCTTCCATCTTCGGTGATCACCCCCGGCCTGACTCCTCCGTCGACTGACTCCCATCCGACCCCGAGCGACACTAATCCACTGTTGCCATCACCTCCCCCGCCTGACCGCTGTCCGCCATCGACTGCACCTTCCCGTCCATCCCGTTCTCCTCTACTCCACAGCAGCCGTCGGACCTTCCTGACCACCTCGTCGTTGCCATCACGAACACCACTGTTCCTCATCTCCACGACAGCAGCTGCACTTTATCATAACCATCATCATCACCTTCATCATAACCATCACCAATCATTACCTTCATCATCATCATCACCATCAACATCGTCATCATCATCGTCATCACCATCGTCATCGTCATCATCATCAACATCGTCATCATCATAGTCATCGTCAACCCCGTGCATGCCCGCCAAGATTCGTTCATGTCCTTTCTTCCTTCATGATTTTATGTGTGTGCATGTATGAATAGTGTAGGGTTTTAGCATATCGTGTCATGACAGGTTGGTTGGTTGGTTTCAGACCCGTGTCGGTGAACTCAGTGACTCGTATGCGTATACGTACGCGTATGTGTATTATAATCAAATTGATATATATATATAAATATGTAAATATATGGATATATATATATAAGTAATTAATTGTTAGTAGCAGGTATGACTGTAATATATATATATATATATATATATATATATATATATATATATATATATATATATATATATGCATATGACCATAAGTGTAATTTATGGATATCTCATATTACATTTGACTGTCTGATTTTGCACAGCATTTGAAGGCGTGACACCCGTGCAGCTAGACATACATTCGACCCGGCTAGTTGACCAGTGGCATACCTAGCGTAGCCCCTGAGTTCAGAGTATTTATGATTGTGTGTATGTTAGTGTATTGACTGATTCTGCATTACTATTATATGATGTCTATAGGAATGTTGGATTTCAGACAAGACTTCGGAAACATGACATTGTTATTTTCAGCAGAGGACCCCAGGCGAGTATATTCTCTGACAGTTTTCATTATGTTGATCATCTCTATAATTCTAGTTGTATAGCGTACATGATTCTGACACTATGTATACACAAGTTAGCATCATCGAGACCTGTCACGAGGAGTCATGATTGGAATCCATCGTGCTAGCTCGGAACGAGGAAATATTAGTAGATTATGTGATCATACCCAACTCTACATGAATCATAGCTCACCAACACCTCACGACGGTGCAGTCTGACCATTACATGCCTCATAGCCTGTTATGTATGATTAGCCTGACTATTGCTTGCATCATAGCTATCCGGATGGTTAGCCTGACCTTACATGAATCATATCTAGTCATAATAGCAAGCATAATCAGTCCCAAGCCGATCATATGATATACTGATGTTTCACACACTTAGCTAGATAGTATATACATGTATCTCTAGTTTATTGATCTAGCATTTCCTTATATTCTAGTTATTGCTCTAGCATTCACTTATATTACAGTTCATTATTCTAGCATGCACATGTATTTATGTTCATTGCTAGTTGCACCATTAATGACATATGCTCCAGTATTTCTATTTTCAGTATTTCTTATTGCCAGTATTCATATCCATCTTGTATTTCTTTACACTTTATTATAGTTTTTGTCAATATACATGGAACTGCTGTTAGTGCATGTACTTCGCTCCCTCCTGACTGGAAATATTTTTCCAGACTACGACATAGAGGACTTATTTTTGGCATACTTGGAGATTGGATGTTATTATTTGCAGGTTAGACTATTTTGTTGTTTAGACTTGTGTTGTATTTCATTATTTTCTTCGATATCTCATCGTGCTTTAGTTTCTATGATTGAGTATTCCATATTATATTGTGATATCTGTGTCTCCTTATGGAGTTGGATATTCTTGTGAGATTAATTAGATAGTATTGTGACCTAGACAGCGTTCTACCGTCGATGCTGCGACGTAGGCTGGACGTACCCACGTACTCGTACCCTAAATTCTGGATACGGATTGTGACACATTTTTAGTAGTGGCCCATGCAGGTCAGACTTCGCAAGTTGTGCGATATCGTGGTAGTGCGACGTCTTCGTTATACTACTGCGTGCCTACGATAGGATATAGGACATAGGATACTAGGATGAGAGAGGATACTCAATCACAAATGTTTTTGAGAGATTTCTGGGACGACCCTTGAGAATCTTATTATAATTTCCAATTTAAATCTTTTCCTTGTTCCGTCCGCTCTTACTTGTTGCTATTGAATTTGATTCTTGTTGATCGGTTCTTAAATTTAATTCTTGGTGTCGTTGTTGAGTTTGGTTTCATATCGAGATAAACTTTACGGACTAAAATTTATGGTATTATCTGATGACATATGTTGATAAGGACAGTGAGAAAGGTAAAACGTCTACTTTGGTTATAGAACCTAGAGTTTATCGCAGCCACATTAGTTGTCGTGGCGAAAACGTAGGAACATGACCTTGGATGTACATATATTAGTTATAAAATTTAGAGTCTCTCGCAGCTATATCGGTTGGCGTGGCAAGGATCCTAGATGACGTGATTATAGAGTTGCATACCTTAGTTATGGAACCTATTGTTTATCGCCGCTATGCTTACTGGCATGGAGAGGATTCTGAGTGTCATAATTTTGGACAGACGTGTATGATTATCAGATTGTATCTTAAATTGGTTCTTAAATTATCATCTCAATACTTATCCACTTCTGTTATTCTAGGACTTTGTTCCATCATTTCCTTTTGATAGCCGTAGAGATACCTTCAGTCCTTAGTCCAGTTCTTTTTTAGCTTTATTTCTTTAAGGTTCCTTGTTAGTGTAATAATTGGTGACTTGCAATTAGGTCCGTGTCTTGAGTATCAGTATTGACTGTTGGGAGTGTCGCTTGTGAGTCTGTAAGTATTTCTTGGTTGGACATGTGAGCAGTAGGCATCAATCTAGAGCTAACCCGTAGTATAGTACCTTGTAGTAATAGTTCTATAATAGGTGTCATTATAGTTAGTATTGGTACTATAGATAGAAGGGGGAATAAAGAGTATCAGTGATGGTTCCAGAAGTTAGTATCAGAGTCAGCATGCCAGTCCTGGATAGTCATGAATTCATGTAGTTGGGTGATCCATGTAAACAATTAAGTATCAAGGAATTTTTGTTAAAAATTAATGGAGCATGATATTCAATTTGATGGTTGATACTTGGGTGTGTCAAGAGTAAGGAAATATATATGCATAAAAGGTATTAATGAGTGTGCCATAGTAGGAGGATACCCATAAGCGTATAAGAGAGTGTAAGGGAATAAGAATATATTGTGCTAAGTAGTAAGACTTGTGTTACAGATAAAAGTAGGGTCATGATATATTGTTTGATATGAGTGTACCGGTACATGACTGGTGATAGGTATATTACCTGATATTGAGGCAAGTGATGTGTTGGAAACAATAGGTAAAAGAAGTGTCTAAGAATTGTGTGCAGGATGCACAGTGGGTGATGAGTGTCAGTGTAGGAGTTCATGAAAGTGGAAGCACGAGTATTATAAAATTCCAATAGTGTGCCATGGGTTGAGAAATATCAAGATTTGTCATGGAAGGTATGAAGTGTATCAGCCTATAAAAGATTTAAGAGAAGATATACATCAATCGAGATATATAACCATATGTCTGCCCTTGAGAGTGAAGTAAAACATGTGTATTATAGAAAGTGCAAGTGATCATGAGTTTTAGTGAGTCTGATGAGGTGATCTAATAATGAACTGGAGTTACTATACCAAGAGTGCTAGTATTTCTATATCAAGGATTAGTTGAGAATTGTACTAGTAACAGTGAGTACCTTGTGTGATAATATTAGAATGGTGTATCAGTTAATATGGATAAAAAATTATTGAAAGCAATAGTGCAAGTAATCAAGGCAGTACAATATTCAGTACACAATTGAGGGTTGTAGATAATTGGTGTATTTGTGTTTATCTTGTGTATTAGAGACTATGAGTATATATATGTATACTTAGATAGATGTGGATTTAAATTTATAATTTGAAGATTGAAAATAAATTTTAATTTTAAGAATTTTTGAGGAGTTGAGATTTTATGTTATTAAATTTTTTGAGGATTCAAATTCAATTCAATAAACATAGTCAAAGCTATAAATATTTTTGGAAGTGATTAAAAATTTTATTTGAATATTTGACTTTTGAAGAAAGTATATAAATTTTATTTTAAATTATTCGAGAAGTTAAATTTTTAGGATTTTATTTTGAGGATAAAATTTTATGGTGGGTAAGAAATGTATGACAGTATATGAGTGAATGAAGTACATGTGTAAGGATCTGTTGGCTTGAGCATGCTTGAGATGGCACTGCAAACTGACTTGGGTGTCCATCTAGAGTTGTATTAGAGGGAGTAGTACTTAGTATGGTGTGTTATACTTGGTGTGTACTTGAGTGATAAGAACAACTAGTATAAACAATTACAGTAGGTAAGAGAGTTAGCAGTGGGTGTGCTTGTAGTAGAAACAGTGGTACCAAGGGATAGAGATATTAAACTTGGATACAATTGACCTATGGTTGTGTTAGAGGTTCTTGGTATCAGATTTTGGTATTAATAGACATGTGTGTGCCATGTGGATGTATCCATGGATATCTTGTAGACTAGTGATTATTTGATATGGGTATCAGTGTATAGGGATAGAAATTTGTGAATGAATGTGCCAGAATTAAGTGTATGATAGAGGTTGAAGATGTCCAAGTAATGGGTAAGAAGGCTATATTCTGTTCTTTCCTTCTGTTCCTTTTTTGTCTATTTGATTGATTGATTGATTTCTTAGTACCGTAGTTTGTATCAATGATTTCCTTGCTAGAATGTAGTTAGTAGTACACCCCGACAGAGACTGCAATACCATGACAAAAGTGACCATAACCATGTATGTTTTCTCTAGATTGTATGTTGTGTGACTGTAGGTAGGATTTTCTTAGACTTCGATTGTTGGGGGTTTGACCGTAGTGAAGATTAATGAAAAGATTATGACTGGACATAGAGAGACAAGGTGCCTTAAATTTTGAGGATAAACATTAATTTAAATAAAGAGCTGAGAATTTAATATGGTAGATGTAAAACCCCCTTCCTAGAAAACGTATATACCTTTTATTTATTAATTATTAATTAAATTATAGTAATTAGGTCTAAATAGGAGAATTAGATTTTTAATAATTTTTATGTTAGGTGTTCGGGCACTTAGAGGACTTATGGGACCATCAGGAATTTTTAGGAATTTATTCCATTTAGGAGATCCCTTAAGTTGTTGCTAGCCTAACGATGTGCAATATCCTAATCTATAAATTTTCTTATGTGTGAATATATATATATATATATATATATATATATATATATATATATATATATATATATATATATGTATATATATATTTATTTAAAAAGAAAGAAAGCAAAAGACTTATTTAATAAGAATTAAATAAGTTACTAATATAATATTAATAATAATAATAATAATAACAATGATAACAATAATACTTACATCCCTTAGCAACTTTTGCTACTTAGAACCCACCCCCTTTATTACTTGCTGCAACTTAGCACATTAGCTTTTTCCCAACCTTCAGCGACCTTTAGCCTTCAGCGGCCAATAAGAGGAGCCACCCCTATTTACTTCAGCCACTTACTTATTCCCTTTCACCCGACCCTTCCTTCAGCGGGTTTGGCCCTTCGGCCGAACCGTCCGAATCCATCCCTCTCTCTCCCTATGATAAATATATATATATATATATATATATATATATATATATATATATATATATATATATATATATATATATATATATATATTTCTCTCTCAAACCCTAACCTAAATCTCCGGACCTCCTCTTCCCATCTAGAGCCGTCACCGCAGCCAGAGAAGCCCCACTAAGCCATCCAACCATCCCGACGACGCCGACCTCGCATCCTGCAGAATTCTACTCGAAACACCTTCGCTTCGGAGTGATTTTCCGTCGACTCGCTCAACCAAACGCTGTTCCGTTTTCATAGGTATGATCATTCCTTAACCCTCTTCCATATTTATTTTATAGCCAACCTCGGAAAACGTGTGCCCCTAGGTGAAAAACTGCGTCCAAAGTGGACGGACAGACCCAATTCTGGAATCGCAGAATTCCAGAATGACCACCCATATTGCCGAGTTCGTATCTCCCACCACAGAGATCCGAATTCGGTGATTCTTTTTTATACGTGTAGAATAACTGACCTAGTTTAATTTCTGTTAAATAATCCTATGCTAATAGTTGCTGTGGACATAGTTATATTCGTCACAAAACTGCGCGCACCCACTTTTTTCAGATTTTCAAAAGTTAGAAAATGGAGCGCGTCCCGCCAAACGGGACCGCCCCGCCGTGTACCAAGTATACCGCATGGTGCACACAGCGTAACCGGACACGTGAAATTTTGTGGGGACTGATTCGGACACGTGTGCGCGCCGGAATCTGGCCGTATCCGCGGACACATTTCGTGTCACAACTTTTGTGGAACTCGCACGTATTTTGTGCACGCTTGTCAGATTGTGACGAAACTTGTGCCACTAGACTCGTGGTAACGCGCTGGTCCTGTGACCCAAATTTCACGCGATTCTGAGACAGTTGACCAAATCGCCAATTGGCGGGCCACACAGTTGACTTTTTGGACAAAATTCTGTTCGGCCCATCGGAATCCACATTTGGACATACCGTTCGGTTCGTATTGACATTTAGAGTTGTTTGACCTATAGTTTATCCCATTTAGAGACTGTTACCTTTGGCATGCTTTTCGGTACAAAGTGGGCCACACGTGGACCCCATTTTTACCCAAAATTATCGTTTTGTCCCTGTGTCCAAATTGGGCGAAAGGGATGTATTTTTTAGCTATTTTTCTCATTCCGAAAACGTTGGTGATGTTTATTTCAGCATCCGGAGATGTTTGTTCAGAGTCCTTAGTTCCAGGTTCAGTGTCCTTGACATTTGGGCGCATACACTTTACAGATTTCTTGCCAGGCAAGTATACCTTGCCATTGTACTGTATTTACATTTCATATGAGGCATGCATATTTATTTTCTGTTTATTTAGTTCATTTATTTTAACTGCTATATAAACTGTCCGGCCAAGGAAACTTGGGTGCAACGACGGTGTCGTCGTACTATATTTTTATTTATGTATATGCATTAGACCTATTTTATGAGACTACCCCATCTTCATGAGGCATTTATGTTTCATTGGCCATGACACTATTCTTACACGAGTGTGAGTCACATGTAGGACACGGACTTGCGTACTCGGCTGGCCACTGGTACGTATAGGTCGTACGACGGATAGGGATAACCGCCAATAGAAACTTTGCATGCTAGTAGACCTGGCGGTTATTAGAGGTTTATCGTGTCATGGACATGACATTCTTAGAGCATTGGGTGGGGAGAACAACAAGTAAGGCATTTGGGCTCCTTTACACTTTTCCTTCTGTAATCCGGAAGCTCCGCTGGAGATACGGGCGGTGATGACCCCTATACTACTTGGCGGGCCTCTGCCGTTCAAAAGACGACATGCCTTTGAGGCCCCTGGTTCTCCGAGAGAGTCATGCCAATCCCAGTTTTCAGCCAGATAGCCCACTTGGTGGAAAGTTGTTCTCAAACTGCATTCACATAGATGGTTAGGCGACCCCGATGGATGTTTATTTTCAGTACTTTATTGGCATGTGCTTTTTATATCTTGTTACGTCCCTCTGAGGACCTGGTCCCTTCCAGATATAGGTGAGCAGGAGTACCCGCAGGAGTATGGACCTGGACCTGACGCTACCTATCAGACTGAGGAGATCTTACCTTCTGATTATATGTGATTCATTGCAGCTGTTTAGAGATTCTAGTTGCTATTCTTTTTCTAGACATTTATTCTTATATTAGAGTTTATTCTCTTCTCTCTTTAGTAGTTTATTATAGTCGATTTGTAGTGGATTTGTTTCCACCCGACTATCACACTTTGAGATTACTATTTGAGACTGCTTCTTTGATATTCATTTATTGATTTCCATTATTCTATTATTTGTGTTGTGGATGAGATATAGAACTGCGTGTGACTTGTTGTGACATATATTTACCACTGTGGATTGGATATTCATGTACAGCGTACGTGTGTATATGGTTTCCATATATTGGAGTTCGTATACATACGGCTGGAGTGTTACGTATTTCTAGTCCTACGTATTTTGGGACTGGGGCGTGACATATTTTTATGGTGGCCCATACAGGTCAGAATATATTGTCTCAGTTACGTAACTGTTCCGAACAAGCCTGCGTATAGGAATAGAGTATAAGGAGCTCATCCACGCTTGATTGAAACTCATCCTTCCTATTTAATACTTGCATCCTGTTTGATTCCTGTACTTTTTCTAATCGTTTCGTACATCAACTGCAGAGAGATGGATATGCAGAATGGATGTACTGTCGCCGATGGCGACGCAACTTCTGGAGTCAATGGTCAGACTCAAGGAGGGACCCCAACGATTCCTAGGCTTCCGGGACCAGATGGACAGACTCACACCCCAGTTCCATCTGAACTTCCCACTTCACCTATTGGGAACCTTCCACCTGTCCCAGTACCGCAAGATGGCCAAGCGCAGATGTTCTAATTCTTTCAGATGATGATACAGGAACAGAGGCAGCAGGCAGCCGAGCAGAGGCAGCAGGCAGCCGAGCAGAGGCAGCAGGCAGCTGAGCAGAGGCAAGAATTTTTGGCAGCACTGGAGAGGATGGCTGCACATGCTACTATACCAGCCCAAGCACTAGCTCCAGTACCTCGAGCTAGGGTTGGATCAGTAAAGGATTTTGTTCAGATGGGTGCAAGGCAGTACAAGGGCACTGAGAGCCCGGAGGAGACCACCAGCTGGATCACTCACACGCAGAAGCTACTGGAGGCATCACAGTTACCTACGGACCTATGGATGACGGGTGTACGGACGCTTCTAGATGGTAATGCTCATCACTGGTGGGAATCCATGGAGCGCCAGTTGGGTACTTACCAGACTTGGGAGCAGTTCTTGGAGTTCTTTGAGGAAAAGTACTTCCCGGACACTGTCAGGGACACCTTGTATGATCAGTTTCTTCACTTAGAGCAAGGGAACCGAACCGTGGACGAGTATGATGCCGAGTTTAGTCGACTCAGCAAATATGGCACTGCTTTGATACCAAATGACTTGGCTAAGGCTAAGAGATTTCATCGAGGACTGACCCAGGAGCTACAACATTATACAAGCTCGCAGTCCCGAGTCTCTTATGCTGAACTTCTGACAGAGGCCAGATTTCAGGAAACCATTAGCAGAGAAAAAGGAGGTCAGCTGCGGACACAACAAGGATCAGCAAGGATACAGCAGGGACCAGCCATGACACGACAGGGAGGACCTATCAGACGTCCCTTGGCACAGCAGCATCAGCAACACAGAGCCGGACCATACCAGAATCCAGAGAAGCCCTACTGCAATTATTGTGGGAAACGCGGACATGTATCGAGAGATTGTCGGACTCGCTTGGGTCAGTGTCTGAGATGTGGCTCCGGGCAGCACATGGCAAGAGACTGCCCAATGCAGACATCGACACTCCCACCACCAGTTCAGAGACTAGCACTTCCAGCACCGAAGCCAGCCCAGCAGATGACCGGACCGGGAGCACCCCGTCCCCCAGCAGCAGGAGGATTTCAGAGAGGACCACCACTACCCACTCAGGAGAAGCAGTATATGAGGACTGGACATGGACAGCCACAGAGGAACGGGCGAGCTTTTGCATTGGAGGTAGATGACCTGGATCATGAGGTGGATGTCATAGCAGGTATTACCCTTGCTTTTACTTTTCTTGCTGTGACATTATTTGATACGGGAGCCACCCACTCATTCATATCATCTAGTTTTATTGCCAAACACAACATTGCTTCTACACCATTATCTAGTTGTGTTAGAATTCTTACCGGAGGAGGAGTTGTACCAGTTAGTCGAGTTTATAGATCGGGCCCTATAGTGATACGTGGCAGAGAGATGAACGCCCAACTCTTAGTCCTTCCTATGCCATCTTTTGATATTATGCTTGGAATGGACTGGCTAAGCAAGTACCATGCTTTCTTTGATTGCTTTGGAGGAAGCATTCTTTTTAAGGTACCAGGCCAGCCTGAACTTGAGTTTGTCCGAGGATCCACAGAAATCCTTGATGGTATGCAGCTCGCAATGGACGATGTTGTCTATCACCCTATTATTTCAGAATTTCTAGACGTCTTTCCAGAGGATTTGCCAGGACTACCCCCAGACAGAGACGTAGAGTTTTCAATTGAACTAGCACCCAGAGCAGCACCTATAGCATCACATATTTACAGACTGGCGAAGAAGGAGATGGATGAGCTGAAGGCACAGTTAAAAGAGCTAGAGGAGAAAGGTTTCATCCGACCGAGTGCATCACCCTGGGGAGCACCAGTGTTGTTTGTACCCAAGAAGGATGGGTTAGTGCGTATGTGCATTGACTACAGAGCCTTGAATGCAGTGACAGTGAAGAACAAATATCCATTGCCATGCATTGATAACTTGTTTGATCAACTCAGTGGAGCTAAGGTATTTTCGAAGATAGATCTGAGATCGGGATATCACCAAGTGAAGGTATGGAAGCAGGACATTCTGAAGACCGCATTCAGAACAAGATATGGATACTACGAGTTTTTGGTCATGCCATTTGGATTGACCAATGCTCTAGCGATCTTCATGGACTTGATGAATCGAGTCTTCCACCAGTACTTGGACCAGTTCGTGGTCGTCTTTATAGATGATATACTTGTCTATTCGAAGAGCCACGAGGAGCACGAGGAGCACCTGCGGATTATTCTAGAGACTTTGAGGAGAGAGCAGTTATATGCTAAACTCAGCAAATGTGAGTTCTTCTTGGACAGAGTCTCATTTCTTGGATATGTTGTTACAGGAGATGGTATTTCTGTTGATCCAGAGAAGATCTCAGCAGTTGAGACATGGCCTGTTCCTAAATCAGCAGCAGAGGTGAGGAGTTTCCTTGGACTTGCGGGATATTACCGACGGTTCGTGAAAAACTTCTCAAGGATAGCGGCACCTATGACTCGTTTGACTTGTAAGGATCAAGAATTTATATGGACCGACGAGTGTCAAGCCGCCTTTGAAGAATTGAAGAAACGACTGACTACAGCACCAGTATTGGCGATTCCGTCAGGATCAGGAGGTTACGTGATCTACAGTGACGCATCAGGAAAAGGCTTAGGATGCGTATTGATGCAGCATGGCAAAGTGATTGCATATGCATCTAGGCAGTTACGAGTACATGAGAAAAATTATCCGACTCATGACTTGGAACTTGCAGCCGTTGTATTTGCTCTGAAGCTATGGAGATATTACTTATATGGGGAACGAGTGGAAATCTATACAGACCACAAAAGCCTCAAGTACGTCTTCACGCAGAAGGAGTTAAATATGAGGCAACGTCGATGGCTCGAGTTGATGAAAGATTTCGAGATAGAGCTACATTATCATCCAGGCAAGGCTAACGTGGTAGCAGACGCGTTAAGCCGGAAGCCAGCAGCTTACTTCTTGACAGCACAGAGGGAACTATTGGAGGACTTGCAAGAGCTTGGCATTGAAGTGATACTACCCGGAGCAGATGGGACACTAGCCAACTTGCAAGTACAATCATCATTGGTAGAGAGGATTAAGGCAGCTTTGCCTACAGATGCCAGATTCAGGAGACTAAAGGAAAGGACAGAGGCCGGAGAGCAGACCGGATTGCGCATTCACGAGGATGGGACATTACGATGTGGTGATCGTCTTTATGTTCCAAATGGAGAGATTCGACAGGAGCTGATGGCAGATGCTCATAGTTTGATTTATTCTATTCATCCTGGAGGCACCAAGATATATCGTGACTTACGACAACACTTTTGGTGGCATGGGATGAAGAGAGAGATAGCTCGCTTTGTAGCTAAATGTCTGGTATGTCAACAAGTGAAGGCGGAGCACCAGAGGACAGCAGGATTATTGTAACCACTTCCGATTCCAGAGTGGAAGTGGGAGCACATCACTATGGACTTCGTCACGGGTTTTCCCAAGAGTCCAAGTGGGAGAGATGCAGTGTGGGTAATAGTGGACCGACTCACTAAGTCAGCCCATTTTATACCTTTTAGAGTGGGTCAGTCGACAGAAGCTTTAGCTGACTTATATATGAGGCAGATTGTGAGATTGCACGGCATACCAGTCAGCATTGTATCGGACAGAGATTCGCGCTTCACATCGCACTTTTGGAGGAGCATGCAAGAGAGTCTTGGTACTCGTCTGAAGTTCAGTACATCTTACCACCCGCAGACAGATGGACAGTCGGAGCGTACTATTCAGACCTTGGAGGACATGTTGAGGGCTTGCATGTTAGACTTCGGAGGATCATGGGAGGACCACCTACATCTTGTGGAGTTTTCTTACAACAATAGTTATCAAGCGAGTATTCATATGGCTCCGTTTGAAGCATTGTATGGAAGAAAATGTAGGTCTCCTGTGTATTGGAGTGACGTGGGAGAACGTCATATTTTGGGACCCGAGTTGGTGGTCAACACCGTAGAGACAGTCAAGAAGATTCAGGGACACTTGCGAGCAGTGCAAGACAGGCAGAAGCAGTGGGCAGACCTTCATCGTCGTCCCTTGGAGTTCAAAGAGGGCGATCACGTCTTCTTGAGGATATCACTGACCAGAGGCACCATCCGATTCGGAGGGCACGGCAAGTTGAGTCCAAGGTATATTGGACCATTTGACGTCCTCGAGAGAGTTAGAGAGGTGGCATATCGACTTGCGCTACCACCTTCACTGGAGGGAGTACATGACGTATTCCATGTGTCGCAGCTCAGGCGATATGTGGCAGACAGCAGTCATGTTCTCGACCATTCAGAGATCACCATTGGGCCGAGCTTGTCTTACCAAGAGCAACCCGTGGGAATCCTTGATCGTCGAAAGAAAGTGTTGAGGAACCAGTCTATTCCCTTGGTTCGCGTAGCATGGAGGCATGGCGCGCCAGGAGAATCAACTTGTGAGCGCGAGGACGACATGCGCAAGCGTTTTCCAAACATATTCGCAGACCAAGGTATGAATTTACATTGTTAATTTATATCTTATATCTTATACCATCATTGCATTCTATCGTGGCTTAATTTTAATTTCGAGGACGAAATTTTTACAAGTTGGGTAGAATGTAAAACCCCCTTCCTAGAAAACGTATATACCTTTTATTTATTAATTATTAATTAAATTGTAGTAATTAGGTCTAAATAGGAGAATTAGATTTTTAATAATTTTTATGTTAGGTGTTCGGGCACTTAGAGGACTTATGGGACCATCAGAAATTTTTAGAAATTTATTCCATGTAGGAGACCCCTTAAGTTGTTGCTAGCCTAACGATGTGCAATATCCTAATCTATAAATTTTCTTATGTGTGAATATATATATATATACATATATATATATATATGTATATATATATTTATTTAAAAAGAAAGAAAGCAAAAGACTTATTTAATAAGAATTAAATAAGTTACTAATATAATATTAATAATAATAATAATAATAATGATAACAATAATACTTACATCCCTTAGCAACTTTTGCTACTTAGAACCCACCCCCTTTATTACTTGTTGCAACTTAGCACATTAGCTTTTTTCCAACCTTCAGCGACCTTTAGCCTTCAGCGGCCAATAAGAGGAGCCGCCCCTATTCAGCCACTTACTTATTCCCTTTCACCCGACCCTTCCTTCAGCGGGTTTGGCCCTTCGGCCAAACCGTCCGAATCCATCCCTCTCTCTCCCTATGATAAATAAATATATATATATATATTTCTCTCTCAAACCCTAACCTAAATCTCCGGACCTCCTCTTCCCATCTAGAGCCGTCACCGCAGCCAGAGAAGCCCCACTAAGCCATCCAACCATCCCGACGACGCCGACCTCGCATCCTGCAGAATCCCACTCGAAGCACCTTCGCTTCGGAGTGATTTCCCGTCGACTCGCTCAACCAAACGTTGTTCCATTTTCATAGGTATGATCATCCCTTAACCCTCTTCCATATTTGTTTTATAGCCAACCTCGGAAAACATGTACCCCTAGGTGAAAAACAGCGTCCAAAGTGGACGGACAGACCCAATTCTGGAATCGCAGAATTCCAGAATGACCACCCATATTGCCGAGTTCGTATCTCCCACCACAGAGATTCAAATTCGGTGATTCTTTTTGATACCTGTAGAATAACTGACCTAGTTTAATTTCTGTTAAATAACCCTATGCTAATAGTTGCTGTGGACATAGTTATATTCGTCACAAAACTACGCGCATCCACTTTTTCCAGATTTCCAAAAGTTGGAAAACGGAGCGCGCTCCGCCAAACGGGACCGCCCTGCCGTGTACCAAGTGTACCGCATGGTGCACACAGCGTAACCGGACACGTGAAATTTCGTGGGGACTGATTCGGACGCGTGTGCGCGCCGGAATCAGGCCGTATCCGCGGACACATTTCGTGTCACAACTTTTGTGGAACTCACACGTATTTTATGCACGCTTGTCAGATTGCGACGAAACTTGCGCCACTGGACTCGTGGTAACGCGCTGGTCCTGTGACCCAAATTTCACGCGATTCTGAGACGGTTGACCAAATCGCCAATTGGCGGGCCCCACAGTTGACTTTTTGGACAAAATTCTGTTCGGCCCATCGGAATCCATATTTGGACATACCGTTGGGTTCATATTGACATTTAGAGTTGTTTGACCTATAGTTTGTCCTATTTAGAGACTGTCATCCTTGGCACGCTTTTCGGTGCAAAGTGGGCCACACGTGGACCCCACTTTTATCCGAAATTACCGTTTTGCCCCTGTGTCCAAATTGGACGAAAGGGATATGTTTTTTAGCTATTTTGCTCATTCCGGAAACGTTGGTGATGTTTATTTCAGCATCCGGAGACGTTTGTTCGGAGTCCTTAGTTCCAGGTTCAGTGTCCTTGACATTTGGGCGCGTACACTTTACAGATTTTTTGCTAGGCAAGTATACCTTGCCATTGTACTGTATTTACATTCCATATGAGCATGCATGTTTATTTTCTATTTATTTAGTTTATTTATTTTAACTGCTATATAAACTGTGCGTCCAAGGAAACTTGGGTGCAACGACGGTATCGTCGTACTATGTTTTTATTTATGTATATGCATTAGACCTATTTTATGAGACTACCCCATCTTCATGAGGCATTTATGTTTCATTGGCCATGACACTATTCTTACACGAGTGTGAGTCACATGTAGGACACGAACTTGCGTACACGGCTGGCCACTGGTACGTATAGGTCGTATGACGGATAGGGATAACCGCCAATAGAAACTTTGCATGCTAGTAGACCTGGCGGTTATTAGAGGTTTATCGTGTCATGGACATGACATGCTTAGAGCATTGGGTGGGGAGAACAACAAGTAAGGCATTTGGGCTCCTTTACACTTTTCCTTCTGTAACCCGGAAGCTCCGCTGGAGATACGGGCGGTGATGACCCCTATACTACTTGGCGGGCCTCTGCCGTTCAAAAGACGACATGCCTTTGAGGCCCCTGGTTCTCCGAGAGAGTCATGCCAATCCCAGTTTTTAGCCAGATAGCCCACTTGGTGGAAAGTTGTTCTCAAACTGCATTCACATAGATGGTTAGGCGACCCTGATGGATGTTTATTTTCAGTACTTTATTGGCATGTGCTTTTTGTATCTTGTTACGTCCCTCTGAGGACCTGGTCCCTTCCAGATATAGGTGAGCAGGAGTACCCGCAGGAGTATGGACCTGGACCTGACGCTACCTATCAGACTGAGGAGATCTTACCTTCTGATTATATGTGATTCATTGCAGCTGTTTAGAGATTCTAGTTGCTATTCTTTTTCTAGACATTTATTCTTATATTAGAGTTTATTCTCTTCTCTCTTTAGTAGTTTATTATAGTCGATTTGTAGTGGATTTGTTTTCACCCGACTATCACACTTTGAGATTACTATTTGAGACTGCTTCTTTGATATTCATTTATTGATTTCTATTATTCTATTATTTGTGCTGTGGATGAGATATAGAACTGCGTGTGACTTGTTGTGACATATATTTACCACTGTGGATTGGATATTCATGTACAGCGTACGTGTGTATATGGTTTCCATATATTGGAGTTCGTATACATACGGCTGGCGTGTTATGTATTCCTAGTCCTACGTATTTTGGGACTGGGGCGTGACAGTAGAATTGACGATTTTGTTAAATCATAGATTTTTATGAAGATTATGACATGATTGAATTTGTCATTAATTTTTGAGAAATTTAAGAAGATTATCATTATATTTATTTGACGGCAAGATATAAAAAATTTATATTTAAATGTGGTATTTGAAGATTTTATTAGTATTACTCATTGAGTATTGTGTGGAAAAAAAAGAAATTGAGGAATAAGATCACTAATGGATTAGTGTTTGAATTCAAATTTTGGGGATAAGGATTTAAATTTTATAAATACGCATCGTTTGGATTTAAATTAGAGGAGTAAGATGATTAATGGATTAGAGTTTAAATTTAAATTTTTGTATGAGATTTAAATTTTTATAAATATGCATTGATTGGATTTCAATTAGAGGATTGGATATTAAATTTTTGTATTTAGTTATTAACTTAAAATGTTTGAGGAGATTGTGGTAAGAATGGAATTTGATTTTATATTTGAAGATTTTCAGGAATATGATATTATAGAATTTTGAAAAAATTTGTGAAATAACAATATGGACTTACTTCAGGATTATATGGTTTGATGAATTTAAATTTTGATGGTAAAATAAATAAATAAATAAATACAACTATTGAGGATCTTAAATTTCGAGGACGAAATTTTTCTAAGGAGGGTAGACTTGTCACTACCACATCCTGAAATAGGGATAAATTTGTCATTTTATTATTATAATTATTGTGTATATTTATTTTTTTAAATAATTGCATGATATGTGTATATATATATATGTATTATATATAGTGTTCATTAATGCATGAGTTAGTAGACTAGACCTAGAAATCCACTAGATGAACCCCTGACCGAAATATAGGCTTATGAATTTAATTTGTATTATTTTGGGATTAATTATTGAGGTTATAAATTATTATTGTGATTTTATTTAATTGTTGTACCTTACCGTTGCTTCGATATTGAGAGCGCTACCTTAGCCTTTGCCTTCCAACAAACTTCACACCCTTATCCTAGACATGCCCGTCTTCTATTCTGACCTTTGTGTAACTCATAAATATGCTCTCTTGTGCTTCATTTTAGTCGCACAATATTCATCGCGGACGTTTATTTTTAATTCCAAATAAATCCAACTTTGTAACTTTGTGCGTTCCAATCGAAATTGGAGACACAATCTCGACCCATTTTGTGCAACCCGAATTATGATAATATTCTACTCTGAGTCTTCTACGTCCATGACACTTGTATCCCACCTAATTTTAATCCCATGTACTTCCAATTAATTTTAGAACACCTCTTACATTAACTTTAAATTAAATTAGTGTAAGGACTCAACTTGACCCAAAACTAGACCCAACACCAAACCAAACCCTCATTTACACCCTCAAGACTCATACTAAATACCACACACCCTTTTTAGCCAATACATCACACCAAATATGGTATTTTCTCTCATTTAATCCAAAAACCTACTTTCTGCGCAATTTTATAATTGTTGGGGACTTTATTGCAAAAGTGCAATGGTGTGTCACCATCATATTAGTCAAGCACATGAAGAAATCACCCCCTCCTCCCTTTGACCGTTAAACTCTCGCTCCCCCTTTGTTGTACTCTCTCCTTCATGATTAATCTAGACCATACATTCAAAGGGAGCATCATCTACACCACACACACCCTTATATATATATATATATATATATATATATATATATATATATAATTTCTCATACTAACCCCTCTCCTAATGCAAACCCCATCCCAAGGAGTGCCAAACCGGCCCTAATCCCTAGGTTGTCATCTTCTCTCTCCTACATGCAAAACCATCATCCCCATTATTTCTTCATCACCTCCACCTTCTTCCTTTCAAACCGAACCCTAACCCTAAGCATCCTCACCTCTTCCCAGCCTCCCATCTCCGGTGATCACCCCCGGCCCGACTCCTCCGCCGACTGACTCCCATCTGACCCCGAGCGGCGCCAACCCACTGATGCCATCACCTCCCCCGCCTGACCGGGGTCCACCATCGACTGCACCTTCCCGGCCATCCCGTTCTCCTTCACTCCACAGCAGCCGCCGGACCTCCCTGACCACCTCGTCGTTGCCATCACGAACACCACCGTTCCTCGTCTCCACGACAGCAATTGCACTTCATCATCACCTTCATCATAACCATCACCAATCATCACCTTCATCATCATCATCACCAATCATCAACATCGTCATCATCGTCGTCATCGTCGTCACCATCGTCATCGTCGTCATCATCAACATCATCGTCATCGTAGTCATCGTCAACCCGTGCGTGCCCGCCAAGGTTCATTCCTATCCCCTCTTCCTTCGTGATTTTATGTGTGTGCATGTATGAATAGTATAGGGTTTTAGCATATCGTGTCATGACAGGTTGGTTGGTTGGTTTCAGACCCGTGTCGGTGAACCCAGTGACTCGTATGCGTATGTGTATTATAATTAAATTGATATATATATATATATATATATATATATATATATATATATATATATATATATTACAGTCATACCTACTACTAGCAATTAATTACTTATATATCCATATATTCACACATATATATATATATATATATATATATATATATATATATATATATATATATATATATATACGTAGTTGCGTATGACCATAAGTGTAATTTATGGATATCCCGTATTACATTTGACTGTCTGATTTTGCACAGCATTTGAAGACGTGACACCCGTGAAGCTAGACACACATTCGACCCTGCTAGTTGACCAGTGTCATACCTAGCGTAGCCCATGAGTTCAGAGTATTTATGATTGTGTGTATGTTAGTGTATCGACTGATTCTGCATTACTATTATACGATGTCTATAGGACTGTTGGATTTCAGACAAGACTTCGGAAACAGGACATTGTTATTTTCAGCAGAGGACCCCAGGCGAGTACATTCTATGACAGTTTTCATTATGTTGATCATCTCTATAATTCTAGTTGTATAGCGTACATGATTCTGACACCCACACCTCACGTGGAGTATACACGAGTTGGCATCATCGAAACCTGTCACGAGGAGTCGTGATTGGAATCCATCATGCTAGCTGGGGACGAAAAAATATTAGTAGATTATGTGATCATACCCAACTCTACATGAATCATAGCTCACCCACACCTCATGTTGGTGCAGCCTGACCATTACATGCATCATAGCCTGTTATGTATGATTAGACTGACTATTGCTTGCATCATAGCTATCTGGATGGTTAGCCTCACCTTACATGAATCATAGCTAGTAATACTTAGCAAGCCTGATCAGTCCCAAGCCGATCACATGATATGTTGATGTTTCACACACTTAGCTAGATAGTCTATACATGTATCTCTAGTTTATTGATCTAGCATTTCCTTATGTTCTAATTATTGCTCTAGCATTCACTTATATTCTAGATCATTGTTCTAGCATGTACATGTATTTCTGTTCATTGCTAGTTGCACCATTGATGACATATGCTCCAGTATTTCTATTTTCAGTATTTCTTATTGCCAGTATTCATATCCATCTTGTATTTCCTTACATTGTATTATAGTTTTTGTCAATATACATGGAATTGCTGTTAGTGCTTGTACTTCGCTCCCTCCTGACTGGAAATATTTTTCCAGACTACGACATATAGGACTTGTTTTCGGCATACTTGGAGATTGGATATTATTGTTTGCAGGTTAGACTATTTTGTTGTTTAGACTTGTGTTGTATTTCGTTATTTTCTTCGATATCTCATCGTGCTTTAGTTTCTGTGATTGAGTATTCCATATTATATTGTGATATCTATGTCTCCTTATGGAGTTGGATATTCGTGTGAGATTGATTAGATAGTATTATGACCTAGGCAGCGTTCTACCGCCGATGCTGCGGCATAGACTGGACGTACCCACGTACTCGTGCCCCAAATTTTGGGTGCGGGTCGTGACATGATGTTTGCTGGTGGAGCAGTATCGTGGCAGTCGCGGTTGCAGAAGTGTGTTGCCTTGTCAACGATAGAGGCAAAGTACATTGCGGCGATGGAGGCTTGTAAGGAGTTGATGTGGATGAAGAAGCTGTTATAGGAAACTGGACTAAAGCAAGAGCAGTATCATTTGCTTTACGATAGTCATTGTGCAATTCACCTTGTAAAAAATTAAAAAATTTATAGCCGGTCCAAGCACATTGATACTCGGTATCATTGGATACAGGATATGCTTGATAAGAAGGAAACGACACTTGAGAAGGTTCATACAGATGACAACGGAGCAGACATGTTCACAAAAATTCTTCCAAGAAAAAAGTTTGAGTACTACAACCGGATCGTCGAGATGACGATCCCCTCCACATAGTTGTGAAGGGGAAGATTTGTTGGAGTGGGTGGGGTTCCCAACCTATGTGGAGAATACCCCGGAGTGCGACGAGCGCCATCCATGTGTCGAAAAAGCTTGGAAAGTGCATCGAGCGCCATCTATTGGAACATTTATGGTAAGCAACTATTATATTTGATTTTCATCTTTGACTTTAATTATATATTTATGATTGGATCTTTCATATATTAATTTTCCATATAATTGGATTTCCAATTTTTGGTAAACTAATTTATGATTTGATTTCCATTAAATATATAATTGAATATAATTGGATTTCCATAAATATTTTTGACTTCCATATATAGATTTTCATATTGAAACCCTAATTCATGCAAGGGTTTATATAAAAAGGCTCATACAATATACAACAAAGAGAGAGAGAAAAAGGTGGCAAGAGTGTCATTGCAACTTTGGAGAGGAGAAAGAAAGACTGAAGGCCGTTTCGGAGAAGAAGATCAATTTGGGGTATTTTTCATTGTCTTTTGTCTTCGTGGTTGTAATCTATTTTTTGTTCTAAAGCGTTGCGGTGATCCGTATTGGATCGGTGAGGAGCTTGTAGATGGTGTAATTTCTTTATTCCATTAGTGGAGGTTCTTCAGGGTTGGACTCCGATCGTCCCGTGATTTTTTTTATCTTGATTTTTTACGTAAAAATATCTGTCTCTCGATTTGTGTTTGGTGTTTTATGGTTAGTACGTTTTGGTCGGTTCTTCCGCAAGTACTTTCTGGTTTGGAGAAAAAAAATTGAGTTTCGTTTCCAACAAATTATTTTTTTGCTTGTTCCTTTATATTTTATCACTAAGAGCCTGCAAATTTGAGATTTCAATGGATGAAAATCGTGTTTGCTTGTTCCTTTATAATTTTACCACCACGAGCCTGCAAATTTAAGATTTTTATGGTCTATTAACCATCTTCAGTTGGAATATCTTTGATAAGTCCATCCATTCCATTTGTTTCTACTTGAACCATTTTGATTCTTTCCGTTCTATTCTTCTATCCGTTTCTCTCAGTTAAAGCATAAGATAGGAACTTCTTCTCCTCCACCGACTACAAGTAGGAATTTTTCTGGTTAACAATTCTTTTAGAACTTGTCTAGTAGTAGTTTATGGTAGGTTGCATGCAAGACTTTTAAATGTTATATTTGACTTATATGACTTAGTTACACATATTTCATACCAGTTTGAAAGAAAGAACAATAATATTTTAATTTTCAAATATTTGAGAAAAGTAAACTTTTAAAAAATTTTAATACTAAATGAAAATAACAAACAATAGTCTTCTTCTTTTTTTTCTACTTGAGAAAAGCAAAAAAAACTATTTATTTTACTGGAAGAGTAAACAGCTTCCCTTCTTTTTTTTATACTACCTAACTACTCATATTAAATTTAATTAAAAAATTAATTAATGAACAGAGAAAAAAAATATTTAGGAAACAAAAACATCAGCTGTGAAACTTAACTTTTCTTATTATACAATAGCATAGGTATTTGGAATGGATTGACCAAGTTTATACCATACTATAATTGATTACTATCGAGGAAGTATTATCTTTAGACCGCGTGGAAGATCGTAATGAGTTTGTTCAAGGAGCAAAAGAAGCTTTATTTATGAAAAAAATTATGAAAGTGTGAATCGTTGTTGAAGTGCGTGACATGGTCAAACGATTATACAAGCAGTTTGCTGCATGGGTTGACCTCTTATATATGCTTGTGCATCATCCAATTGAGTGAGATTTGTCAGCGATGCAACTAAGTAGTCATTGCAGGGCCAAAACATGCACTATCAAATGCTTAAATCAGAAACACGTCCGTCTTCCCGGCTGATCGTTTAGATGACTTAACCTGCTTTTGACGGTGGAACAGTTAGTGCGACTGTAACGCACCAACAGGCAGAAGAAGATGCCGAAGTCATGTTCGATTGTATCTCGTTTTCGGTTGAACGTTCAAAGAAGGATAACAATGGAGTTAGTAATTTAGTCCCACATCGGATAGGAAATGAGATCATGAGATGTAGATAATTGAGACTGGTTCAGGTCTTACATGAAAATTTTCTTTTAAAACGTATGGACCAAATCCAATATCACACCTCATAGAACAACTCCGATTCGGATCACACCACGTTCCCAACAAGTCACTCATAGGCTTCAGCTAAACCTGATGACTAAACCTGCAGCACAACATATATATAAATGTGAGAATGCGTGCTTATGCTTGCAAAAGAAATCATATCCTTGCAAGAGAAATCATCCATTAGTCTAGCCTGGAACTTACCAGTAATCTCCATACAGAATACAAGCATTTTCTCTATGTTGGTCAAATATGTTATGGAGGCATTTCATTGTAACTTCTGCGGAACTCATACTCTTGCAAAGAATATATACAACAGAGAGTATTGAAACAGACTGGATGGCAATGAGGGGAAAAATAATTAGAACATCCCAATCCGAGCAAAGAACTAACGAAAATTTGAGTCAACTGTTTCAATTCAAATCTCACTTAGTTGAGAACAAGGACATTTTACTGCAAAATTAGCCCACTCACTGTAACAAATTTTGTCCAAATGTTGAAAACAAATGTCCACGACTTAACCAAAAATTGCAAAGAATTATTCAAACAGAGAGCATGTTGTCGAACAATTAGAATTTTATTATGAAATGATATATCTATTTCACCTGAGGTATAGCATGATCAAAGGGATTTGACAACCTTTTGCCCCAATGCATGGAGAGCATAAAAGATCTATATAGAAAGAAAACATTGTGAAGTTAATTACATTGTAAGCTCCAGATCAAAAGTAAATTCATCCAAAATAGTATAAAAAAATTCTAAAACCTTTCGGAACTAATTTTCCACGTAGAAATTCCAAGCTATATGAAAATTAATTCCAACAGGTTTTAGAATTTTTTTTTTTATACTTTTTGGTATTACTTTTGATCTGGAGCTTACAATATGTGTGTGGGTGGCGCGCGCGCACGCAGTCTCTCTCTCACCCTCTCTTTCGATAAAGGTAAGAATTCGAATGTTTATTTCATAGCAAACAATAGTATCTTATTTAGTGCAATATTGTGCAATGTGCTTCCACATCTTCTAGTCTGTGTCACAGTATGGGTTGTATGATTACAGACATATGCACCTCTATCACCATATCTGGTGATGCTATCCATCAGATGTAGCTGTATGTTTCCCTTGCATTCATTATTTATCAAATGGATCTACCTTCACCAAACATTTGCCCCTGAAATTTCATGACAAGCTGTAGTAAATGGAGAAAAGAATTGGTGTAGAAATATTTATAATAATACAATTCTAATAACTATATTGCACAGACACGAAAAAATGGTCTCCATATCCGTATGATGTTCATACCAATATCCATCATGTCTGTATTCATAGAACATAGGCAACAATCTTGAACCTATTTGAAAATATCCGTATAATATATTTGTATCATGTCCTTATCCGTACGAGTATTTGTGCGACATAGGTTATAAATCTATTTCTTTGTCAGGTTGGAACATATTAATATCAAAGAGCTTCTTGATCTCCTCATAGCTTATCATTCATTTCTTCTCATTGCAATGGTTATCTTCAGAAAACACCAACCATATCATTTATTTATTTTGTGGAACCCATCTCTATCTGCTGGTCATTGTCATCACATGAAAGACCTTTTTCTTTTGCTCATCATGAACTTGTGCTCCATTTTTTGCCACAAAGCAACACAGCTGAGCTGTTCTTGCCATATTATCCATACATTTTCCATGGGGTTCTATGTTTGTTTTCTGGAACAGTCTCTCTATCCCACCCTCCCATCTACTGTCCACACATAATTGTATGATCTTTGAAGATTTTATATACACACTTCACAGCCAACAGGTCCAACACAGGATCCTTGGTCCCTCCGTCCTAATATTGTTTTAGCTCTTGCACTTAAATTTTAGATCTCTTTCAGGGTCTCTTTAGAAAAGCTGTTATTTATGCAAAAATAACCCCAAAATTTTAGGATAAAGGATTTGTTGTTGCCGTTGTTGCTGTTGTATCTGAAACGTCCTAACCATTACAATCATCCAAGACTGCTCTCGGTAGATTGGTGTCGGTTAGGGAGCATAAGAAAACATGAAAGAACTGACAAAATTTCTATGATAGGTTGTCCACCTGACATCAATCCTTTGTGATGGTACCAAATTCGTTGCCCATGTAACAAGGAGCATGAGATGGTCATGCCATAAAACTTCCTAGTTAACTATAGTTTTCATAATCATATTCTTCAATCAGTAACAGGTTGAGTAATATTGTTCTTGTCTTCACGATCAAAACATTAATTTTGCGAACGCCTAACTATTTGTCGCTACAAGTTTCAATTGCAACTAATTCTACGATCCTAGCAATACTGGGGTGTATTAGAGAATATGAGTAAATTATCACAGTTTTCCCTTAGCTTTGTACATTGAAATAGCTCGAAATAAATTATATAGGGAAAAAACAAGATACCACATGCAGAACGAGAAATACAAATTACATACTGATTTTTTGTTTGCCAAATCAGAGAGTAAATATGTCACTGCATCGGGTTCAAGTCAATTATAAATGACTTAAATCACTACCAAACTTTCAAAACTTCGTACATTGCCAATGAGAATTATTCAGAAAGTAATTTCCTGTTAGATATGGAAGGCTATATGTTGTTCAGAAATCTTATTTCCATTCAATATATGTGATTGATTAGATGATACCATTGTCAAGAGGTAAGATGAAAATGATTATTTCCAGAGCATTTTGTGGATCCAGTAGAACAATAAGCTCTTACAATTTACATTTCAGATTTCCCATTCATTGAACACCATAGTGAGTAGACTCACTACTATATATAGACTGGTAATTCTGGTACTAATACCCATACAAATTACCTTGGTTCAATACTAAATTCAAATTAGTGTTAATTATCATACAGAAGACAAGGGAATGCAGAAGTGCAGAAGTGTAGTAAGGTTCAGCTTCGATGATAAAAGAGTAATATTGTTCAATACATATTTCATATTCATTGTGTTACAAGAGGTCAACTAGAAGACGGTGTAAATAATGATAAGTATGGAGTACAATTTCTATTTTGTTCAGTATGCCGCAGGAAAGTACACCTCATCCACATTCAAACATACGAGAGATTGATGCGTAATAACAGTTCTAATTAGCATGAAAAGGAGGATGTGTGTACAATTCACAAGGAGACATTCCTGGAGACCTCCATACCGAGTCCAGAAAGATGCATTTTCCTGAAAGTAGGTGGCATGAAAGACTTGGAAAAAAAATGATCTAAAATGTAGTTGCAAATCAGTCTACTTCATAAAATTTCTCATGTTACCTAAAGTGGTCTCTCCCAGGCCTTGATAGGATCAGGTTACATAGTCCCAGCCATCATTCTTTCTTTTGTTAGATCCCGAGAAAAAACAACAATCAGACCAAGCCGACTTAGTTTTCGCTGATGGCAACTTAACATCCCTCTTTGCAATGAGCTCAGCCATGTATTGTACAGCAGCCTGGTGACATCAAAGTATTTAGCATTCAAAGATTCGTGCATCTAAATAACGAAAAAATAATATGACAAATTTTTAATACCCTTTATTGGTATAATTTTCTATCATGCAATTTTGTTACCAGTTGGTGATAGTAAAAATGAAAGAAAAGCCAGCTGTCTTTTTCTTTCCCATATCCGTCTATGCAACAATAAACAAAGCCTAAAGATATAAAGGAAACTATTACCTGTGCTCCCATTTCAGCTACATGCCTCGGCGGCACTTCCAACGGGTTTTCTTCAGCATGGAGCACTCGGAGCTTTGACAGCATAGCAAAAGAGTCTGGGAGGACCCTGATCTGATTATTGCTCATATCCAACTCTTCTAGCATCTCAAGATTCCCAATGGAGCGTGGGAGAGCTAGTAAGTTGGCAAAGTTATTTCCTATGTTCAGCTTTACTAGTGCGGTAGCAAGGCATAAGCTCTCTGGAACTGATTCAAGCTCATTGAAGCTCACATCCATCTCCTTCAAGTTTGACAAAGACGCCATCGTGGTTGGAAGTCTGCTAATGTTGTTGTATCGTGCAGTGATAACTTCCAACAACTCAAGCTTCCCAACTGCCTCCGGAAGACATTTCAAGCGGTTGTAATCTGCCCGCAGCTCAACAAGAAGAGAACAGCTGCCAATTGTATATGGGAGCTCTTCAATATCATTTGTCTCGATGTTCAATTTCTTTAAGTTGATAAGATTTCCAATAGTGTCCGGAAGGAACGATAGCCTGTTGGAACTCAAGTCAAGCTCCGCAAGCCGTGCTAACCTTCCAAAAGTGGACGGCAAAGATGTCAATTCATTTGCTCTCAAGTCCAGATATAACAGGTTGATAAGATCACCAATGGCATCGGGAAGTTCAGCGATCCGATTCGAGTGAAGATCCAATTTAGTCAAAGAGGTAAGATTGCTGATTGTGGTTGGCAAGGCAATGATACGGTTTTCCGAAAGATCTAGAGATGTCAGAGTAGAGAGCTTCCCTAAAGTATCAGGAAGCCAATTGATTTGATCTGCAAGCTTGTTCTGAAGGTCAAGATCCTTAGTACCTTTCTTTGAAGAGACTTCAATTAAGGCAGCAAGTCTAATAAGACTTAGTTTCTTCTCACTGTCTTCTCCTGATTAATATTTCATGCAAAAGAAATTGGTATTAGTACATTACTTCAACACACGACAAATAAATGTTATTTGATGGGTAAACCAAAACCCGACGCGAAAATTTTCTTGTAAACTTTCTACTTGCCAATAATGCAATATATGACATTAACCTCATCAAAATCAGCATCCAAAGCATTTATCCCAAATTGTTGGGGGTCGTCTATTTTAATCATTTTCCTCCATTCGGCTCTTCTAAGGGTCATGTCCGAGGGAGACCCCAATGGATTCATTTCAAACAGATCCGGCAATGTATCAAAGGAAGCCTCGTCGTTTATGCGGGCATGGGGCGTGCAGTGAAAATATAAGTCATTAAGATCACCACAACGAAGTTGAAATCAACATCCATCATGGAAACACATTAGAATCATGTCTAATTGTCATGTCATTGAAGTTGTAACAAGTAACTATTGGTAATAGCTTCGTCTAGATTTGCTAGTTGAACAAAAAGGACAAATAAGTACACATAATTTGGAACAGAAGAGACATCATTCTCACCAGACGTAGTTGGTTGACTAATCATGGAGCTCTTCAACACTCCTCGAGAAGAGAAGTTCAAATCGGCACCGGCCGAATCATTGACATACATAGACGACTTTGCTTTCTTGACATAGCTATCGTCTCTGGTGAGACGCTCACTACTAGTCCTCTCTATCACCTTCTCCGAATAACGAACACTAGTACCACCTCCACCGCTCAAAGAACCACCACTGGAGCTCGAAGGGACGCACCCGGACGCCCTCTGGATCAATTCGTCGAACGCTATGTGGGCATTTTCCAGATCGAGGAGCTTGACAGCCTCCCTCTTCTGTTCCTTGCTCTCGAACTGCACCAAGCTCTTCTGCATCTCCTGGAGAACGAAGAAGAGCTCTTCGGGGATCTCGGCCCCCTTCTTCTGCTTCGAGATCGCATCGATCCGCGACTCCTTGTCCTTGTCCACGCTCCGCACCACGGCCACCGCGGCCTCCACCTCCTCGATGCTCGGTCTCGGCGGAAGACAACGGTGGAGATTCATGATCTCTCCAATGGCGTCGTCGACGGATTGAAGTAAAGGTCCCATATTTTACTCAAAATTCAGCAGACCCAGATTGAAAAAAGCCAAACCCACCCCAAAAAATGAAAAAGAAAAAAGAACTGATTTTACACTCAAATTTCAGCAGACCCAGACCGAGAAAATCGCAATTCAGCAGACACAGATGGAAAGAAGAGAAACCCGCATCAAAAATTCATTTTTTTTACTGAAAACTCAGCAGGCCCAGATGAGAAAAAACAAAGAGCCACATAAAATAAAATAAATCAAACTTTTAGTCAAAATTCAGCTGACAAAAGGGGAGAGGGTGAAGAATTTGAGTCAGAATTATGGACGTTTGTATAGAGAGGAACTGAACTGAACTGAAATGAAATGAATTGAACTGAATTGGAATTGGAATTGGAATTGAATTCGAGCAGAAGAATTCATTCCAAAGGAGAAGATGAGCAAAGTGCCAACAAAATCAGCAGCAACAGCAAACTCAAATCCCCCACTGATTCAATGAACCATGCCAAGATGCCAACAATAAAGAGAGAGGAAAAGAACCCGAAGGAAGCAAAAGCTGACTGAGTTCTTTAACAACAGAGAGAGAGAGAGAGAGAGAGAGAGAGAGGGAGGGAGGGTGGATTTTTCTTTGGATCCTTTCTCTCTCTAAAATTCTCTGATTCTAGAGAGAGAGAGAGAGAGAGACAGCTGTGATTTGGAGATAATTATTGGCGAGGGAGCTGTGGGATTTATTTTTCTATAAAAAAAAAAAAGATTTTTTTGGCAATTTTTACGGGCATTATATTTTTTGTTTAAGGCGGTCCATTACTTCATGATAGTCCAGATTTTTACAAATTTTACTAAGAACAGTCAGTCTAACCGTCCAAACCTTTCCAAAATTCTTTATTCTAAATTTTTATTCTCTCTCTTCAAATTCTCAAACCTCTCTCTCTTTCTTATTCAAATTCACTTCCCCCTTTCTCTCCAACTCCTCAATTAGGATTTTGATTACAAGCAATGGCACACAAACCTTATTCAAATCTATGTATGTATCCAATATTCTTCCTCCATTATGATTTTAATTTTATTTGTGTAAATTTAATTTTATTTTCATGAATCCTTGTTAATGCCTAAAATAGTTATATAAATTTGTTTAGAACTAATTTTGGGTTGATAAACGAACTGATGAACCATAAAAATTAAGATTGTGGTTTCAAAAAACCGAACAGAGCAAAAGTCGGATTTCAAACCTACAGGACTGTAGAAAAATTTTACAGTCCTATAGTATATATAGGACTGTAGAAAAAACTACAGTTCTATTGTATATTTAGGACTGTAGGTAAGATTACAGTCCTATTGTATATGTAGGACTACAGTCCTATTGTATATGTAGGACTGTAGGAAAGACTACAGTCATGTATTATATATGGACTGTAGAATTTCCTACAGTCATGTATATAAATTAGAATGTAAAATTTTCTTACAGTCCCAGTTGTTTATCTGTATATCTGAAATTATTTATTTATTTTTCAGTAAATCGGTAGCTGTAAGAAGAAAACGACCCACAGTATCGTCGCGCAAGGAACGCGGTGTGGAACGTGTGGTATTGCCGAACCCGAGCCACATAGACAAGTCATTGCACCATCGCGCAAGTCTCGTTTGAAGAAACCGGCTCCTCCTACTCCTCCGTCTGCTTCCTCCTCCGAGGAAGACGTGCCTACTACCTAAACCCGGCCAGATGATGGTTCAGGACCTTCTCAGCAGCTGACTAGTCCAATTTTGACTCGTCCAAAAGGTTTCTTTATGTTGTTGTCGTTCGATATCCATATTGCATTTAAAATATGGAAATAGCCGGTATGTACACTTCGTTATGAAAAATAAAGTTTTGATTTAGATTACTAAATATTTCAAGAAGCTAATTTGCTTCGATTATTAACTTTTCAAAGGACCTATCGTTTGTTCACGACGGTCGTGAACCACGAAAAGAAGTGCAGTAGCTGGCAGTTGACAAATTGGGGGAAGCCGCCAGGAACAAAATTATTCCTACAGTTTGCACTGTCACGCCCCAGTCCCAAAATACGTAGGACCAGGAATACGCAACACGCCAGCTACGCATTCGACCAGACTCTGGTCTGACTCGAATACGTATAAGCTGTAAACTACTGGTAACTATCTAAATAATCCAGTAAATATAACCATCTATGTCTCAATCCACAATGAACAAAAATATACAAGAAAGAGCTACATGTGCTAAAGTCGGCCGCCCAATAACACACAAACTCGAATAGACTCGAAAAAAAATATGAGTCTATAAAAACTAGGCTACAACAGCAGATGAATAATAATATGAATAAAACAACCATAATGCCGGTAGAAATGATATGAGTACCTGGTACAAATGCCCGCAAGACATGCAACTCCATCAACAACTCCAAATGCTCCGTAATCGTCTATGCTGCAAAACTGGCAGGGGACCAGGTCCTCAGAGGGACGTAACAAGGTACAAAAATACAGCATGACGAGTATAACAGAAAGAAGCAAGTGCAACGATGGTGTAATCTAGCATAACCAACTAAGTGAGACACAGTTTAAAGACAATGTTCGACGCTTGGGCTATCCAAAATAAAACCGTAGCTCCGGACACGGAAACACACGGGACGTACCGCAGCTCCGGGCAAAGAGTCACACGGGTGATACAACTACTCTAGATACATGATCACTACAGAAATAATACATATACATATATAAGCGCGTGCAGAGGAGCCCAAACGTCTAGTAACTGTCTTCCCCTTCCCAAGCGGTCAACGATTGTGCGCTGAACCTGAACCTCTATCTAGCAGTCTCGTCATACTAAGGTAACTATCAGTCAATGCGACCCTTAGGTTGTCCCAGGTTTCGGTCATGTCACGCCCCAGTCCCAAAAATGCCGAGGGACTAGAGAAGCGTGGCAATGGCCAGCAGCACGCACCGATGGACAACCCAATTTAATGGATCCATCAGGGCATGCTTAAGTTATAGCCTAACAGGAAATAGAGCAATATTACAGGTCACAGACTAATCTAATCTCATCCACAACAGATAATCACAGATAAAGACAGGGTAATGCAAATAAAATAAGCTGATCTCAATAAATATCTCGGGAAACAATCCGAGAATATGTCTGGTACAACAATGCAAATAGACAGGAAATAAACAACTGGAATTAGAAATAACTGACTACATACAGCCACTGCTCATGAGAAGTCCTCTGGTACGATCTCGTCCTCAGATCCTGGTACAGCTCCTGGAAGTGCTCCTGTACGGCGTATCTCTGGATGGTTCTCTTCGGCTATACCTGGGCACATAATCCGGATCCAGGTCCTCAAGGGACAGCAAGGTACAGAAAATACAAGCCAAAATATAAGCAGTGCAAAAATAAATAAGCAATAGGGTGAACTATATAACCAGCTAAGTGATATGCAGTATGAGAGCAGTACAGGAAACTCAGGCTGAAACTACTACAAGCTCTGTGTCGGGGAGCCGGTAGCAGTGATATCATGTAGTTGTCTAGCTCGTAGTGAGACTTAAGACGCCGGCATAATATAACCTCAACCTGTAGCCTGTGTGTCTCTCCCCACCCCATGTAATCACGCATATCATGACCATAACGTCTCATGTCCATGTCAGCGGGATTATAGCTAATGCAGCAAGTCATAATGTCTATAAAATATCTCTGTCAAGTCCTGCATCCTATACAGAATCACCATGAATGTCTCAGGAAGACTCTGTCTCATGAATAGTGTCAAGTGTCCTGGGTTCTGGAGTACTTATTAAGACAAGTACGAGCATTATCGGGTCTCAATATCCATCTCTATATGACGTTACACAACTCCGCGTACGGAGTTGGCACCCGACTGGTAATCGGACGCTAAGTACGCCACTCGGTCCTAGGTTTTAACAGTTAAACAGGTTTATATGCATTCAGGCAAGTTCTAGAACAGGAATTACTGCTAATGGCAAACTTTACTTGCCCACTGATGTATAAACAAGTCAATGAAAATAAATAGCAAGCTGCAGGGTTTGGCAAGGTACACTTGCCTGTGGTTCCGGCTATGTTTGCAGTTCTGACTTCGGCGGGAATTGCAGGCGGTACTCCGGTTGCTGAAACAAATATCACCATCAGATCCAGAAAATATCAATCAGCTAAAAACGCCTGTCCTTGGATCCAATTTGGAGACAAGGGCAGAAACGACAGTTTCGGGTCAAAACGGGGTCCACATGTGGGTCCACTTTGCACCGAAAAATGCGTCCGGGTCAACGGTCTCCAAATTAACCAAACTTAGTGTCAACAGGTCAGAAACGCTGATACGAACCCAACGGAACTTTCAGAATTGAATTCCGATGAGCCGTTCACAAAATCGCCCGTCGAGCGGGGCCTGTGGGACCCACGACACGCGATTTCGTCAACGTTCTCAGAATTGAACCAAACTTGACCCACAGGACCAGCGTATCGCTACGAGTCCGATGGCGCAAGTTTCGTCTCGATCCGACGAGTGTACACAAAGTTAGGATGAATTACAGAAAAGTCGGATACGGGATGATGTCCGCGGATACGCGTTGATTCCGGTGTGCACGCACACCCGAATCAGATTTCACGAAATCCCACACGTCTGTATCGACGAGGCGCACGTATCTGTGAAGACCGCACGCGACCAAGTCGTCCCGTTTGGCGGGGCGTACTCGGTTCCGGGGGTAAACAGGGCCTGGGTTTTTCCTGTTTTTGGATCGCGGTGTGCGATCACCACAGGACGCGATGTCCCGAACAGTTTGTCCGGACACCGAGAGGGTCATACAGGCTTCGCAACGCAATTTACGGAATCGAAAACAGAGCTACGAGCAAAAGGATACACGCACCTGAAGGGGGTCCTCGGAAACCGGATCGAATTGTGTCCGACACGACACAGGACACGTATCCTGTGTCGGACACGGGGGGGGAAAGGAATTAGGGTTAGGGCTTCAGGCCGAAGCCACTGCCGGAGCTCGGCGGAGGGGCGGTGCGGCGGGCGGCCGGAGGCGGCGTACTGGGCAGCGCAGGCGGCCGGCGGCGGCTGCTGCGGGGTGTGGGCCGCTGCGGGGGAAGGAGGAAGGAGAAGGGCTGCGGCCTGCGCCGGTGGAGGGAGGCGGTCGGGGCCGGAGCTAGGGTTCAGGGGAGGTCGGGTTTGGGGGAGGAAGACGGAGAGGCGTCGGGTTTTTATAGGGGGATGGGGGCCGGAGTAGGCGGGGAGAGGGGCGGTGAAGGCAGAGCGAGGGGGTGGCGTGGCTGGCCGGGCGGCGCCGCGCCGGCGGCGGAGGCGGCGCGAAGGTCAGGGAAGAGGGGGTCGTGGGGGAGAGAGTGGGGGTCGGGTCTGGGCGCGGGCGGGTCGGGTGGCTGACAGACCCGACCCGACCCGATAGGTGCTGGGCTGGGTCGGGCCGGCCTAATGGGCCGCGGGCCGGTTTAATTATTTTTAAAAAAAAATCTATTTAAATAGATAAATAATTATTAAATAATTAACTAAATAAATATTTAATTAAATAAATACTTTTAGGGGTTTTAAAAATAGGTCCGGGGTCCGATAAATTTCAGAAAAATTGTCCTAAGTCCAGTTTTTCATTTTACATCCAAAAATATTATTTTCATAATATTTTAATATCATTTATTATCATTTAAAAATCATTTAAATATTAAAACCCTGTTTTTAAATTACAGAAAATTTCAGAAAATTGTGAAAAATCCAGTTTTGAAAATTTTAAAAAATCAGGGGGTTTACAATCTACCCCCCTTAAGAGGATTGCGTCATCGCAATCAAAGAATAACCAGTCAGCAGAGATGACACGGTCGCAGGTATCGTTTGAAAGCACATCACAAGAGACTTCAGGGAAATACCATTTCCCTAAGATTGAAAGTTTATACTTTACAGGAAAATCTAGTTAAAACTATACTTTTATAAAAACCAGGTTGTTATTAACAAGTTGCAAATTACTAGGTTGGGGCTGAGGTCACGAACCAAGAGGCACGAGCTACAACAAGACTAAAAACGGATAACTATGAATCACTTACGCGCATCAGCTACTCCACGAGTCTGCGCGTTCTCCACGGTCATCGTCAGGGCTTGCTCGCGTCCTTGCAGTCGATTCTTCTGCTGTTGAGCCTGTTGGAAGAGTATTTCCTGGGGTATCAAGGGTGGCCTCGGCTGATACCCTGCTGGAGCTGGTGGTAGGACTTCTTGAACTTTCGTTTGCGGTGCTTCCAATGCTGGAGAGGTTGGCCTCGCTTGCTGGTTACCCTTTGGTGCTCTGTCTCGACGCTCAGGGCATTCCTTTAATAAATGCTGACTGGATCCACAGACTATGCATAATCTCTTCTTTCGTCTGCACTCGTCTTCAGTATGGCCTCGCTTGCGACAATATGGACAAACAGGTATTGTCTGTGGAGATGCTTCTGGTGGCTGGTGTACGTGAGGTCTTTTTGCAACTTCTTCTTGTTGTGCTGAAGTGGAAGTCCGTTTCAGACTAGTCTCTCTCCTGATGACGCGCTCAATGCGTCGCGCTGCAGCAAGAACGTCCGAGTACGAAGTAGGTACAACGGATCCAATTAGTTTCTGTAGCTCAATGTTTAGTCCGTCAAAGAATTTCTCAGCCTTCTCTTCCTCTGTCGGGATCAATGTTGGAGCGAAGCGACTTAGACGAATGAACTCAGCGTTGTACTCTTCCACCGTCTTAGTATCCTGAGTAAGGTGATTGAACTTGTCCCGAAGTTCTGATCGAGCGATAGCTGGAATGTACATCTCCTGAAAGAGTCTAGAGAACTCTTCCCAAGTGACTCGGTCTGGTCCGAGTTGCGCTTCCTCAGATAGCCACCAGTAATGTGCATTGTCCGTCAACTGCATTCTGACGGCAGCCATCCAACGTTCCTTTGGAAGCTCAGCTGCTTCTAGTTGATGTTGAGTGTTGGTGAGCCACTCATGAACTTCAGTGGGCTCTTCTTTGCCTGAGAATGTACGGGACTTCAGCTGTCGAAAGTCGGTGATAGAGCCTGTTGTTGGCCGTCGAGCTGGTAGGTTGGCCTGCTCCAGTACAGTTATTAGGCTGTGACTCAACGCCTCTTGTTGAGCTTGCATTATTGCATAGACCATTGAAAACATCTGCTGTCCGTCCATGGCCTGCCCTGGTGGAATTATGGGCATTGATGGAGTAACTGGCGTCGTTGGTGGAATGTCATCTTGCTGGATTCTCGGGGCATGTTGTTGAGCTGACTGTCCTTTATCTACTAGTGTTACTTCATCTTCGTTGGTTACCTCAGCAACTCGTGGTGATGTTATGGGAGTCTCGTCGTTTTCTCGTGAATCCATAACCCTGCAACCAAAATAAACAATCAGAGGTGCACAGGAATCAAGGCAGGATGCAAGTCAAGGAATTAAATTCGAAGTCGATATGGATACCAAGAACGTTTTCAAGCAAGTGGATGAGATCCTAAACTTATCCTATCTTATTTGCAGGCCTGTTCGGTCCCTGAGTTGAAACCGAACAAATTAGTCGTAGACCTGCATGGGCCACCACAAAAACCATGTCACGCCCCAGTCCCAAAAATGCCGAGGGACTAGAGAAGCGTGGCAATGGCCAGCAGCACGCATCGATGGACAACCCAATTTAATGGATCCATCAGGACATGCTTAAGCTGTAGCCTAACAGGAAATAGAGCAATATTACAGGTCACAGACTAATCTAATCTCATCCACAACAGATAATCACAGATAAAGACAGGGTAATGCAAATAAAATAAGCTCTCAATAAATATCTCGGGAAACAATCCGAGAATATGTCTGGTACAACAATGCAAATAGACAGGAAATAAACAACTGGAATTAGAAATAACTGACTACATACAGCCACTGCTCATGAGAAGTCCTCTGGTACGATCTCGTCCTCAGATCCTGGTACAGCTCCTGGAAGTGCTCCTGTACGGCGTATCTCTGGATGGTTCTCTTCGGCTATACCTGGGGACATAATCCGGATCCAGGTCCTCAGGGGACAGCAAGGTACAGAAAATACAAGCCAAAATATAAGCAGTGCAGAAATAAATAAGCAATAGGGTGAACTATATAACCAGCTAAGTGATATGCAGTATGAGAGCAGTACAGGAAACTCAGGCTGAAACTACTACAAGCTCTGTGTCGGGGAGCCGGTAGCAGTGATATCATGTAGTTGTCTAGCTCGTAGTGAGACTTAAGACGCCGGCATAATATAACCTCAACCTGTAGCCTGTGTGTCTCTCCCCACCCCATATAATCACGCATATCATGACCATAACGTCTCATGTCCATGTCAGCGGGATTATAGCTAATGCAGCAAGTCATAATGTCTATAAAATATCTCTGTCAAGTCCTGCATCCTATACAGAATCACCATGAATGTCTCAGGAAGACTCTGTCTCATGAATAGTGTCAAGTGTCCTGGGTTCTGGAGTACTTATTAAGACAAGTACGAGCATTATCGGGTCTCGATATCCATCTCTATATGACGTTACACAACTCCGCGTACGGAGTTGGCACCCGACTGGTAATCGGACGCTAAGTACGCCACTCGGTCCTAGGTTTTAACAGTTAAACAGGTTTATATGCATTCAGGCAAGTTCTAGAACAGGAATTACTGCTAATGGAAAACTTTACTTGCCCACTGATGTATAAACAAGTCAATGAAAATAAATAGCAAGCTGCAGGGTTTGGCAAGGTACACTTGCCTGTGGTTCCGGCTATGTTTGCAGTTCTGACTTCGGCGGAAATTGCAGGCGGTACTCCGGTTGCTGAAACAAACATCACCATCAGATCCAAAAAATATCAATCAGCTAGAAATGCCTGTCCTTGGGTCCAATTTGGAGACAAGGGCAGAAACGACAGTTTCGGGTCAAAACGGGGTCCACATGTGGGCCCACTTTGCACCGAAAAATGTGTCCGGGTCAACGGTCTCCAAATTCACCAAACTTAGTGTCAACAGGTCAGAAACGCTGATACGAACCCAACGGAACTTTCAGAATTGAATTCCGATGAGCCGTTCACAAAATCGCCCGTCGAGCGGGGCCTGTGGGACCCACGACACGCGATTTCGTCAATGTTCTCAGAATCGAACCAAACTTGACCCACAGGACCAGCGTATCGCTACGAGTCCGATGGCGCAAGTTTCGTCTCGATCCGACGAGTGTACACAAAGTTAGGGTAAATTGCAGAAAAGTCGGATACGGGACGATGTCTGCGGATACGCGTTGATTTCGGTGTGCACGCACACCCGAATCAGCTTCCACGAAATCCCACACGTCCGTATCGACGAGGCGCACGTATCTGTGAAGACCGCACGCGACCAAGTCGTCCCGTTTGGCGGGGCGTACTCGGTTCCGGGGGTAAACATGGCCTGGGTTTTTCCTGTTTTTGGATCGCGGTGTGCGATCACCACAGGACGCGATATCCCAAACAGTTTGTCCGGACACCGAGAGGGTCATACAGGCTTCGCAACGCAATTTACGGAATCGAAAACAGAGCTACGAGCAAAAAGATACACGCACCTGAAGGGGGTCCTCGGAAACCGGATCGAATTGTGTCCGACACGACACAGGACACGTGTCCTGTGTCGGACACGGGGGGGAAAGGAATTAGGGTTAGGGCTTCAGGTCGAAGCCACTGCCGGAGCTCGGCGGAGGGGCGGCGCGGCGGGCGGCCGGAGGCGGCGTACTGGGCAGCGCAGGCGGCCGGCGGCGGCTGCTGCGGGGTGTGGGCCGCTGCGGGGGAAGGAGGAAGGAGGAGGGCTGCGGCCTGCGCGGCGGAGCTGGGTGGTGGGGCACGGCGGGTGTGCGACGAGGGACGCGGGGGTCGGCGCCGGTGGAGGGAGGCGGTCGGGGCCGGAGCTAGGGTTCAGGGGAGGTCGGGTTTGGGGGAGGAAGACGGAGAGGCGTCGGGTTTTTATAGGGGGATGGGGGCCGGAGTAGGCGGGGAGAGGGGCGGTGAAGGCGGAGCGAGGGGGTGGCGTGGCTGGCCGGGCGGCGCCGCACCGGCGGCGGAGGCGGCGCGAAGGTCGGGGAAGAGGGGGTCGTGGGGGAGAGAGTGGGGGTCGGGTCTGGGCGCGGGCGGGTCGGGTGGCTGACAGACCCGACCCGACCCGATAGGTGCTGGGCTGGGGGCCCCTAATGGGCCGCGGGCCGGTTTAATTATTTAAAAAAAAAAATCTATTTAAATAGATAAATAATTATTAAATAATTAACTAAATAAATATTTAATTAAATAAATACTTTTAGGGGTTTTAAAAATAGGTCCGGGGTCCGATAAATTCCAGAAAAATTGTCCTAATTCCAGTTTTCCATTTTACATCCAAAAATATTATTTCTATACTATTTTAATATCATTTATTATCATTTAAAAATTATTTAAATATTAAAACCCTGTTTTTAAATTACAGAAAATTCCAAAAAATTGTGAAAAATCCAGTTTTGAAAATTTTGAAAAATCAGGGGGTTTACAGGTCATGATATTAGTATCAGGATACAGGAAATCCTGCACGATGACAGTGTCTGAATGTGTCCTAGGGTTACGATATACTCAGGTACGTACATCGAGGTATTACGAACATCTATCATTCATTACCAACGTTACCGACGAAAGTCTGGACCCGGTTGTGACCCGGACGCGAAGTAACTATTCTAATCAAACTCGCGCACAATGCATATAATAAAATAATAAATATCTGGTAACTGAAATACAGGGTAGCAAGGTACACTTGCCTGGATCCGGCTGCTGAAGATGGGTCTCCGGTACAACGTCCATGTTCGCGGGTCCCATATTACCTAGAGACAAGATACAAGCTCAATCAATAGACTATCACGTGACAAAAAAAGGATTTGACACACGTCTAATCATATGCTCAGACCCAGCTACAACTCACTTGGACACGAAGCTAGAGGGTTGACCTAGGTTATCCCAGGTAGGTTATATCTAATAAGATCAGTCACAGTATACTATCATCAGACAATCCTCAATCATATACCATCATCTACCATTTGTCTTAAAACTACTCATCGATCAAATTTATTACTATTCCTCAGTCTTTCATCACTGACTAATGGTTTGTTGTTACACCCATTCCACAATCATTCACCTGCTGCTAATGTCCATCAATATTTTGTTATCATTGTATTATCTCAGCAACAATTTAATATGCTCATCACAATGATCAAAATACATACATTAATTTGGACAACACCTAAAATGTCTCATATGGCACTTAAAACCTAACCATTAAGTGTATATATTATATAACCCTCGCATGTATATATTTTATATCCTTCACCCATGAACATCAATGCATATTATAATATGTATTAATCCTAAATCCCACATGCATATATTAAACTAAAATAAATTGATTTTATTTACCACCATTCAAGCATATTATATCAGGTATTAAACCTAAGATCTCATATGCATATATAATCCCAAAATCCCAATACAAATATGTAACCCTTAACTAAATCCATTTTATTCTCAAACCCAAAACTCAATGCAATACTATGAACCCTAACTAAGTTATAAGCAACAACAATAAAAATACTACACTACACTACAACTATAAGTAGAGGGGGAAGGGGTTTACCTCGGCGAGGTGGTGGTGGTGTTGACCGGTGCGGGGTGGTTGTGCTGGTGGTGTGGGGGAGATGCTGGAGGTAATGGGGTGGTGGTGCTGGTGATGATGTTGATGATGGTGAGAATGGTGAAGATGATGAAGAAGATGGTGGAGGGTGGCGGTGAAGAGTGGTGGTACGGCTGGTGGTGTGGGGGAGAATGTGACGAAGGGTGGTGATGGAGACCGACGGAGAAGGAGGAGGTGGTCGAGGTCGGGTCGACTGGAGTGTTGGCCGAGGGGGGTGATGGTGCTGGTGGCGTGTAGTGGTGCGGGTGGAGGCAGCCGCTGGAGGAGGTTGGTGGCAGCGGGGTGGTGTTGCTGTGGAGAAGTCGTGGTGGTCAGCTGGTGGTTGTTGGCTCTCCAGGGAAGAAGCTGGCCAGAGGGGGTTGATGTCCGGTCGGGTGAAGTGGTCACACAAAGAAGAAGAAGTGGAGAGGAAGAAGAAGAAGGGAAGTATGGAGTATTCGGCTGTGGGTTTTTGGTGAGGAGGGAGGAGAGAGGAGGTGGGGTGATTTCTCAAGTATGGAGATTAGGGCCTGCTTGGGGAAGTGTGTATGAGGAGACATTATATAGGGAAAGGTGATGGGTGTGTGGGGTGAGGATGCTCCAAATTCAAATGGATGGCTAGGATTCATTATGAGGGAATTGTGTTCACACAATGGAGAGGGAGGGGTGAGGTTGGACCGGTCAAGGGGGAGAGGGGTGGTTTCTTCATTAGTTTGAACCAATGAGGGGATGACACCTAATGCAATTTTTGTAAATTAGTCTCCTAAGTTTGGGTATTTGCACAGACACATGAAATGATAAAAAATTTGTGGAAGAATTTGTGTTTGGTATTTTGTAGGGTGAGGGGGTGTTGTGTGTTTTGTATGGGCTTAATTCATGGGACATTGGGTTAAGTTAGGATTAAAAATAGGATTAGTCAAAGTTGGTATCCCCATTTAAATTAAAATAATTTGTCATGTGCTCTTAAATTAAATGGGGGCACATGGGATCTCAATTAGGAGTGACACAAAGATCATGAACGGTGTAGGCTTGGTGTCAGTCTTGGACCCTTTAATTGGTCCGGCTCAACGGGTTGAGTTGGTGTCTCAAAATTGATGGCAACGACACAGGTGCGCGACACAGGATTAAATATGGATTGGTTACGGAAAGTTGTACGATTAAATTAGAGCACAAAGGATTATGATTTTGAGTGACAGAAAAGTCCAGCGCCTAAATTGGCATGTCAAGTCTAGAATGCAACAATAAGTTGAAAATTATGGGCTAATGTTGGGCCCCGAATATTTCAACAACGGTAGGACGCACCAAGGGTTTAATTAAAGAATCAGACATCTGAAAAATCTTAATTCTAAACCTCAACTATCTGCTGCTAAACCAAAAATTTCTAACCCAAAACCTGTCTATCTATAAAAATAAAAGAAGGGGTTTACATGCATAATTTGGCCAAGTACGCGTACCATATGGTGGATACTGCACTTATATCATCATTCGTAGAGCATTGACATCCATAGACCAATACTTTCCATCTCCCAACGGGGGAGATGATGATTACTTTGGATGACATCCATCACATATTAGGCCTCAATGTCCAAGGTCGGGTCATGATGAATGATATATTTGTTGAGAAGGACTTATCGTGGCATGAACACGTCATCGATATTGTATCAGATTCTCTTAGAGTTGACGATAGTAGTTTTAGAACCCATCAAGATTTCAAGAAGTCATATGGTATTCCTTTGAAATATTTGGAAGAGACATTCAAAGACAAGGAGGCCGAAGGGGAAATTATCGATAGGGCGGCCCGTGCATACATGCTTTTCGTCTTAGGAGTTGTCGGCATTCCGGACAAGTCCGAAACTTTGATTCATGCCAGATATCTATTAAATTTTTTCAACATCGATACCGTGGATAAAATTTCTTGGGGCAGCGGTATACTAGCATACATTTACCGCGAGCTTGGTACAGCATCCCGCTTCGGTACAAAGACATTAGCAGGATGCCAGACTCTACTCTATGTAAAGAAATATCTTTGCTCCTTTAGTTTTATACATAATATATATTTTGTTGTTAAATTGTTGACTATAAGTACATGTATGCAATAAAGCAGGAGGCCCATCGTATGTCGATGTAAACAGCCACAAACTTCGGGATCAAAGCCCACGAAGTTTTACCTACCTATCTCCTTAAATAATAAGTCCAATGCCTTGTGAGATATTGCATTCATTAAACCATCCAAGAGGGGTTTATTTATATGTTCATGCTTTGCAATATTCAGGCTCATCTCAAATGATGCCTTAATATCGTTTATCGTCTGATCTAGCATTAAATTGATAGCTTTCCAAACGGAGACAAAATTGTCGACCGATAAACTTAGATGTTGTTTTAATTTTGCGTGTGATGCTTCAACCCGGTTGGTGGTCACTGTGCCATAATACTTTACCTTATTCATCCATGCTAAGATAAAGTGTTCTTCATGCGGTTTTAGCCATGTATCTTTGATATAAGAAATGCATGTCGACTCTCTCATCTCCCACTTTTCTTTGAACAAGTACCATGACGCGTCGTAACTGTCTTTCATACTGGCTCGCCATATATGATTCCAATCATTGTAGAATTTTTCGAAACAGTCTATGTCAATTTTACCATCCATATTTTTAAATTCAACTTACATTGTGATTGGATATTCCGATTGATATGCCAAGTGCATAGTAGTATTTTTGCATGAGGGAAGACGATCGTTATAGCATTAATTAAAGCATATTCTCTGTCAGTAACAAAAATAGACGGCTATTTATGTCCAATGTAAACTATTTTTAGTTTTTTCAACGCCTATGTGTAGTCCTCAAGTTTCTCACTCTTTATGAAGCAAAAAAATAACTGAAAATATTTTTTTCGTAGAGGTGAAGCTAACAACGTGAAAGAGAGGCATCTTGAACTTATTTGTCTTATATGTACAATCAAAAACTAATACATCAGCGAAGGAACTAGCCAAATATGTGCAACCGGGATGAGCCCAAAATAGTAAAAGGACTTCATTACTCTGTGGATGTCTTCTATGGTGGTCCACATAATGATTCTCAGCAAGCAACTTCATTACTTGATGCATCGCCATTCTTGTTTTCTAACTATTGGAGTTTGAATTCGATATTGCGTTGTATATTGACTTTATTGTTAACTTGTTATTCTCGTTTTTGTATCGTGTGACGGAATAAATTTGTTCGGGTGCAACTCCTAAAGCGGAAAATATTCAACTATCTTCCGCTCAACATTGTTCAACCGTCCGACAGGGGATGGCCCGTAAGTTTTTTGGTAATAAGATGATTGTGAATTCCCTTGGACTATCCACTTCACATCTTCTATATTTACAAGAGAGATCTTGAATGGACAACCGCATTTCCTAGTACCATCGCTTATCTTTGGAACTTTTCTTTAGGGAACTATATATTTCTTTCCATGAGACCTGAACAAACTACCTCTTTCACATCCAAGCTCTATAGTTGTATATCCCGGGTGGTTTTGGGCCAATCTTGTGATCACAATGACTATATTATTTTTTTCGTCCAACTTTTCTGCACCAATGTAACGCTTGTTCGTCTAATTCAAAGCAAATATCGGTAGAGAATAAATTGGCTACATCAATGGCAATTGGAGGAGGTACTACAATATCGGAAGATAATAACCCCTACAGTAGAAATTAAAATTAATAAAACTACATAAAATTAAACAAATGCATGCCTGTAAAAAAATAGGACTGTAGGGAATTTTGACAGTCCTAAATTTAACTAGGACTGCATGACATATGATAGTCCTATTGTTACTAAGGACTGTAACATTTACTAACAGTCCTAATTAAAAATTGTACTATCAGTTTGTTGATAGTCCTACTTATTTATAGGACTCACATTCCTACGACAGAAAAATCCGAAATTAATTTGTCAAATTCATTACCAAGAGTGTTTCGGAAGGACCGAGGAGTTCTTCGGGCATAGCAGAAAAAGAATTTAATGTATTAGATAACCCAATTTCTTCGAGATGCATTTTTCTTCTACATTAAACACACATAATTCAATATTTATATATGGACCTAATATTTGAAAAACATAATCATCATAGTTTATTGATGACATACCAAATAATTTTTGAATAGTGTAACTTTTTTGTAGTGGGACTAGGATTTGGACCACCAATCTACACTTTAGGGTTTAGGATTTTAAGAATTGAGAGAAATTAGGTTTTGAAAGAAGAGAGAGCATAGGGAGAAGAGAGCATGGGGAGAAGAGAGAAGAATGAGAAATAAAAACTCTTTGGCTTTTATACCAAAATTTGGGCTACTATCAAGTAATGAAATTGAATGACAAACTTGTAAATATATTAAAAAAAAAATTAGGCCGTCCTAGGTAAAAAAAATGTAGTGCCTTTAGAAATTTCATTTTTTTAGGTGCATTACATTTCTTATTCGTTAGCTGTTAAATTTTTTTTGAGAGAACTGCCAATTTTTTATAATTTTATCTATTACAAAAAAAAATTTGAGAGTGAATTTTTTTATATAATTTTATCTATTTCAATAATAATAAGGCGAGACAATTTAACCATATATATTGATTTGTATAATCACTATGCTAACTCTAATAGCATCATATGATTTAGGGCAACAAGGTTGACAACAATAAAACTTGAAGTAGTCAACCATGGAAATAACATGATTTGAAATTACTAAATGATCCAATAATGCACCATCCTAAGATTAGAATTTAATAAATATTGAATAGAGGGTTCCTGGCTTCTATTTGAAATTAAGGGACTTCGGTATGTTTTACGAGGAAGTGAAGACGAGGATTCGATCATAGGTCCTCCATTCCTACAAAATGGCACAATAACTTAGAGGGTGTAATGCCCCGTTCCGTGTGATGCATTAGAATTGATTATTGACTCGAAGTCTTGGTTGGACTTGGGTTTATGCAGATATTTTGGTATTCTAGATGAAGGCTTTTTTTTGGCAGGTGGTTTTGATTCTTCTCTCATTTACCTTCACACTTAATAAAATGATGCTCTAGTCTTGTTTCTATATGCCATGAGTTATTTATTACCAGGTAAAATGAATCTAGACAGATAAAAGAGAGTAATCTTATTTTTGTTAACTTACTGCTATAGAACATGAAATTATTAAACTGTTGATATAAACTTGTGTAATGTGTAGTGCCCTGCTCCCCGTACGAGAAGCACGACTAAGAAAAACTGTCGGTATCAGTTGATCGGGACATATTGAATTAATATAATTTTCTCGTTATTGATTGGCTTCTTTGGAATCAAGTCCTATATTCAGTAGATCGTGTCGCGAGGAAGGACTCAGCAGCAAAATCACGATGGACCTTTTCGCTGTGTGGTTTTCGTTCCTTGTTTTCGATATCGCTTTTTTGATTTTGCGTTGATTTTATGAATACGTTTTCTTGAATGGTTTCAATGGATTTTATTGCTTGCATTCCTTGAACTTCGCATTCATATCGAATTTTGGGAGAAAAAAAAGATATTAATCATCTGTTGGTGCAATATAGATGATCGCGTAGACGAAGCGCGGCCAAAACACTAAAGAATGTCATTACTCTCCTTAATTTGCCAACTAGTCAGTGGCTTTATTTTTTGTTGACCCTTCTTTCCAAGTCTTCACATTAATCAAAATGACTCTACTGTTGTGTGTTCCGATCGATCGATACCTTAATAAAAATCAAGATAAAAGAAGTAGACTTGAACACCTGATGCATGTCACATAAATTATGAAACTATCATACTATTGCGTACTTGTCCGCTATGAATGTAGTTAATTTATGTTTCAGTTGCAGCTAGAATTTATTCATCTATAATTGTGCAATGAGTAGTGCATACTTTACAATGCGATCACTTAAGCAGGTAGACTATGCTATCAGGTTATGTTGAGTAGTTAAATTTTGTTTATGTTGTCTTGCAGGCTTCGTTTGATAACTTAGTTCTTAGACGTTGCATTGTCATGGATAACTTGTGCAAAAGGTTATGGTTCTACGAACAATCATTGGGGCATTGTGACCGCTTCGACCTAGGTATAACGATGCTAGCTGAAGTTCTAGGATAGGATTAGTCAGGACGTCAAGTAAGGGCTAGCTACCAGAACTAGAAAGGCAATCTTCTTATCTAACATCCATAATGACTTATGGTGCCAGTGGCCCTCTAGGTTTTGCTTAAATTGTGCAAGCTAACAATGTCTTCTTGCCAGGAAAGAATATGGTAAGTCTCGTGCAGGTCGGATAACTCCATCATGGGTAAGATTCACCACTTGGTGACACACTTTATTATGTCCTTTCATTCTTATCGTATGCTTGTAACTTGGACTAAGGAAAGATAGAAAGACCATATAATAATAATGTTGTATGCTTCACATGAATACCGTGTCGATTTGGTGAGTTGGGTTAGCTCGCCCTCACCAGTACATTTCAAATGTGATGACCCACGTTGCAATAAGTGGCACCCAGGGAGTAGCCCCTATCGACCCATTTGAGAGGATGATGCGCATGTTAGAAGCATAATAGGAACTGGTGGCGACTCAACAGAGGCATGCTGAGACACTCTAGAGCCAGTTTGAGGCTAGAATCGAAGCGCAGTTTCAGGCACAACGCAGTCTGGCTAAGGAGTCAAGCCGAGGCGCAACAAAAGAAGGTGGATGCCCTGCAACAGATTGTACAGACACTAGTCTCCAAAAATCATTCTGCATCACGCGACCGTGCCAGTAATAGCTGAGACAATGGGGACCCCAAGAGGCTCAATCGTCGAAGGATAGGATCCCCACCCTTGACATCTCAGAGTTTAAAAAGATGTGCAATTCGACTTTTAGAGGGACTCAGGACCCCTCCGTGGCGTTAGATTGGTTGATCGAGCTGGAGGACGACTTTGAACTGTTAGACATGGACGAGACAGAGAGTCATTTTTGCCAAACTTCAACTCCGTTTAAATGCACATGATTGGTGGGACATGCACAAGCGGTCTATTCTGAGTGAATATGACAAGGTGACTACCTCCTGGTCTATGTTCAAAAAAGCATTCGAAGAGGAGTACCTTTCTCTGTTCGTTCGACATAAAAAGAAAACAAATTCGTGCATTTACAACAGGGGAGCATGACCGTTCGACAATATGCCAAAAACTTCAACCAGCTCGCCAAGTTTGCCAGATCCTACCTCCTCGATGCCGCAAGCTGATCTCAAAGGTTTAAAGAAGGATTACGACCTTCTATCCAAGTACATGTCATCGTTCCGCAGTATCGGACCATACGGGAGTCCCTCAACCACGTTATCTTCCTAGAGCCGCAGTATCCTCTGGTTCTTGTCGGTGCTGTACGAAGTTCCAACCACAACTGCCCTAGAAATGCAGGAGATAATAGCGTACAGAAGTACCACAACTACGACGATTATTAGGGTCTAAACCCAGTAAGGAACCATAGGCTTCATTGTATAAAGTGGAACCGTGGCAGACACATCGCCCGAGACAGTCGCATACCAAATAGAGGATGCTTCAAGTATGGTTGCCCTGACCACATAGGATGGGACTGTCCAGACAGAGGACCAAACTAGCGCCCGCCATAATATTGTCCATAGAAAAATTAGGGCCAAGCTACTCGAGCTAACCCGATAGCACCACAGAATTTGACAGGCCGAATCTAAGCTCTGACCCAGAAAGAGGTGTTCGCTTCAAACACAGTGGTGTCAGGTATATTGCTTTTCAATAATATTTTATTTTGGGTATTGTTTGATTCTGGTGCTACTCATAGTTTTATATCGGAGAATTTTGCCACGGAACACAAGTTTCCTATGTCACCGCTAGGTCTTAATCTTAGCATTAGTACCCCGTTAGGCACAAAATTGCATGCTCACTCAGTCTGTAGAAATGTTTGTATTTGTATTCGAGGTAGGATATTATCTCTCGATGCGATAGTCCTGGACATCAAGGATTACGACATAATCTTGGGAATAGATTAGCTCGGTGCTTGTTCAGCCACAATCGATTGCACAGAAAAGTGAGTCGTGTTCCACCCGAGAGACCGAATTCTGCTACTCGTGTGGGCAAGCGTCGAAAGGGTCGAACGCATATATGGTAATTTTTGTAATATTTACTCTGCGGATGCTACATTCTTGATGCGAAGGGTATTTAGCGTCCGTTCGAGACACTCGACAGGATGGTGCAAACATAGAATATATTGGCAGAATTCTCTAACGTGTTTCCAGACGAACTACCCAGCATATCACCCGATCGAAAGATTGAATTCACTATCGATACATTTCCAAACATTCGACTGATTTTCAAGGCTCCGTACAGAATGGCCCCTGCATAATTGAAAGATTCGAAGGTCCAATTATAAGAGTTAGTTGCCCAGGGATACATTTGGCCTAGAATCTCTCCATGAGATGCACCAGTATTGTTCGTAAAGAAGAAGGAAGGAACAATGCATGGGATACCTGATCGAGAGATTGAATTCACCATCGACATATTTCGAAACACCCGACTAATTTCCAAGGCTCCGTACAGAATGGCCCCTAAAGAATGAAAAGAGCTAAAGGTCATGTTACAAGAGTTAGTCGACCGAGGATACATTCGAACTAGCGTTTCTCTGTGGGGTATGCCATTATTATTCGTAAAAAAGAAGGACAAAACGATGTGGTTGTGCATAGATTATCGATAGATGAACAAAGTCACTATCCAAAACAAATATCCACTACCGAGAATCGACGACCTCTTCGATCAACTGCAAGGTGCATAAGTATTTTCGAAGATAGACCTTCGTTCAGGTTACCATTAACTCAAGATCAAACCAAACGATGTACCAAAGTCAGCATTTCATACTCGTTATGGCCACTATAAATTCCTGGTAATGCCATACAGATTGACGAACACTCCCGCCGCTTTCATAGATCCGATGAATTAAGTATTCTGATCATTTCTCGACAAGTTTGTGGTGGTATTCATTGATGATATCTTGGTGTACTCGACAAGCAACGAAGAACACGCGGAGCACTTGGGGACCATACTTTGGACCCTTCGAGACAACAAGCTATGTGCGAAGCCGAGAAAGTATGAATTTTGGCTGACTAGTGTATCATTTCTTAGGCACGTCATCTCTGCGGAAGTCGTCACTGTCGATCCGAAGAAAATAGAAGCCATTTTTGATTGGAAGCGACATATGTCCGCCACTAAAATTTGAAGCTTTCTCGGTTTTGCAGACTACTACAGACGATTTGTAAAAGATTTTTCAAAGATAACATTGCCTCTGACCCGCCTCACTCATAAGTGAGTCACATTCGAGTGGTCGGACGACTATGAAGCTTCCTTCGAGGAGTTAAAGCAGTGGCTCGTCTTAGCTCCAATCTTGCGTACTTTCGGAAGGGCCAGAAGGGTTTTAGATTTTTCAGCGATGCGTCAGGTCAGGGCTTGAGATGTGTGCTCATGTAGAGGAATAAAGTGATAACTTTTGCCTTAAGACAGCTAAAGCAGCACGAAAAAAATTATCCTACTCATGACTTAGAATTGGTGACAATTATGTTTGCTTTAAAATTGTAGCGGCACTACCCCTATGGTGTGTCTTACAAAATCTATATCGATCACAAGAGACTAGCAGACGCCTTGAGTCGGAAGTTTATGGGATCCCTATCCATTAATCACAGGCTACTGAATGATTTAGAAGAAATGGATATCAAACTCCGAGTTCGATACCGAGGGGCACAACTGGTTCAATTGCGACTTGAATTGAGTCTGCTCGAAAGGATCAAAATAACACAGGGGTCCGACAAATTCCTGCAAAAAATTTACGGACAGATATCCATGGGTAAGTCGGTCGAGTTTTCAGAATCCAAAGACAAGACCTTATGACTAAAGTGCAGGTTATGCTTCCCGAATGATGAAGCTTTCCGAAAGAAAATTATTACAGAGGCTCATTTTGCGGGCTATGCGTTACATCCTGGCATTATGAAATTGTATAAAGATCTTTGCACAACTTTTTGGTGACACCACATGAATAAAGATGTGGCACTCTTCGTGTCGCAATGCATGGCCTATCAGAGGGTGAAGGTTGAGCACCAGCGGCCGGAAGGAGAAATGCAAAAACTTTCCTTTCCAGAATGGAAATATGAGCACATCAGCAAGGATTTTATTGTTAGCTTGTCGAAGACACAATGGGAGAATGATATTATTTGGGTCATCGTCGATCGATTAACCAAGTCAGCGCACTTCATCGCTGTCAAAGTTTCTTTTAGCGTCGTTCACCTCGCTTAGATTTATCGAGACAAGATAGTTCAGTTGCACAGAGTTCCAGTATTTATCATCTCAGATCGAGATGGACGATTCCTATCGCATTTCTGGGGTAGCCTTAAGTCGGCTATAATGACCAAGTTGAAGTTCAGTTCAATCTATCATCCTCAAATCGATGGTCGAACATAATGGGTAAATTAGATTCTCGAAGATATGTTACGGCTCTGTGCGATGGATTCAAAGTCAAGTTTGTACGTTTAACTACTGTTGGTAGAATTTTATACAACAATACGTACCATTCCAGCATTCAAATGGCTTCATATAAGGTTTTGGATAGGTGAAAGTGTAGGTCACCAATCTATTAGGATGAAGTTGGGGAATGATAGATCCTTGGCCTGGAACTAGTTTAGCAAACAGTCTAGAAAATTTGGTTGATTCGCGAGCGACTGAAAGTAGCGCAAAGTCGACAGAAAAGTTATGTGGATACCCATCGATGACCCCTCGACTTTATGGAAGGTGATCACGTGTTTCTTAAAGTAACGTCTATGTGAGGAGTCACAAAATCTGGAGAAATGGGAAGCTAAGTCCAAGATTTGTTGGTCCGTTCAAAATTCTTAAGCGAGTCACCCCAGTTGCCTATCAGATTGTCGTGTCACCGACGTTATCAGATGTGCATAATATTTTCCATATCTCGCAGATGCAGAAGTACGTGCACAATCTGAGTCATGTAGTAGGGTGGAGCCGTATCGCAAGTATTGACACGGACATATAGTTGTGTATTTAATTCTTCGTATTGTCCATAATTATTATTTTAGACTTGATCGTGTTCTTCGAGATACGTTTGGTTGTGTGGTAGAGCCGTATCGCAAGTATATCATAGAATGAGTGTGATACGGGTGCGGTACACTCCACGTGTTTGCTTTATTGCATTTAAATTCATGTGACTTGGTATTATATATTAGTATGATATATTATATGATTGTGTGCATGTGCATGTGTAAATGTATATGTATCTCTATAGTATTATATAGATATGATTATAACTAGTGATACATATATATATAGTATAGATGTCTCGACCCGCACCCGGATATTCGGGCACGAGTACGTGGTTACGCCTAGCCTACGCCGCAACATCGGCGGTAGAACGTTGTCTGGGTCATTTCTAACTATCTAACATCTCAACCATATAATATGATACATGTCAATCATCTTAACTCTAAACGGAGGAACAATATGGTATCTCACAAGTAACTAATCACAATCACAAAACAAACTAAGGAAGATAAAGCACGAATGGAATAGCGAAGGAAAGAATAAGATACAATCCACAATCTGAACTAATATACAACTGTGAATCTCAACAAATAGTCTAATACATGCCAACACAAATAACTTGACCTTCTTGGGCTCTGTAACTAAGTCCTCCTGTTCTATAGGAGTATCCTCTATAGGTACGTCGTCCTGCCGCCCGTAGAATATGGGACACTGCTCTATAAGCCAATCATCTGAAAAAAATATTCAGTCAGGATTGGAGCAAAGTACATACCTCTGAAAGCAATTTCAATAACAGAAACGAGCATATAAAACAGATAATAGAAATAAAATACAAGATCACAAAATATATGAATGAATGAACAATAGGTATACAGGTATTGTACGAGAATATAGAACAACAATATGAATATCTAAAATATGATGAAATAACTGTAATCTAACTAATGTGCCTCAGAATACAAGTTTATTATGTGGTCGGTTTGGGTGAACATGATCAATAAGGTAAGACGATTACAAGTATGATATATAATATACACGATGAACAATGGACTTTGATCACATAATCAACTCCTACTCTCCTATCCCCAACTAATACCAATGGATCCAATCACGACACACTACAAACACGAATATGACCACTGAACACGAGCAGTGGGTGTACACAAATATAATCACACTAAACACGAGCAGTGTGTGTACACGAATAAGCACACTGAATAAGTATAGTGTATAAATACGAAATATAAATCAATACCCAATGTACACGATAAAATACATATACAGGAGTACCTACTGAACATGGTAGGGGATAATATCTCCTGACGGGATCCATGTAGTACAAGTCCGTAAAATCACTATGTCGGAATCAAGTATACAGTTCTAAAACATACATATATACAATATTATGAATTAAAAACTATTAGAGAAATGTACTAGCCTGAAATCCTGAGAAAGGTGTGTCTCTCGATGCCCAAGCTGGTGTCACACAGACCTATATATGGTATGTTGCATCAATACAAGATTCAGAATAAAAATAAGTTAAATTGATGCAATGCTAGGTCATAAAGTCATTTCTAAGTCAAACCGACTAATTCTAGGTTGTAAGAGTCTAACACTAGGATATTAGGTCAATACGCTATGAAACTAAGCTACACTAGCTAATCTACGATACTATGAAACACACAAAGTGTCGTATCTCAAGATATGCAAGTTTCAATATGTAAAAATAGTAATTTGTAGATATACACTAGTATATATATATATATATATATATATATATATATATATATATATATATATATATATATATATATATATATATATATATATAGTAATTAACAAATTAATAAAATATAGGATACATTGGCCTTGCACCAATGCGTATCACACCTATCTCGATACCCAAACCCAATACCTTGGTATCGACCCATTACCTTGACATTACCTTGGTATCCCAAGGTAATTCAAAACCTATTGATATAGCTAATACATATGTAACCCTCAACCAATACACTAATATATACTAAGTACTATAATATATATCAATATAATTAGAGATACTAACTATAATACAATACATACATATCTACATACTAACATATAGTTAATATAACTAACTACTAACATGTATACCTACTAGCTATTAACTATCCATATATATATATATATATATATTGCTTACCTATCTAGCTAACTATCAATCATAAACAAGTATATATATGACTACCTATCTATTTATACTAACTATTAAACTAATTATCTATCAACAAAACAAGTATATAACTAACTAATACACTATACTAACTAACTAAACCATTAGCCAATATACTTGCTAAACCAACCTCACTGATACCTTGTGACTGAACACTGATACTGATACTGTGCATCTCATTGTGCTGATACCTGAAACTGCATTTTTTGTACCACACTGTATGCTCATTACTGCAGATCCTGTGCACAGAAAACTACACTGCTCCTCCCCCTTTACAGGTTCCCTGTTGTTGCCCATGTTGTGCACAAATGTACATTGCTGATACTTTCCTGCTACTAAACTATGATGTACCCATTGCTGTGTGCTACTGTCACTGCTACCTCGAGGTGATGAAGCTGCTGAACCACACTACCTCAAGGCACTGTAGTAAAGGCTCCCTGCAATTGGCTACATGAGCAGTGGTCCAATCTTTCTGTGCATTGCACGAGCACTGCTGCAACGGATACTTCCCCTCTGCAGAATAGATGCTGCTCTAGCCCCTTTTCTAAATAGATGTTGATACTTGCTGTGATATCACATCACTGTGTCCTTTTCAAATTCTGTTGTTGTTGCTAAAGCAGTTGGCTACTGCTCCACTCCCTTCTTGCTGTGACTGCTGCAAGAGCCACACACTGTCTGAATGCTGCTATGCACACACAGTGCATACTACTAGCAGATGATACTCCTTCTCTCACACACACTCACAAACACACAACACACAACACAATACAGCACACTTATACATATACATAGCTCATAACACTCGATGGATATATACATATATTCTCTGTACTATACAATTGCTACATATATATATATATATATATATATATATATATATATATATATAAGTATCTTAATCTATCTATATAAACACACACACACATATATATATACCACCACCAATACACATCTATATGATATAGTATAAATATATACTCATATACATATATATCATATAATATATATCATTCATATATGTATACACAAACATACATAGAATTGAGAGCAACAAACCAAACACGTGGAGTGCACCGCACCCGTATCACACTCATTCTATGATATGCCTGCGACATGGCTCCACCACATAACCAAACGCATTTTGAAGGACACGAGCAAGTCTAGAATACTAATTATACACTATACGAACAATAATAATAACAATTACGTGTCCGTGTCAAGAATTAATATGCACAAATCTTCGTGTCGGAGAAAACCCTAAAAAAATAATAAGTATCGTCAAATTAATGAGATACGGCCTACACGTACCCAATTGTGGACACAACACTAGTCCCAAACAAGCAATCATATATCATATTGATCTATTTGACCAATTGACAAACACCACATGTGCCAATCTCGGAATTCCTCCAAAATTGACACAAAATACATACAACTTCTACCATAGGTCTCCAATGAACCTAAAACTAATTCCTATGGTAGCCTATGCATGTGAGATAATTTCTCATGGTTAAATCTCATATTTATAACCTAATAGAAGAGAAAAAAACTGAAATATACCTATTGGGAGATGGATTCCCAATAAAAATTCTCAAATGTTGAAATATAGCTCCTTCTTATAGATCTTAGCCTTCTTCTTGTTGCTTCTTGCTTCCTTCTTGTAGATCCTTATTGTAGTAGCCTCAATTAAGAAATAGAAATAGAATTTGTGAAGAAATTAGTGAGAAAATGATAAAGGAATGAAGAAATTTGGAAAGGGAGAAAATATAGATCTAATTGGAATAAAAATTAAAATGAGAGACACTCTCTCTCCTCCGTCAAATGGCCAGCCATAAACCCCTTCCTCAAGAAATTTTGAAATATCCAAAATACCCCTTGGACCTCTCATGAAAAAATTAATTAAGGAGGGAAGGTTCTAGTCTAATGGTTTCACTAATTAATCCATCCTCCTAATCCATGGGCCTAATTCATGGGCTCAATCTAAACTAAACTAAAATGTTGGGTTCATGCATCCAATTTAAATAGTTAGGTCCATTACACAAGTCTAAAATAATCTAGCATATAATAATAATTAAATAATACAACAAATAATTAATACACGTGCACAATATTTAAATACAATCAATTCTAAAAATAAAATATCAATATCAATTACCAAACTATCCTTGATTGAAAATGTGAGGGTGACAATCCTACCCACTGTCACGACCCGCACCCGGTGTAAGGGTGCAAGTCAAAAACAATGCCCAGCCTACGCCGCATAATCGGCGGTAGAACGCCGTTTGGGTAATCTATCTAACAATATAATGAACCACCAACAATGATAATATACTCAATCACAGATCTAAGATAGAAATGAACACGAATCAGATAAAAGAATAGAAAAGTCACAATACAACTCATGAGTCTAAAATAATACATCAATGAGTCTGAAAGAATACTAACAAATAAACTGAAGACAAATCCAGTACAAAAATACTAAGAAGCTACTAAACTCGGGTCATTTGTCTCAGTTGGGATAAGTCCCTCCTAAACCAGGGTCTCAGACTCTAGACCCACAACATCCTGAGGTACATAAAGTATAGGGTACCAGCCCTCAGTGTCATTTGGAAAAAATATATCCAGTCAGGAAAGGAGCAGAGTACATCTCTAACAGCAGTTCTAATCAATGATAAAAACTATGTAACAATAAATAGATGTGAATATACAAGATGCACAATAGATACGAGAGATATATATACAATAAGAAAATACTGGAATAAATACAATAATGAGCAATATGTCAATGAACAAGAATCCTAATATCTAAGTCTGTGAGTACTTGCTTTTATATGTGATCGGCTTGGGAACTTGATACAAGATATATGGCATGGCTAATCATACGTGCGGTGTATGATTAACACTATTCAATGCAAGACTTGATACAATAAGGGTATGATCACATATCTACACTAAAATACTCCCCACCCTCGACTGGTATAATAGATCCAACCGTGGTACGCTATGGCACGAGATTCCCCAAGAAGATAGCTAGTCTTTCAGAGAATCAGTGTCTGTACATGTATAAGATAATCAATGAAACAAGGCTTGCACAAGATGCACCATATACCAAGGAATAACATCTCATGACGTGATCCGGATATACCAATCCGTGTAACTATCGTATCAAGAAAACAAGAATATCTACACTAGATACAATGAATATAGAGGATATCATAAGTGAGAAACTATCAGACAATGTACTCGCCCGAAGTCCAATAAATAGTCTCACAGATGTCTGACACGGTACCTCAAAGACCTAGATATGGAATACAACATCAATACAAGATTTTGGAAAGAAAATAAGTCAAACTAATCAACTTCTAGGTCAACAAGTCAATTCTAAGTCAAAAGTCAAACTAGGTCAACTCTAAGTCAACTATGGTCAACTATAGTCAAACTATGGTCAACTACCTATTACTAGATTGCACAAGTCTAACACAAGGATATTGGGTTCAAATACTAAAAATCTAGGTCACAAAATCCATATCTTAAATATTAGGATACCTTATCTCCGGATACGTAAATCCATATATAACACATCAATATATAAGTCAAACAATTATTAATAATATAGAGTCCTAATTACAAACATTAAATAGGTACCTTAGTTTTGAACCAACTTGGTATCCCAACACTAAACCATAATATTGATACCCAAACCCAATACCTTGGGTATCCCAAATTACCTTGGTACTTACCTTAGTACTTACCTTGGTATCACAAGGTAATACCCAATACCTTGTTTATGATAACTACCCATAAATATATATATACCACACCAATTATTAGATACAAAGTATATTATAATACAAATAGCAATTTAGGAACATATTTACATATATATTAAATACCATATATATATATATATTTTATATATAAAATAAATAAAAATTGCCAAACTGTCGCTAAAAACTATTCCTGCTGTCACTGAAAGGTGCTGTTACTGCTGATACACTGCTGTTTTAGCGACAGATTCCTGCTGCTGTCGCTAAAGCCGTCGCTAAAGCTCTGATACGCTGCTGATACTGCTGTTGTTTCAGCGACAGTTTCCTGCAACTGTCGCTGTTTCTCATGTCGTTGCTGCTGTTGTTTGTTGCTGCTGTGTTAATTTCTGCTGCTGTCGCCTTTGCTGCTGTCGCTGAAGCTCCTTCTTATATATATATAAATTAATATATATATATATATATATATATATATATATATATATATATATATATATATATATATATATATATATATATATATATCTATGACTAAATAAAATACATACATACTCCTCCATATACATATATATAAGTACATAATAACCACATATGACTTAACATACATATATATATATATATATATATATATATATATATATATATATATATATATATATATATATATATATATATATATATATATATATATATAGTATCATATGTATACAACACATATATGTATATGTACATACAATCATACAATAATATGTATACATATATATATATATATATATATATATATATATATATATATATATATATATATATATATGTTGTTATATATATATATATATATATAACACAACTAATAATGTATATATATACTACAATATTAAATAGATCTTACATTTGTAGAATAAATAGGTACATAATTATATATACACAAATAGGTAAAATAGATTTATGACACATAAATACAAAATATATACATCACATTGTATACATATACATATGTATATATATAATTCTACATTACTATGTTCAAAAGTAAAAGAGAATTAGATCTAAAATTAAATTGCACAAATACATGGATCGTATCACCCCGTATCCCACTAGATCTAGGATATGCTTGCCACACGAGTCCACCACACATCCAAACATACCCCGAAGGACACAAACAAGTCATATATATTATTTATGAACAATACGAAGAGTCAAAAATAAATCTACATATCCGTGTCAAAATATGACATGTACAAAGTCCCGTGTCGGAGGAAAAATCCCCAAATCAACACGTATCACCAAATTATTGGGATACGACCTACACGTACCCAATTGTGGATACGACACTAGCCCCAAACACACAAGCACATGCAAAATTGATCTATATGACCAATTGACACACACAACAATTGTCAATCTCGGAATTCCCCCAAAATTGACAAAAAAAGTACCATAACTTTCTCAATAGGCCTCCTATGAACACAAAACCAAATCCTATGGGTAGCCTATGCATATGGGTTGATTTTCTATGGTTAAATCTCAGATTTATAATCTAAATTAAGGAGAAAAACTAAATAGTACCTATTGGGAGATGGATTCCCAATGCAACCTCCAAATGTGATAAAATTGCCTCCAACTTGTAGATCCTTGCTCCTCTTTGTAGATCCTTGCTTTCTCCTTCTAGATCCTTGCTCCACTAGCCTCCAATGGTGATTTGGGAAGGAATTGGAATGAAATTTGGTAGGAAAATGAAGTGGAAATGAAGGAATTTGGTTGAGAGAAATTCTAGATCGAGTTTTGAAATGAAAAGAGGAGAGAGAATTTTCCCCCCCTCTTTAATATAGGTCGGCCCCTTTTCTCCTCCCTCAAGTTACTATGAATTGTCCAATATATCCCTTGGGGCCTCTCATGAAGAAATAATTAAGAAGGGAAGCTTCTAGTCTAATGGTTTAATTAATTTAATCTATCTCCTTAACAATAGGCCTTCTAATTGGGCTACTTTCTAACAATTAATTTATGTTAGTTCATGAGTCTAACTAAACTAGTTAGGTCTACTGACACAAGTCCAAAATAAATAACTAACATCTAACAATAATTAAATAATATAATAAATAATTATTTATTATGCAGAATATTTAATTAAATATGAAGTTACTAAAATATCCTTTCCTAGAAAATATAGTAGTGACAAGTCTACCCTCCTTAAAATAATTTCGTCCTCAAAATTCAAAGATGAAAACTACCCCCAAAAAATAACAGAACAGAACTAAAGAATCATAACTAACTATGAAAGAACATAACAATGAACAGAACTTAACTAGGAAATAACATACCTCAAAGCACAAACAAATATAGATAACACTCTCGCATTTTATCCTCTCTCTCCCAGGTAGACTCCCCCGGAGAGTGATGCCTCCATGTGATGCTTACCAAAGGAATAGTCTGGTTCCTTAGCACCTTCTCTCTCCGATCTAGAATCTCAACTGGCTGCTCTGGATAGCTAAGAGTAGGGCCCACCTTTATCTCCGAGTGATCCAATACATGACTAAGATCTGCCATGTATTGTCTCAACTGCGACATGTGAAACACGTTGTGCACTCCCTCCAATACAGGTGGCAAGTCTAGTCTATAAGCAACTGCACCGACCCTCTCAAGAATAGTGAAAGGTCCAATGAATCGCGGACTAAGCTTTCCGCCTCCACCAAAGCGAATCGTGCCTCGTATCAAAAAAATTCTCAGAAACACCAAACCACCCACCTAGAACAGAACACCAACTTAAGAACTTAATCTATAACAAACAACCAATAACAAGCACAAAATAAAATCTAAATTATACCTCGAACTCCAAAGGTCTCCGGTGGCTATCGGTCCAATGCCGCTGTCTGTCCTGCGCCATACGAAGTCTGTCTCTGATCAACTGAACCTTCTCTGCTGCATCTACAATCATCTCTGGCCCAAGCAAAACTCTCTCTCCAATATTGTCCCAAGATAAGGGAGTACGACACCTCCGACTGTACAAAGCTTCAAAAGGTGACATCTCTATACTAGCCTGATAACTGTTGTTGTAAGCAAACTCTACCAAATGGAGATGGTCCTCCCAAGAACCCCCAAAATCTAGTACACAAGTGCGCAACATATCCTCGAGAGTCTGAATAGTCATCTCTGACTGCCCATCTATTTGGGGATGATATGTAGTACTGAACTTGAGCTGAGTGCCCAAACTCTTCTGCAAACTCCTCCAAAAATGAGAAGTGAAACGACTATCCCAATCCGAGACTATGCTGACGGGAACTCCATGTATCCTAACGATCTGCCTCACATACATCTCTGCCAACTTCTCCGTAGATAAACCCACCTTGAAAGGCAAAAAGTGGGCCGACTTGGTCAACCTATCAACGATGACCCAAATCACGCCTTTTTCTCTTGGAGATCGTGGAAGTTCGGACACAAAATCCATAGTAATGTACTCCCACTTCCACTCTAGAATGGGTAATGGCTGAAGTAAACCTCCTGGCCTCTGCCTCTCGGCTTTTACCTGCTGGCACACTAAGCATCTAGATACAAACTGTGCCACTTTCCTCTTCATGCCATACCACCACACACTCTCCCGCATATCCCGATACATCTTGTTAGCTCCTGATGCATGGAATACTGAGAGCGATGTGCTTCCTGTAATACCTCCTCACGCAGCTCCCCACTAGGCACACACAATCTAACTCCATGCCTCAAAGATCCATCCTCAGTAATAGTGAAATCATCCTCCAATCCTGCTCTCACCTGAGCTCTGATGCTTCTCAGAGATATATCCTCATACTGTGATGTCTTGATCCTGTCCATCAAATCTGAATGTATCTGCAATTCCCACATCTGTATAGCACAACCAGGAACTATCACCTCAATGCCCAAGCTCTCCAAGTGCTCCAATAAATATCGTTCCTGTGTTAAGAATATAGCTACCGGATACCTAATCAAAGCATCGGGTCTACCTTAGCTTTCCCAGGATGATACTGCAAAGATATATCAAAATCCTTCATCAGTTCCAACCATCGACGCTCCTCATGTTGAACTCCTTTTGCGTGAAAACGAACTTCAAGCTCTTGTGGTCTGTGAAGATCTCCACACGTTCTCCGTACAAATAATGTTTCCACAACTTTAGGGCGAAGATGACTGTTGCCAACTCCAAATCATGGGTAGGATAGTTCTTTTCATGAGGACGTAACTGTCTGGATGCATAGGCAATCACTTTCCCATTCTGATGAAGAACACAACCCAAACCTTTCCCCGATGCATCACTATAAATAGTGAAACTTCCAGACCCTGATGGCAACGTCAAAATAGGAGCAGAAGTCAACCTCCTCTTCAACTCCTCAAAAGCAACCTGGAAATCCTCCGTCCAAACAAACTCCACATCTTTCCTTGTGAGTCTGGTCATCGGCTCGGCAATCCTCGAAAAAACTTGCACAAACTTCCTGTAGTAGCCTGCCAAACCCAAGAAACTTCTGATCTCTGCTACCGGACTCGGGGTCTTCCAAGATTTTACTGCTGCGATATTCTTCGAATCCACTAAAATACCATCACCAGTAACAACATGCCCCAAGAACTCCACCTTGTCCAAGAAAAACTCATACTTGGATAACTTCCTATACAGCTTCTCCTTCCTCAGCACATCCAACACAATCCTCAAATGCTCCTCATGCTCCTCCGGTATCTTTGAGTATATGAGTATGTCGTCGATGAATACCACCACGAACTTTGTCAAGATACTGGTGGAACACCTTGTTCATCAAGTTCATAAATACTGTCGGTGCATTAGTCAAACTAAATGGCATTACCATAAACTCGTACTGACAATACCGAGTTCTAAAGCAGTCTTCGGTATGTCCACCGGCTTTACCTTTACCTGATGGTAGCCTGATCTCAAGTATATCTTAGAAAACACCTTCGCACCACTCAACTGATTTAACAGATCATCAATCCGTGGCAAAGGGTACTTATTCTTGATAGTGAGATTATTCAAAGCCCTGTAATCAATGCACATGTGCACCGATCCATCCTTCTTTGGTACAAACAATACCGGGCTCCCCACGGTGAAGAACTCGATCTGATAAACACCTTATCCTGTAATTCATCCACTTGCTTCTTCAGCTCGACCAGCTCACTGTTGTTTACTCTATAAACATGTTGCGAAATTGGTTCTGCACCTGGCACCAAGTCTATAGAGAATTCAATATCTCGATCTGGCAGAAAACCTGGCAATTCCTCAGGAAACACATCCAAGAACTCTGCTATCAACGGATGCGGCAACTCCTTGTCTTCCACCATAGCTCCACAAATAATGCCTCCTTCCTGCTCCACAGCTCCTCTAGAAAACTCAAACTCTGGCCCTCCTGGTGGACCAAATACAACTCTACCTCCTCTATAATCTATGCTAGCATGGTGCTTACTCAACCAATCCATCCCGAGTATAATGTCGTAGATCGAAAGTGGCATTACAAGTAGATACGCACTCAACTTCCGGCCTCCCAGAGTAACTCTCTGATCCTTGCAAATATTATTAACCAGGATAATGCCTCCCCCGGTCATGATCTTGCAAGTCCTAAGCAAAGACTCAGCTACCAAGCCATGCTTCAGAGCAAAAAAAATAGATATAAACTATGGGAAGCACCACTATCAAACAAAGCTAAAGCTGGAATGGAATCAAGAAGAATAGAACCTGCGATGACATCTCCGGTGGGTTCATCCTCCTCGACGGTCATAGAAAACACTCATCCCTGATGTGTACCTCCCTGCTGTTGATGCTGGACATAACGCTGCTACTGTGTCGGAAGCGGTCCCCTCGACTGTACTGCAGGTGGTCTCGTTTGTGCCCTCGGAGCTGAACCTGCTCCCTAAACTGCACGACGAGGATTGGAAGGACACTCCCTCAGCTGATGCCCTTCAGTACCATAATACAAATAAACTGCCAACCTTCTCCTACAAACTTCCCAGATGTGGCCGGGCTTCTTGCAATAGTAGCAAGAAGTTTGCTGTAACTGTCTCTGTTGTTGTGGTGCCTGGTGAAAAGGCACCTTAGCTGGAGTCTGGTGCTGTTGCTGCTGCTGGAAAGGTCTGGATTGGAAATGAGGACGTTTTGCAGATACTACACTACTATTTACCCCCAGAAAAGAATCACGGTCTCTCTTGGGCTTCAAACCCAACTCCCGCTCAACCTTGCGTGCCTCCGCAAGTATCTCTGAGTATGTCTTATAAAAAGACAGAATGCAGATCTTTACTTCCCAGTTTAGACCCTCACGGAAACGAATAGTACGAACCTCCGGCTCTCTCACTAGATACTCTATAAATTGGCTTAACCTGTCGAACTCCACAGCGTACTACTCTACAGACATGCTCCCCTGAATGAGACTCTCGAGCTGCCTCCCCAAGTCTAGCCTGTCTGCCTGGGTGAAGAACTTTTTTTTGAAAAGGTCCTTGAATACCTCCCAAGACTGTCCCGCGTCAACAAGAATCGGCTCATTCTTGAACCAAGTATGGGCAACGTCGAACAGTTGAAGTCCATCGCCTCAACCTCCTTCAGATCCTCAGAAAGACGGGACACCCTCATAAGACGCTTAATATCCTCGAGCCAATCATCAGCATAGACGATGCCCTCCATCCCCTTGAAGATCTTAGGCTCCAGTTTCTTGAAGTCCTAAATATTGCCTGGCCAAAGCTGAGCAACCTGAGGAACAACTTGCTGTTGGATCGGAACTCCTCTCTCGACTACGGCACGAGCAAGCTGATGAGCACTCTCGATTCCCTGTCGCAGAACGTCGGTCTACCTCTGATGTGCCTCTGACTGATCCCTCTGTGCCTCGAGCATCTCACGAAATAGTATAAATATCTGTGTCGCCTCTGCTGGCACAGAAGGTGGAGATGAAAGCCCCACAGATACAGCTGGCACAGTCCTCTGAGTAGGTGGTGGACCTCCGAAAGTAGCTAACACTCCAATCACCGGAGAAGTGACTGGTGCAGGCCCTCGGGATGTCGCAGACCTCTCAGAAGCTGCTCTCCCCTGCTGCGATCTAGTCTTAGGCGGCATCCTGAGACAAAGCGAAGAAAGAATCAATATGGCACATGATGTAAGACACTCAAGGAAAGGACAGTTTAAGAGATCAAGTATCAATATCAAAGGAGAATAGTTGAATCAAAATAATTTTCCTAGGTGTGATTGAGTATCTCAGCCTATATCCTATATCCTATCGCAGGCTCGCAGTAGTACAACTAAATCGTCGTACTACCACGACATCGCATAACTTACGAAGCTTGACCTACATGGGCCAGCACTAAAAAACGTGTTATGATCCGCACCCGTTGTAAGGGTACAAGTCGGAAACAACGCACAGCCTACACCGCAGAATCGACAGTAGAACGCTGTCTGGGTAATCTATCTAACAATATAATGAACCACCAATAATGATAATATACTCAATCACAGATCTAAGATGGAAATGAGCATGAATCAGATAAAAGAATAAAAAAGTTATAATATAACTCATGAGTCTAAAATAATACATTATTGAGTCTGAAAGAATACTAACAAATAAACTAGAGACAAATCCAGTACAAGAATACTAAGAAGCTACTAAACTCGAGTCATCTATCTCAGTTGGGATAAGTCCCTCCTGAACCAGGGTCTCAGACTCTAGACCCACAATATCCTGAGGTCCATAAAGTGTAGGGTATCAGTCCTCAGTGTCATCTGGAAAAAATATATCCAGTCAGGAAAGGAGCAGAGAACATCTCTAATAGCAGTTCTAATCAATGATAAAGACTATGTAACAGTAAATATATGTAAATATACAAGATACACAATAGATACGAGAGATATATATACAATAAGAAAATACTGGAATAAATATAATAATGAGCAATATGTTAATGAACAAGAATACTAATGTCTAAGTGTGTGAGTACTAGCTTTAACATGTGATCGGCTTGGGAACTTGATACAAGATATATGGCCTGGCTAATCAAACGTGTGGTGTATGATTAACACTATTCAATGCAAGACTTGATACAAGGAGGGTATGATCACATATCTATACTAAACTACTTCCCACCCTCGACTGGTATAATAGATCCAACCATGGTACGATATGGCACGAGATTCTCTAAGAAGATAGCTAGTCTTCTCGAGAATCAGTGTTTGTACATGTACAAGATAATCAATGAAACAAGGCTTGCACAAGATACACCATATACCAAGGAATAATATCTCATGACGAGATCCGGATATACCAATCTGTGTAACCATCGTGTCAAACAAATAAGGATATCTACACTAGATACAATGAACATAGAGGATATCATAAATAAAAAACTATCAAAGAATGTACTCGCCTGAAATCTAATGAATAGTCTCACAGATGTCTGACACGGTGCCTCGAAGACCTAGATATGGAATACAACATCAATACAAGGTTTCGAAAAAAAATCAAACTAATCAACTTCTAGGTCAACAAGTCAATTCTAAGTCAAAAGTCAAACTAGGTCAACTTTAAGTCAAATATAGTCAACTATAGTCAAACTATGCTCAACTACCAATTACTAGATTGCACAAGTCTAACACAAGAATATTGGGATCAAATACTAAAAGTCTATGTCACAAAACCCATATCTTAAATATTAGGATATCGTATCTCCGGATACGTAAATCCATAAGTAACACATCAATATATAAGTCAAACAATTATTAATAATATAGAGTCCTAATTACAAACATTAAATAGGTACCGTGGTTTTGAACCAACATGGTATCCCAACACTAAACCATAATATTGATACCCAAATCCAATACCTTGGGTATCCACAATTACCTTGGTACTTACCTTGGTATCACAAGGTTATACCCAATACCTTGTTTATGATAACAACCCATAAATATATATATACCACACTAATTATTAGACATAAAATATATTACAATGCAAATTATAATTTAGGAACATATTTACATATATATTAAATACCATATATATATATATATATATATATATATATATATATATATATATATATATATATACATATATATATATCTAAAATAAATAAAAACTGCCAAACTGTCGCTAAAAACTATTCCTGCTGTCACTGAAAGGTGCTGTTACTGCTGATACACTATTGTTTTAGTGACAGATTCCTACTACTGTCGCTAAAGCTCTGATACGCTGCTGATACTGCTACTGTTTCAGCGACAGTTTCCTGCAACTGTTGCTACTGCTATCGCTATTTTTCCTGCCGCTGTTGCTGTTGTTTGTAGCTGCTGTGACAATTTTCAAATGTGATGGATTTCCAATGCAACCTCCAAATGTGATGAAATTGCCTCTAACTTGTAGATCATTGCTCCTTTTTGTAGATCCTTTCTTCCTCCTTCTAGATTTTTGCTCCACTAGCCTCCAATGGTGATTTAGGAAGGAATTGGAATAAAATTTGGTAGGGAAATAAAGTGGGAATGAAAGAATTTGGTTGAGGGAAATTCTAGATCTAGTTTTAAAATAAAAAAAGGAGAGAGAATTTTGTTTTCCCCTCTTTAATATAGGCCGGCCCCTTTTTCCCTCCCTCAAGTTACTATGAATTGTCCAATATACCCCTTGGGACCTCTAATGAAGAAATAATTAAAGAGGAAAGCTTCTAGTCTAATGGTTTAATTAATTTAATCTATCTCCTTAACAATGGGCCTTCTAATTGGGCTACTTTCTAACAATTAATTCATGTTGGTCCATGAGTCTAACTAAACTAGTTAGGTCTACTAACACGAGTCTAAAATAAATAAATAATATCTAACAATAATTAAATAATACAACAAATAATTATTTATCATGCACAATATTTAATTAAATATAAAATTACTAAAATATCCTTTCCTAAAAAATATGGTAGTGACACCCACCTTAGAAAACTTTTGTCCTCGAAATTAAGGAAGAAACTAACTACCAAAAGCAAACAATAATATGCAAGAAAGAATTATACCTCACGGCTCGAACAGATATGGGTATCGCTCGCGCATCTCGGTCTCTCGCTCCCAGGTACTCTCTTCTGGCGAGTGATGCTTCCACGCGACGCGCACCAAAGGAATTGTCTGGTTCCTCAACACCTCTCTCCGATCTAGAATCTCAATTGGCTGCTCTGGATAGCTAAGAGTAGGGCCCACCTCTATCTCCGAGTGATCCAACACATGACTCGGATCTGCCACGTACCATCTCAGCTACGACACATGAAACACGTTGTGCACTCCCTCCAATGTAGGTGGTAAGTCTAGTTAATATGCAACTGTACTGACCCTCTCAAGAATACTGAAAGGTCCGATGAATCACGGACTAAGCTTTCCGTCTCCACCGAAACGAATCGTACCACGTGTCGGAGAAATACTCAAGAAAACCAGACCGCCAACCTAGCACGAAACACAACCTTAGCACTCTAACAAAACAAACAAATAATCACTAGCATTGCAAAACAAAAATCTATACCTTAATATCCAAAGGTCTCCGATGGCTATCGGTCCAATGTCGATGTCTGTCCTGTGCCACTCGAAGTCTATCCCTGATGAGATTTACCTTCTCAACTGCATCTACTACCATCTCTAGTCCGAATAAAGCTCTTTCACCAATATCATCCCAGGATAACGGAGTGAGGCATCTCCGTCCATATAATGCCTCTAATGGTGATATCTCAATACTGGCTTGGTAGTTGTTATTGTATAAAAACTCTACCAAGTGAAGGTAATCCTCCTATAAACCCCCTCGACCAATTCAGGGCTAATTGGAATTAAATTAAGAGACTAGGATTAAATTGGATATAATTAGGTTTATTGTGCAACAATATTGTAACTTAATACACCTTACTGTTGCTTTGATGTTTGGAGCGCTATACTAGTAGGTACCCCCAAACCAATTAAGTACTCATCTCCTAGACACGCCAGGCTACCCACCTGAACCTTGTGTAACTTTTATATCCCCAATATTGTGCTTCAATTTAGCTGCACAACAGTCGTTGCAAACGCCTATGTATTATTGCAATAAACCAAACTTCCTCCTAATGCCAGATGCATTTGTTTGTAACCTAAATTAGTTTGAGTCCAAGTTTGCCCAAAACAAAACCTAACCAAGCCCGGTATACCTATCATATGGACCAGACCCTACCCCAAGGAGTCCAGACAAGCCCAAGTCCCGAGCTCAGCCCATAAACCCCCTATATAAATACCCCTCCTTACTACTATAGAAACCCTAGCATCATCACCACCCTTCTTTTCAACCCTAGCCGAATCCCCCCTTGCCGAGACTCATCCCTACCAGACTGGACTTCCACCACCTCAATCCATCCCTGACTCGCCGGACCACCCTTCCAGGTCGTCGCACCTCCGTCTGACCACCGCACCCATCTAACCATCATCACCATCCTTTCATCCGGCAAACCCGAGCACCCTTTCCCTTCCTCGACTTCCAAAACTACCGCCCCCAACACCGCCTGATGCCGTCAACCACCACCGAGAGGTCGACCCCGACCACCCCGCGACCTGACCGTCACACCAGACGCCGTCTCAGCCCACTGCCGCCGTGCCCGGCTGCTGCAACCGCGGCTGCAGCCATTGCAGTTACTGAACGCCGGTAGTCCATTGCTGTCTGTACGTTGATCGGAGTTTTGCCCCACGCCGGAGAGGACGGTCAGTCAGCAAACGGACCCCCTCGCTCGGTCGATCAAGTACTCGTTTACTGGACCTTCCTCCCTTGTGTCCTATCATCCCTCCTTCGTGTCATCGTATCATGTATAAACACAAGTTAATAGCATTTAACCTATTTAGTGGGTATGCATGAAAGTTTATTTAATTAGATATTAATAAAGAAATAATTATCCTAAATTAATGACCAGTTATTAGGGACAAGTAATTCACCTGAAATACTTGGGCATAAGCCTAGTATGTTTGAACATGGAAACTAAGGACATGTGTTCGCACAGAACAGAAATCGTGGTCAACCCGTAACTAGAAATTACTGCCTCGAGACACATGTTAACCGAGGACAGAACACATGTACACCCTAGCTACGTGCACACTTGACGCTGTATTCGAGCAACAATGAACTTGCGACAGTATTCAAGTATAGCGTCTTAGTCATATGTAGTTAATGCGTAGTGTCTGATGTCTATATTTATTGTGTTATATTGTATGTCTAGGGTCTTTGGATCAGCCAGGAGACGCTACGGGAGCAGGCTATTGGCATTCACATCTTGAAGACTCAGGCAAGATACCTTGCCATATTTACTGTCTAATTTAAATTATGCATAAGTTGTATTGTATTCTTGTTGCTTTCCTTTTATACAACTGTGCGCGTCCGAGATTGTCTCGGGTGCTGTCGACGGATACGTCGATAATTAGTATACTTGACCTAGTTCATAGTTGACTCACCCCATTGGAGGATACTTTGATATCTTCCGAGACCTGATACTTCTACACGTTCGTGGCGACAATTTCATGTTGGGATACGGGTTCGCGTGCTCGACTAGCTATCAGCACGTGTGACATGCATCACGGTTAGTAAGTAATTCAGGATTATTTCAGTGTAGAGACTTAGCATTTAGATACGGAGTATGCATGTCGAGTATTCGACTTGGATATATATATTAGGAGGGGAGGACGACTAGTAGGCATATGGGATACCCCACTCCTTTACACTGATACCGCACTCGACGGAGTGATACGGACGTATATATATTACTGATACCACATTCTGTAGAGTATTGGACGTTACTTGGTGATATTACAGATACCACACTCTATAGAATGTTGGACGTTATTGTATTCCTGTGCCCGTGTTATAGGGGGCATGTGTGGCATATACTAGCCGGTTGTCACGACTGGTGAATTACGTTAGCATATGTCTAGCCTACACCTTCCCATATACTCACAGTTATCCTCATATTGCATTCACTTAGATGGTTAGCACACCCTTTATTGTATTTACTTTATTCAGTATTTATATATGGCATGCTTCTATGTATCTTGTTATGTCCCTCTGAGGACCTGGTACCTTTTCAGATTTGGACGAGGCATATTACCCCACAGTGTACGGCCCGGGACAGGACACGAGGTTCGCTACCGCAGAGGAGCTAGAGGTGTTACCGTCAGAGTTTCCGTGATCACTTGGTAGGCCTTCTGCCTAGGATTGGGAGCATCATTATCTAGTCAGCCGATGCCCTAGTCATTACTCTTTTACCTATCATTTTAGTACTTTTATTTCGTCATAGTAGTGGGTTTGTTCCCATCAAACATTCTTGGTTGTACTATGATATTTGAGACTGGCATTTATCTTCCAGCAGTTTATTTAGTACTTCTTGTTATTTATATTGTGGATGAGATTAGTTTACCTGTTGTTGAATGATATTGAGACATGTTAGTTATTTAGGACAACGTAGCACTCTTCATTGAATCTATTAAATTGGGATATCCTCGGAGATGTGACAGCTGGCTATTGCCACGTTGCCTAGTTCCATGTATTTTGGGACTGGGGCATGACATGGTTTTAGTGGTGGCCCATGTAGGTCAGATTTTATCGCTTGCGGTATGATAATATGCCCAACAAGCCTGCAATAGGATATAAATTACTAGGTCTCAGCCACTCTGATTATGTTTTTGAACTTCCTTCGTGTTACTTCTAAATATCTGCATCCTATTTGTTTGATTCCGTCCTCTTTTTAATAAAATCCTGTCTCTTGCAGCAAGATGAACTTGCGCAGTGGGGAGCACCCAGTGCCACGGTGCCAAGTAACACCACTAAAAGAGAGGAGGAACCCCAAGGGCAACCACCGCTACAGACCCCGCTGATACATTGGCACGAGACTTCTCAAGGCGATCCTATACCGCAGCCCGAGGGACAGACTTCCCAGACGATTTCCATGCAGCATTTTGAGGGATAGACCTCCGGAGCCACACCGATGCCGCAAACTGAGAGGCCGACATCTGAAGAGATGCCTACTGCATAGCCAGAGGTTCCATTACCACCACCTCCACCTTATCCACCCAGATGCCACAACTAGATGGATAGCCACAGCTGCTTCAGTTCTTCCAGACCATGATGCAAGCACAGTGGCATCAGACAAAGATATTGAGACAGAGTTTGATGGCAGTACTAGAGAGGACACCTGTCCCAGTACCAGTACCAGCACCTGCACCAGCCCAGACAGGAGGCACTGTGAGATGGTTCCGACAGATGGGACCAGATACTTTCTCAGGCAATGAGACTGCAGAACAGATCTCCGATTGGGTCGCCAACACGGAGATGCTATTAGAGGCATCACAACTGCATCCAAACCTTTGGATGACCGCAGTGAGGGCCCAACTAAAAGGCAACGCCCATCACTGGTGGGATTCCATTGAGCGCAGTGTAGGAAAGAACCAGACTTGGGAACAGTTCCTAGAATACTTCAATACGAAGTATTTCCCAGCTACAATCAGAAATGCCCTGTACTCCCAGTTCCTACATCTAGAGCAGGAAAATATGACTGTTGATGCCTATGACGTGGAGTTCAGCCGCCTTAGCAGATTTGGTGCTGTCCTGATACCCAATGATCTCGAGAAAGCCCAGAGATTTCATCACGGCCTCAATTTCGAGCTACAGAGGTATACCACCACACAGGCGAGGATTTCTTATAAAAAGGTTCTTGCGGAGGCGAGAATCCAAGAGGCCATCGTCAGAGGAGCTAGACGTTCCAGCACGACTATACTAGCCAGAGCCCAGCCCAGAGGAGGAGGACCGATCCGACGTCCCGGAGCACAGACACAGCAGAGGGTAGCACCATACCAGCCGAGGGAGCTCCCGACCTGTCACCATTGTGGCAAGAATGGACACGTCATTAAAGATTGTTAGAAGAAGTTAGGATTGTGCATGATATGTGGAGCAAGCCAGCACCTTGTCAGAGATTGCCCGCAGATCAGAGAGGCAGCACTACAGACAGGACAGAGGCCAGCAGCACCAGTCCCGAGGATACTACCCCCACCAGGAGGCCAGCACCCACCAGCACCTGAAAGATTTCAGAGGGGACCACCCTTGGCCCCACAGGAGGTACAGTTCGACCGAACCCGCCAGCAAACAGGAGGACAGAGGGACGGACAGGCCTTTGCATTAGCAGCTGCAGAAGAGAAAACAGAAGGGAAAGCTATCACAGGTACCATTTTAGTTGCATCATTACCTGCAACTGCATTATTTGATTCTGGTGCTACGCTATCATTTATATCTAGTAGATTAGTAGCAATGCATAGAGTAGCTACTTCTCCCTTACCTAAGAGTTGGAAGATTCTTACCGGAGGAGGTATCGTGCTGGTTACCAGCACTATCAGAACGTGCTCGGTAGTCGTATGTGGTAGAGAGATGAGAGCGCGATTCTTGGTATTGCCTATACCGTAATTTGATGTTGTGCTAGGCATGGACTGGTTAAGCCAGTATAATGCCGTACTAAATTGCCTGAAGGGTAGCATCACTTTTAGACCGCCAGATCAGCCAGAGTTCGAGTACATGCGAGGGACTGTTGAGGAAGGAGTAGGACAGATAGCTGGAACTTATATGGCTATGGAAATTGCACCACCGCCAATAGTTGCAGAATTCGAGGATGTTTTTCCCGAAGAACTGCCAGGCTTACCGCCAGATAGAGACGTGGAGTTCACCATTGAGCTAGTACCCGGAGCAGTACCGGTATCTTCTAATGTATACCGATTGGCGAAGAAGGAGTTAGATGAGCTGAAGCTACAATTAGAGGAATTGCAGAGTAAAGAATTTATCCATCCTAGTACATCACCATGGGGAGCACCAGTGTTGTTTATACCTAAGAAGCATGGAATAGTACGTATGTGCATTAATTACAGAGCCCTTAATGCTTTGACTATCAAGAACAAGTACCCCCTACCACGGATTGACGATTTATTCGACCAGTTGACAAGAGCAGTAGTGTTCACCAAGATTGACTTGAGATCGGGTTATCATCAGGTAAAGGTGCGAAGAGAGGACATTCAAAAGACAACATTCAGGACTTGTTATGGTCACTACGAGTTCTTAGTGATGCCTTTTGGACTAACGAATGCGCCAGCTGTATTTATGAACTTGATGAACAGAGTATTCCACCAATACTTAGACCGGTTTGAGGTAGTCTTCATCGATGACATCTTAGTGTATTCGAAGAGCCACGAGGAGCACGAACAGCACTTGAGACTAGTGTTAGAGACCCTGAGGAGAGAGAGGCTTTATGCCAAGCTAAGTAAGTACGAGTTTCTCTTAGATCGTGTCGCTTTTCTTGGACACGTTATCTCAGAAGATGGCATTTCGGTGGATCCGACAAAGATTTCATCAGTAGAGACATGGCCAACCCCTACTAATGTCTCGGAGGTCAGGAGTTTCCTAGGACTTGCCGAATATTACCGGAGGTTCGTGGAGAACTTCATGAAGATTGCAGAGCCGATAACCCGCTTGACCCGCAAGGAGAAGGAGTTTAATTAGACAGAGGAGTGTCAAAAGGCATTTAATGAACTGAAGAAGCGCTTGACTACAACACCCATCTTGACCATACCTTCTGGACCCGGAGGATTCGTGATCTACAATGATGCATCCGAGAAAGGATTAGGATGTGTCTTGATGCAGCATGGAAAGGTTGTAGCCTATGCTTCTAGACAGTTGAGGACCCACGAGAAGAACTATCCCACCCATGACTTGGAGCTTGCAGCAGTGATCTTTGCCTTGAAGCTTTGGAGGCACTACCTATATGGAAAAAGAGTGGAGATATTTACCGATCATAAGAGCCTAAAATACGTCTACACCCAGAAGGACCTTAACTAGAGACAGAGATGTTGGCTCGAGGTGATGACAGACTTCGAGATTGAGCTGCAGTACCATCCGGGAAAGGCCAACGTAGTAGCTGACGCGTTGAGCAGAAGACCTATGGCATTCTTCCTGACTACCTAACAACATCTGTTGAGGTATCTAGAGCATATGGGTATAGAGGTCATTATGCCCGGAGTAGACGGACAGTTGTCGAGTTTCCAGTTGCAATCGACATTGGTGGAGAGAATCAAGGCTGCTTTGTCGACCGACGCCAGATTTTATAAGCTCAGACAGAGGATAGAGGCTGGATTATAGACAGGACTGTGTATACATGAAGACGGAACCTTGAGATATGGATATCGTCTCTATGTTCCAAATGGAGAACTTCGGCAGGAGTTGATGACAGAGGCACATAGTTCAAACTATTCTATTCATCCAGGAGGCACGAAGATGTACAGGGACTTGAGACAGTACTATTGGTAGCATGGAATAAAAATAGAAATAGCATGCTTTGTGGCCAAGTGCCTGGTGTGTCAGCAAGTCAAAACTGAGCATCAGAGATCTGCAGGATTGCTTCAACCACTACCTATACTGGAGTGGAAATGGGAGCACATCACTATGGACTTTGTTACGGGCTTTCCGAAGAGTCTTAGTGGTCGCAACACAGTATAGGTAATCGTGGATAGAATCACCAAGTCCGTACACTTTTTATCTTTCAGAGTTGGGCAATCTACAGAGATCTTAGCAGACATGTACATGAGAGAAATTGTGCGACTGCACGGAGTGCCAGTTAGTATCATGTCTGACAGGGATACGAGGTTTACATCTTACTTTTGGCGGAGTATGCAAGAGAGTCTCGGTACCCGTCTGAAGTTTAGCACAGCATATCACCCACAAACAGATGGCCAGTCGGAGTGCACCATTCAGACATTGGAAGACATGTTAAGAGCGTGCATGCTTGACTTCGGAGGATCATGGGAAGACCATTTGTATTTGGTCGAGTTTTCCTACAACAACAGCTATCAAGCGAGCATCCAGATGGCTCCCTATGAAGCATTGTATGGAAGAAAGTATCGTTCCCCAGTATGCTGGAGCGATATAGGCGAGCGACAAATTCTCGGACCAGAGTTGGTTGTTCATACAGTGGAGAAGGTGAAAAACATCCAAGGACACCTACGAGCAGCACAAGACAGGCAGAAGCATTGGGCGAATGCGCATCGACGACCTTTAGAGTTGCAGGTTGGAGATCACGTATTTTTAAAGATCTCGCCTACTCGAGGGATTATCAGATTCGGAGGCCGAGGAAAGCTGAGTCCGAGGTACATCAGGCCTTTCTATGTGTTAGAACGCGTCGGAGAGGTTGCTTACAGATTAGCTTTCCATAGACTTTGGAAGGAGTCCATGACGTCTTCCATATATCTCAGCTGAGGAGGTACATACCAGATCTGAGTCATGTGCTCGATCATTCCGAAATCACAGTCGGGCCGAGCCTATCCTACGAAGAGGAGCCGGTGGAGATTCTGGACAGGAGTGAGAAGGTACTGCGAGGGCAGACTATTCCCTTAGTTCGCGTCGCATGGAGACATCATGCACCATGCGAGTCGACTTAGGAACGCGAGGAGGACATTAGACAGCGCTATCCCCATCTCTTCGAAGGACTAGGTACGTATTAGCATTTTAAATTCAGTCAGTAATTCTTACCATGCATATATTTTAATTTCGAGGACGAAATGCTCTAAGGAGGGTAGATTATAAACACTCTTGACCAATTCAGGGCTAATTGGAATTAAATTAAGAGACTAGGATTAAATTGGATATAATTAGGTTTATTGTGCAACAATATTATAACTTAATACACCTTACTGTTGCTTTGATGTTTGGAGCGCTAAACTAGTAGGTACCCCCAAACCAATTAAGTACTCATCTCCTAGACACGCCAGGCTACCCACCTGAATCTTGTGTAACTTTCATATCCCTAATATTGTGCTTCAATTTAGCTACACAACAGTCGTTGCAAACGCCTATGTATTATTGTAATAAACCAAACTTTCTCCTAATGCCAGATGCATTTGTTTGTAACCTAAATTAATTTGAGGCCAAGTTCGCCCAAAACAAAACCTAACCAAGCCCGGTATACCTATCATGTGGACCAGACCCCACCCCAAGGAGTCCAGACAAGCCCAAGTCCCGAGGTCAGGCCATAAACCCCCTATATAAATACCCATCCTTACTACTACAGAAACCCTACCATCATCACCACCCTTCTTTTCAACCCTAGCCGAATCCCTACCGGACTGGACTTCCACCACCTCAAGCCACCCCTGACTCGCCGGACCACCCTTCCAGGCCGTCGCACCTCCGTCTGACCACCGCACCCATCCAACCATCATCACCATCCTTTCATCCGGCAAACCCGAGCACCCTTTCCCCTCCCCGACTTCCAAAACCACCGCCCCCAACACCGCCTGACATCGTCAACCACCAACGAGAGGTCGACCCCGACCACCCCATGACCTGACCGTCACACCAAACGTCGTCTAAGCCCGCTGTCGCCGTACCAGGCTGCTGCAACCGCGGCTGCAGCCATTGCAGTTACTGAACGCCGGTAGGCCATTATTGTCCGCACGTTGATCGGAGTTTCACCCCATGCCGGAGAGGACGGCCGGTCAGCAAACGAACCCTCCTCGCTCGGTCGATCAGGTACTCGTTCACTGGACCTTCCTCCCATGTGTCCTATTATCCCTCCTTCGTGTCGTCGTATCGTGTATAAACACAAGTTAATAGCATTTAACCTATTTAGTGGGTATGCATGAAAGTTGATTTAATTAGATATTAATAAATAAATAATTATTCTAAATTAATGACTAGTTATTAGGGACAAGTAATCCACCTGAAACACTTGGGCATAAGCCTAGTATGTTTGAACATGGAAACTAAGGACATGTGTTCGCACAGAACAGAAATCGTGGTCAACCTGTAATTAGAAATTATTGCCTCAAGACACATGTTAACCGAGGACAGAATATATGTAGACGCTGTATTCGAGCAAGAGTGAACTTGCGACATTATTCAAGTATAGTGTCTTAGTCGTATGTAGTTAATGTGTAGTGTCTGATGTCTGTATTTGTTGTGTTATATTGTATGTCTAGGGTCTTTGGACCAGCCAGGAGACGCTACAGGAGCAGGCTATTGGCATTCACATCTTGAAGACTCAGGCAAGATACCTTGCCATATTTACTGTCTAATTTAAATTATGCATAAGTTTTATTATATTCTTGTTGCTTTCCTTTTATACAACTGTGCGCGTACGAGACCTGACACTTCTACACGTTCGTGGTGACAATTTTATGTTGGGATGCGAGTTCGCGTGCTTGACTAGCTATCGGCACGTGTGATATGTATCACGGTTAGTAAGTAATTCAGGATTATTTCAGTATAGAGACTTGGTATTTAGATACGGAGTATGCACGTCGAGTATTCGACTTGGATATATACATTGGGCGGGGAGGACGACTAGTAGGCATATGGGAAACCCCACTCCTTTATACTGACACCGTACTCGACGGAGTGATACAGACGTATATATATATTACTGATACCACGTTCTGTAGAGTGTTGGACGTTACTTGGTGATATTACAGATACCACACTTTATAGAACGTTGGACGTTATTGTATTCCTGCGCCCGTATTATAGGGGGCATGTGTGGCATATACTAGCCGGTTGTCACGACTGGTGAATTATGTCAGCATATGTCTAGCCTACACCTTCCCATATACTCACAGTTGTCCTCACATTGCATTCACTTAGATGGTTAGCACACCCTTTATTGTATTTACTTTATTCAGTATTTATATATGGCATGCTTCTATGTATCTTGTTATGTCCCTCTGAGGACCTGGTACCTTTCCATATTTGGACGAGACAAATTACCCCACAGTGTACGGCTCGAGACAGGAGACGAGGTTCGCTACCGCAGAAGAGCTAGAGGTGTTACCGTCAGAGTTTCCATGATCACTTGGTAGGCCTTCTGCCTAGGATTGGGAGCATCATTATCTAGTCAGTCGATGCCCTAGTCATTACTCTTTTACCTATCATTTTAGTACTTTTATTTTGTCATAGTAGTGGGTTTGTTCCCATCAGACATTCTTGGTTGTACTATGATATTTGAGACTGGAGTTTATCTTCCAGCAGTTTATTTAGTACTTCTTGCTGTTTATATTGTGGATGAGATTAGTTTACCTGTTGTTGAATGATATTGAGACATGTTAGTTATTTAGGATAGCGTAACACTCTTCGTTGGATCCATTAAATTAGGATATCCTCGAAGACGTGACAGCTGGCTATTACTACGTTGCCTAGTTCCATGTATTTTCGGACTAGGGCGTGACACCTCCCAAGAACCTCCAAGATCCAAAACACAAGTGCGTAGTATGTCCTCGAGAGTCTGAATAGTCCTCTCCGACTGTCCGTCAGACTGAGGGTGATATGTGGTACTGAACTTGAGCTGAGTGCCCAAGCTAGCCTGGAAACTCATCCAGAAGTGGGACGTAAAGCGACTATCCCGATTCGAGACTATGCTTACTAGAATACCGTACAATCTGATATAGGGCGTACTCGGTTCCGGGGGTAAACATGGCCTGGGTTTTTCCTGTTTTTGGATAGCGGTGTGCGATCACCACAGGACGCGATATCCCGAACAGTTTGTCCGGACACCGAGAGGGTCATACAGGCTTCGCAACGCAATTTACGGAATCGAAAACAGAGCTACGAGCAAAAAGATACACGCACCTGAAGGGGGTCCTCGGAAACCGGATCGAATTGTGTCCGACACGACACAGGACACGTGTCCTGTGTCGGACACGGGGGGAAAGGAATTAGGGTTAGGGCTTCAGGTCGAAGCCACTGCCGGAGCTCGGCGGAGGGGCGGCGCGGCGGGCGGCCGGAGGCGGCGTACTGGGCAGCGCAGGCGGCCGGCGGCGGCTGCTGCGGGGTGTGGGCCGCTGCGGGGGAAGGAGGAAGGAGGAGGGCTGCGGCCTGCGCGGCGGAGCTGGGTGGTGGGGCACGGCGGGTGTGCGACGAGGGACGCGGGGGTCGGCGCCGGTGGAGGGAGGCGGTCGGGGCCGGAGCTAGGGTTCAGGGGAGGTCGGGTTTGGGGGAGGAAGACGGAGAGGCGTCGGGTTTTTATAGGGGGATGGGGGCCGGAGTAGGCGGGGAGAGGGGCGGTGAAGGCGGAGCGAGAGGGTGGCGTGGCTGGCCGGGCGGCGCCGCACCGGCGGCGGAGGCGGCGCGAAGGTCGGGGAAGAGGGGGTCGTGGGGGAGAGAGTGGGGGTCGGGTCTGGGCGCGGGCGGGTCGGGTGGCTGACAGACCCGACCCGACCCGATAGGTGCTGGGCTGGGGGCCCCTAATGGGCCGCGGGCCGGTTTAATTATTTAAAAAAAAAATCTATTTAAATAGATAAATAATTATTAAATAATTAACTAAATAAATATTTAATTAAATAAATACTTTTAGGGGTTTTAAAAATAGGTCCGGGGTCCGATAAATTCCAGAAAAATTGTCCTAAGTCCAGTTTTCCATTTTACATCCAAAAATATTATTTCTATACTATTTTAATATCATTTATTATCATTTAAAAATCATTTAAATATTAAAACCCTGTTTTTAAATTACAGAAAATTCCAGACAATTGTGAAAAATCCAGTTTTGAAAATTTTGAAAAATCAGGGGGTTTACAGGTCATGATATTAGTATCAGGATACAGGAAATCCTGCACGATGACAGTGTCTGAATGTGTCCTAGGGTTACGATATACTCAGGTACGTACATCGAGGTATTACGAACATCTATCATTCATTACCAACGTTACCGACGAAAGTCTGGACCCGGTTGTGACCCGGACGCGAAGTAACTATTCTTATCAAACTCGCGCATAATGCATATAATAAAATAATAAATATCTGGTAACTGAAATACAGGGTAGCAAGGTACACTTGCCTGGATCCGGCTGCTGAAGATGGGTCTCCGGTACAACGTCCATGTTCGCGGGTCCCATATTACCTAGAGACAAGATACAAGCTCAATCAATAGACTATCACGTGACAAAAAAAGGATTTGACACACGTCTAATCATATGCTCAGACCCAGCTACAACTCACTTGGACACGAAGCTAGAGGGTTGACCTAGGTTATCCCAGGTAGGTTATATCTAATAAGATCAGTCACAGTATACTATCATCAGACAATCCTCAATCATATACCATCATCTACCATTTGTCTTAAAACTACTCATCGATCAAATTTATTACTATTCCTCAGTCTTTCATCACTGACTAATGGTTTGTTGTTACACCCATTCCACAATCATTCACCTGCTGCTAATGTCCATCAATATTTTGTTATCATTGTATTATCTCAGCAACAATTTAATATGCTCATCACAATGATCAAAATACATACATTAATTTGGACAACACCTAAAATGTCTCATATGGCACTTAAAACCTAACCATTAAGTGTATATATTATATAACCCTCGCATGTATATATTTTATATCCTTCACCCATGAACATCAATGCATATTATAATATGTATTAATCCTAAATCCCACATGCATATATTAAACTAAAATAAATTGATTTTATTTACCACCATTCAAGCATATTATATCAGGTATTAAACCTAAGATCTCATATGCATATATAATCCCAAAATCCCAATACAAATATGTAACCCTTAACTAAATCCATTTTATTCTCAAACCCAAAACTCAATGCAATACTATGAACCCTAACTAAGTTATAAGCAACAACAATAAAAATACTACACTACACTACAACTATAAGTAGAGGGGGAAGGGGTTTACCTCGGCGAGGTGGTGGTGGTGCTGACCGGTGCGGGGTGGTTGTGCTGGCGGTGTGGGGGAGATGCTGGAGGTAATGGGGTGGTGGTGCTGGTGATGATGTTGATGATGGTGAGAATGGTGAAGATGATGAAGAAGATGGTGGAGGGTGGCGGTGAAGAGTGGTGGTACGGCTGGTGGTGTGGGGGAGAATGTGACGAAGGGTGGTGATGGAGACCGACGGAGAAGGAGGAGGTGGTCGAGGTCGGGTCGACTGGAGTGTTGGCCGAGGGGGGTGATGGTGCTGGTGGCGTGTAGTGGTGCGGGTGGAGGCAGCCGCTGGAGGAGGTTGGTGGCAGCGGGGTGGTGTTGCTGTGGAGAAGTCGTGGTGGTCAGCTGGTGGTTGTTGGCTCTCCAGGGAAGAAGCTGGCCAGAGGGGGTTGATGTCCGGTCGGGTGAAGTGGTCACACAAAGAAGAAGAAGTGGAGAGGAAGAAGAAGAAGGGAAGTGGGTTTTTGGTGAGGAGGGAGGAGAGAGGAGGTGGGGTGATTTCTCAAGTATGGAGATTAGGGCCTGCTTGGGGAAGTGTGTATGAGGAGACATTATATAGGGAAAGGTGATGGGTGTGTGGGGTGAGGATGCTCCAAATTCAAATGGATGGCTAGGATTCATTATGAGGGAATTGTGTTCACACAATGGAGAGGGAGGGGTGAGGTTGGACCGGTCAAGGGGGAGAGGGGTGGTTTCTTCATTAGTTTGAACCAATGAGGGGATGACACCTAATGCAATTTTTGTAAATTAGTCTCCTAAGTTTGGGTATTTGCACAGACACATGAAATGATAAAAAATTTGTGGAAGAATTTATGTTTGGTATTTTGTAGGGTGAGGGGGTGTTGTGTGTTTTGTATGGGCTTAATTCATGGGACATTGGGTTAAGTTAGGATTAAAAATAGGATTAGTCAAAGTTGGTATCCCCATTTAAATTAAAATAATTTGTCATGTGCTCTTAAATTAAATGGGGGCACATGGGATCTCAATTAGGAGTGACACAAAGATCATGAACGGTGTAGGCTTGGTGTCAGTCTTGGACCCTTTAATTGGTCCGGCTCAACGGGTTGAGTTGGTGTCTCAAAATTGATGGCAACGACACAGGTGCGCGACACAGGATTAAATATGGATTGGTTACGGAAAGTTGTACGATTAAATTAGAGCACAAAGGATTATGATTTTGAGTGACGGAAAAGTCCAGCGCCTAAATTGGCATGTCAAGTCTAGAATGCAACAATAAGTTGAAAATTATGGGCTAATGTTGGGCCCCGAATATTTCAACAACGGTAGGACGCACCAAGGGTTTAATTAAAGAATCAGACATCTGAAAAATCTTAATTCTAAACCTCAACTATCTGCTGCTAAACCAAAAATTTCTAACCCAAAACCTGTCTATCTATAAAAATAAAAGAAGGGGTTTACATGCATAATTTGGCCAAGTACGCGTACCATATGGTGGATACTGCACTTATATCATCATTCGTAGAGCATTGACATCCATAGACCAATACTTTCCATCTCCCAACGGGGGAGATGATGATTACTTTGGATGACATCCATCACATATTAGGCCTCAATGTCCAAGGTCGGGTCATGATGAATGATATATTTGTTGAGAAGGACTTATCGTGGCATGAACACGTCATCGATATTGTATCAGATTCTCTTAGAGTTGACGATAGTAGTTTTAGAACCCATCAAGATTTCAAGAAGTCATATGGTATTCCTTTGAAATATTTGGAAGAGACATTCAAAGACAAGGAGGCCGAAGGGGAAATTATCGATAGGGCGGCCCGTGCATACATGCTTTTCGTCTTAGGAGTTGTCGGCATTTCGGACAAGTCCGAAACTTTGATTCATGCCAGATATCTATTAAATTTTTTCAACATCGATACCGTGGATAAAATTTCTTGGGGCAGCGGTATACTAGCATACATTTACCGCGAGCTTGGTACAGCATCCCGCTTCGGTACAAAGACATTAGCAGGATGCCAGACTCTACTCTATGTAAAGAAATATCTTTGCTCCTTTAGTTTTATACATAATATATATTTTGCTGTTAAATTGTTGACTATAAGTACATGTATGCAATAAAGCAGGAGGCCCATCGTATGTCGATGTAAACAGCCACAAACTTCGGGATCAAAGCCCACGAAGTTTTACCTACCTATCTCCTTAAATAATAAGTCCAATGCCTTGTGAGATATTGCATTCATTAAAGCATCCAAGAGGGGTTCATTTATATGTTCATGCTTTGCAATATTCAGGCTCATCTCAAATGATGCCTTAATATCGTTTATCGTCTGATCTAGCATTAAATTGATAGCTTTCCAAACGGAGACAAAATTGTCGACCGATGAACTTAGATGTTGTTTTAATTTTGCGTGTGATGCTTCAACCCGGTTGGTGGTCACTGTGCCATAATACTTTACCTTATTCATCCATGCTAAGATAAAGTGTTCTTCATGCGGTTTTAGCCATGTATCTTTGATATAAGAAATGCATGTCGACTCTCTCATCTCCCACTTTTCTTTGAACAAGTACCATGACGCGTCGTAACTGTCTTTCATACTGGCTCGCCATATATGATTCCAATCATTGTAGAATTTTTCGAAACAGTCTATGTCAATTTTACCATCCATATTTTTAAATTCAACTTACATTGTGATTGGATATTCCGATTGATATGCCAAGTGCATAGTAGTATTTTTGCATGAGGGAAGACGATCGTTATAGCATTAATTAAAGCATATTCTCTGTCAGTAACAAAAATAGACGGCTATTTATGTCCAATGTAAACTATTTTTAGTTTTTCCAACGCCTATGTGTAGTCCTCAAGTTTCTCACTCTTTATGAAGCAAAAAAATAACTGAAAATATTTTTTTCGTAGAGGTGAAGCTAACAACGTGAAAGAGAGGCATCTTGAACTTATTTGTCTTATATGTACAATCAAAAACTAATACATCAGCGAAGGAACTAGCCAAATATGTGCAACCGGGATGAGCCCAAAATAGTAAAAGGACTTCATTACTCTGTGGATGTCTTCTATGGTGGTCCACATAATGATTCTCAGCAAGCAACTTCATTACTTGATGCATCGCCATTCTTGTTTTCTAACTATTGGAGTTTGAATTCGATATTGCGTTGTATATTGACTTTATTGTTAACTTGTTATTCTCGTTTTTGTATCGTGTGACGGAATAAATTTGTTCGGGTGCAACTCCTAAAGCGGAAAATATTCAACTATCTTCCGCTCAACATTGTTCAACCGTCCGACAGGGGATGGCCCGTAAGTTTTTTGGTAATAAGATGATTGTGAATTCCCTTGGACTATCCACTTCACATCTTCTATATTTACAAGAGAGATCTTGAATGGACAACCGCATTTCCTAGTACCATCGCTTATCTTTGGAACTTTTCTTTAGGGAACTATATATTTCTTTCCATGAGACCTGAACAAACTACCTCTTTCACATCCAAGCTCTATAGTTGTATATCCCGGGTGGTTTTGGGCCAATCTTGTGATCACAATGACTATATTATTTTTTTCGTCCAACTTTTCTGCACCAATGTAACGCTTGTTCGTCTAATTCAAAGCAAATATCGGTAGAGAATAAATTGGCTACATCAATGGCAATTGGAGGAGGTACTACAATATCGGAAGATAATAACCCCTACAGTAGAAATTAAAATTAATAAAACTACATAAAATTAAACAAATGCATGCCTGTAAAAAAATAGGACTGTAGGGAATTTTGACAGTCCTAAATTTAACTAGGACTGCATGACATATGATAGTCCTATTGTTACTAAGGACTGTAACATTTACTAACAGTCCTAATTAAAAATTGGACTATCAGTTTGTTGATAGTCCTACTTATTTATAGGACTCACATTCCTACGACAGAAAAATCCGAAATTGATTTGTCAAATTCATTACCAAGAGTGTTTCGGAAGGACCGAGGAGTTCTTCGGGCATAGCAGAAAAAGAATTTAATGTATTAGATAACCCAATTTCTTCGAGATGCATTTTTCTTCTACATTAAACACACATAATTCAATATTTATATATGGACCTAATATTTGAAAAACATAATCATCATAGTTTATTGATGACATACCAAATAATTTTTGAATAGTATAACTTTTTTGTAGTGGGACTAGGATTTGGACCACCAATCTACACTTTAGGGTTTAGGATTTTAAGAATTGAGAGAAATTAGGTTTTGAAAGAAGAGAGAGCATAGGGAGAAGAGAGCATGGGGAGAAGAGAGAAGAATGAGAAATAAAAACTCTTTGGCTTTTATACCAAAATTTGGGCTACTATCAAGTAATGAAATTGAATGACAAACTTGTAAATATATTAAAAAAAAAATTAGGCCGTCCTAGGTAAAAAAAATGTAGTGCCTTTAGAAATTTCACTTTTTTAGGTGCATTACATTTCTTATTCGTTAGCTGTTAAATTTTTTTTGAGAGAACTGCCAATTTTTTATAATTTTATCTATTACAAAAAAAAATTTGAGAGTGAATTTTTTTATATAATTTTATCTATTTCAATAATAATAAGGCGAGATAATTTAACCATATATATTGATTTGTATAATCACTATGCTAACTCTAATAGCATCATATGATTTAGGGCAACAAGGTTGACAACAATAAAACTTGAAGTAGTCAACCATGGAAATAACATGATTTGAAATTACTAAATGATCCAATAATGCACCATCCTAAGATTAGAATTTAATAAATATTGAATAGAGGGTTCCTGGCTTCTATTTGAAATTAAGGGACTTCGGTATGTTTTACGAGGAAGTGAAGACGAGGATTCGATCATAGGTCCTCCATTCCTACAAAATGGCACAATAACTTAGAGGGTGTAATGCCCCATTCCGTGTGATGCATTAGAATTGATTATTGACTCGAAGTCTTGGTTGGACTTGGGTTTATGCAGATATTTTGGTATTCTAGATGAAGGCTTTTTTTTGGCAGGTGGTTTTGATTCTTCTCTCATTTACCTTCACACTTAATAAAATGATGCTCTAGTCTTGTTTCTATATGCCATGAGTTATTTATTACCAGGTAAAATGAATCTAGACAGATAAAAGAGAGTAATCTTATTTTTGTTAACTTACTGCTATAGAACATGAAATTATTAAACTGTTGATATAAACTTGTGTAATGTGTAGTGCCCTGCTCCCCGTACGAGAAGCACGACTAAGAAAAACTGTCGGTATCAGTTGATCGGGACATATTGAATTAATATAATTTTCTCGTTATTGATTGGCTTCTTTGGAATCAAGTCCTATATTCAGTAGATCGTGTCGCGAGGAAGGACTCAGCAGCAAAATCACGATGGACCTTTTCGCTGTGTGGTTTTCGTTCCTTGTTTTCGATATCGCTTTTTTGATTTTGCGTTGATTTTATGAATACGTTTTCTTGAATGGTTTCAATGGATTTTATTGCTTGCATTCCTTGAACTTCGCATTCATATCGAATTTTGGGAGAAAAAAAAGATATTGATCATCTGTTGGTGCAATATAGATGATCGCGTAGACGAAGCGCGGCCAAAACACTAAAGAATGTCATTACTCTCCTTAATTTGCCAACTAGTCAGTGGCTTTATTTTTTGTTGACCCTTCTTTCCTAGTCTTCACATTAATCAAAATGACTCTACTGTTGTGTGTTCCGATCGATCGATACCTTAATAAAAATCAAGATAAAAGAAGTAGGCTTGAACACCTGATGCATGTCACATAAATTATGAAACTATCATACTATTGCGTACTTGTCCGCTATGAATGTAGTTAATTTATGTTTCAGTTGCAGCTAGAATTTATTCATCTATAATTGTGCAATGAGTAGTGCATACTTTACAATGCGATCACTTAAGCAGGTAGACTATGCTATCAGGTTATGTTGAGTAGTTAAATTTTGTTTATGTTGTCTTGCAGGCTTCGTTTGATAACTTAGTTCTTAGACGTTGCATTGTCATGGATAACTTGTGCAAAAGGTTATGGTTCTACGAACAATCATTGGGGCATTGTGACCGCTTCGACCTAGGTATAACGATGCTAGCTGAAGTTCTAGGATAGGATTAGTCAGGACGTCAAGTAAGGGCTAGCTACCAGAACTAGAAAGGCAATCTTCTTATCTAACATCCATAATGACTTATGGTGCCAGTGGCCCTCTAGGTTTTGCTTAAATTGTGCAAGCTAACAATGTCTTCTTGCCAGGAAAGAATATGGTAAGTCTCGTGCAGGTCGGATAACTCCATCATGGGTAAGATTCACCACTTGGTGACACACTTTATTATGTCCTTTCATTCTTATCGTATGCTTGTAACTTGGACTAAGGAAAGATAGAAAGACCATATAATAATAATGTTGTATGCTTCACATGAATACCGTGTCGATTTGGTGAGTTGGGTTAGCTCGCCCTCACCAGTACATTTCAAATGTGATGACCCACGTTGCAATAAGTGGCACCCAGGGAGTAGCCCCTATCGACCCATTTGAGAGGATGATGCGCATGTTAGAAGCATAATAGGAACTAGTGGCGACTCAACAGAGGCATGCTGAGACACTCTAGAGCCAGTTTGAGGCTAGAATCGAAGCGCAGTTTCAGGCACAACGCAGTCTGGCTAAGGAGTCAAGCCGAGGCGCAACAAAAGAAGGTGGATGCCCTGCAACAGATTGTACAGACACTAGTCTCCAAAAATCATTCTGCATCACGCGACCGTGCCAGTAATAGCTGAGACAATGGGGACCCCAAGAGGCTCAACCGTCGAAGGACAGGATCCCCACCCTTGACATCTCAGAGTTTAAAAAGATGTGCAATTCGACTTTTAGAGGGACTCAGGACCCCTCCGTGGCGTTAGATTGGTTGATCGAGCTGGAGGACGACTTTGAACTGTTAGACATGGACGAGACAGAGAGTCATTTTTGCCAAACTTCAACTCCGTTTAAATGCACATGATTGGTGGGACATGCACAAGCGGTCTATTCTGAGTGAATATGACAAGGTGACTACCTCCTGGTCTATGTTCAAAAAAGCATTCGAAGAGGAGTACCTTTCTCTGTTCGTTCGACATAAAAAGAAAACAAATTCGTGCATTTACAACAGGGGAGCATGACCGTTCGACAATATGCCAAAAACTTCAACCAGCTCGCCAAGTTTGCCAGATCCTACCTCCTCGATGCCGCAAGCTGATCTCAAAGGTTTAAAGAAGGATTACGACCTTCTATCCAAGTACATGTCATCGTTCCGCAGTATCGGACCATACGGGAGTCCCTCAACCACGTTATCTTCCTAGAGCCGCAGTATCCTCTGGTTCTTGTCGGTGCTGTACGAAGTTCCAACCACAACTGCCCTAGAAATGCAGGAGATAATAGCGTACAGAAGTACCACAACTACGACGATTATTAGGGTCTAAACCCAGTAAGGAACCATAGGCTTCATTGTATAAAGTGGAACCGTGGCAGACACATCGCCCGAGACAGTCGCATACCAAATAGAGGATGCTTCAAGTATGGTTGCCCTGACCACATAGGATGGGACTGTCCAGACAGAGGACCAAACTAGCGCCCGCCATAATATTGTCCATAGAAAAATTAGGGCCAAGCTACTCGAGCTAACCCGATAGCACCACAGAATTTGACAGGCCGAATCTAAGCTCTGACCCAGAAAGAGGTGTTCGCTTCAAACACAGTGGTGTCAGGTATATTGCTTTTCAATAATATTTTATTTTGGGTATTGTTTGATTCTGGTGCTACTCATAGTTTTATATCGGAGAATTTTGCCACGGAACACAAGTTTCCTATGTCACCGCTAGGTCTTAATCTTAGCATTAGTACCCCGTTAGGCACAAAATTGCATGCTCACTCAGTCTGTAGAAATGTTTGTATTTGTATTCGAGGTAGGATATTATCTCTCGATGCGATAGTCCTGGACATCAAGGATTACGACATAATCTTGGGAATAGATTAGCTCGGTGCTTGTTCAGCCACAATCGATTGCACAGAAAAGTGAGTCGTGTTCCACCCGAGAGACCGAATTCTGCTACTCGTGTGGGCAAGCGTCGAAAGGGTCGAACGCATATATGGTAATTTTTGTAATATTTACTCTGCGGATGCTACATTCTTGATGCGAAGGGTATTTAGCGTCCGTTCGAGACACTCGACAGGATGGTGCAAACATAGAATATATTGGCAGAATTCTCTAACGTGTTTCCAGACGAACTACCCAGCATATCACCCGATCGAAAGATTGAATTCACTATCGATACATTTTCAAACATTCGACTGATTTTCAAGGCTCCGTACAGAATGGCCCCTGCATAATTGAAAGATTCGAAGGTCCAATTATAAGAGTTAGTTGCCCAGGGATACATTTGGCCTAGAATCTCTCCATGAGATGCACCAGTATTGTTCGTAAAGAAGAAGGAAGGAACAATGCATGGGATACCTGATCGAGAGATTGAATTCACCATCGACATATTTCGAAACACCCGACTAATTTCCAAGGCTCCGTACAGAATGGCCCCTAAAGAATGAAAAGAGCTAAAGGTCATGTTACAAGAGTTAGTCGACCGAGGATACATTCGAACTAGCGTTTCTCTGTGGGGTATGCCATTATTATTCGTAAAAAAGAAGGACAAAACGATGTGGTTGTGCATAGATTATCGATAGATGAACAAAGTCACTATCCAAAACAAATATCCACTACCGAGAATCGACGACCTCTTCGATCAACTGCAAGGTGCATAAGTATTTTCGAAGATAGACCTTCGTTCAGGTTACCATTAACTCAAGATCAAACCAAACGATGTACCAAAGTCAGCATTTCATACTCGTTATGGCCACTATAAATTCCTGGTAATGCCATACAGATTGACGAACACTCCCGCCGCTTTCATAGATCCGATGAATTAAGTATTCTGATCATTTCTCGACAAGTTTGTGGTGGTATTCATTGATGATATCTTGGTGTACTCGAAAAGCAACGAAGAACACGCGGAGCACTTGGGGACCATACTTTGGACCCTTCGAGACAACAAGCTATGTGCGAAGCCGAGAAAGTATGAATTTTGGCTGACTAGTGTATCATTTCTTAGGCACGTCATCTCTGCGAAAGTCGTCACTGTCGATCCGAAGAAAATAGAAGCCATTTTTGATTGGAAGCGACATATGTCCGCCACTAAAATTTGAAGCTTTCTCGGTTTTGCAGACTACTACAGACGATTTGTAAAAGATTTTTCAAAGATAACATTGCCTCTGACCCGCCTCACTCATAAGTGAGTCACATTCGAGTGGTCGGACGACTATGAAGCTTCCTTCGAGGAGTTAAAGCAGTGGCTCGTCTTAGCTCCAATCTTGCGTACTTTCGGAAGGGCCAGAAGGGTTTTAGATTTTTCAGCGATGCGTCAGGTCAGGGCTTGAGATGTGTGCTCATGTAGAGGAATAAAGTGATAACTTTTGCCTTAAGACAGCTAAAGCAGCACGAAAAAAATTATCCTACTCATGACTTAGAATTGGTGACAATTATGTTTGCTTTAAAATTGTAGCGGCACTACCCCTATGGTGTGTCTTACAAAATCTATATCGATCACAAGAGACTAGCAGACGCCTTGAGTCGGAAGTTTATGGGATCCCTATCCATTAATCACAGGCTACTGAATGATTTAGAAGAAATGGATATCAAACTCCGAGTTCGATACCGAGGGGCACAACTGGTTCAATTGCGACTTGAATTGAGTCTGCTCGAAAGGATCAAAATAACACAGGGGTCCGACAAATTCCTGCAAAAAATTTACGGACAGATATCCATGGGTAAGTCGGTCGAGTTTTCAGAATCCAAAGACAAGACCTTATGACTAAAGTGCAGGTTATGCTTCCCGAATGATGAAGCTTTCCGAAAGAAAATTATTACAGAGGCTCATTTTGCGGGCTATGCGTTACATCCTGGCATTATGAAATTGTATAAAGATCTTTGCACAACTTTTTGGTGACACCACATGAATAAAGATGTGGCACTCTTCGTGTCGCAATGCATGGCCTATCAGAGGGTGAAGGTTGAGCACCAGCGGCCGGAAGGAGAAATGCAAAAACTTTCCTTTCCAGAATGGAAATATGAGCACATCAGCAAGGATTTTATTGTTAGCTTGTCGAAGACACAATGGGAGAATGATATTATTTGGGTCATCGTCGATCGATTAACCAAGTCAGCGCACTTCATCGCCGTCAAAGTTTCTTTTAGCGTCGTTCACCTCGCTTAGATTTATCGAGACAAGATAGTTCAGTTGCACAGAGTTCCAGTATTTATCATCTCAGATCGAGATGGACGATTCCTATCGCATTTCGGGGGTAGCCTTAAGTCGGCTATAATGACCAAGTTGAAGTTCAGTTCAATCTATCATCCTCAAATCGATGGTCGAACATAATGGGTAAATTAGATTCTCGAAGATATGTTACGGCTCTGTGCGATGGATTCAAAGTCAAGTTTGTACGTTTAACTACTGTTGGTAGAATTTTATACAACAATGCGTACCATTCCAGCATTCAAATGGCTTCATATAAGGTTTTGGATAGGTGAAAGTGTAGGTCACCAATCTATTAGGATGAAGTTGGGGAATGATAGATCCTTGGCCTGGAACTAGTTTAGCAAACAGTCTAGAAAATTTGGTTGATTCGCGAGCGACTGAAAGTAGCGCAAAGTCGACAGAAAAGTTATGTGGATACCCATCGATGACCCCTCGACTTTATGGAAGGTGATCACGTGTTTCTTAAAGTAACGTCTATGTGAGGAGTCACAAAATCTGGAGAAATGGGAAGCTAAGTCCAAGATTTGTTGGTCCGTTCAAAATTCTTAAGCGAGTCACCCCAGTTGCCTATCAGATTGTCGTGTCACCGACGTTATCAGATGTGCATAATATTTTCCATATCTCGCAGATGCAGAAGTACGTGCACAATCTGAGTCATGTAGTAGGGTGGAGCCGTATCGCAAGTATTGACACGGATATATAGTTGTGTATTTAATTCTTCGTATTGTCCATAATTATTATTTTAGACTTGATCGTGTTCTTCGAGATACGTTTGGTTGTGTGGTAGAGCCGTATCGCAAGTATATCATAGAATGAGTGTGATACGGGTGCGGTACACTCCACGTGTTTGCTTTATTGCATTTAAATTCATGTGACTTGGTATTATATATTAGTATGATATATTATATGATTGTGTGCATGTGCATGTGTAAATGTATATGTATCTCTATAGTATTATATAGATATGATTATAACTAGTGATACATATATATATATAGTATAGATGTCTCGACCCGCACCCGGATATTCGGGCACGAGTACGTGGTTACGCCTAGCCTACGCCGCAACATCGGCGGTAGAACGTTGTCTGGGTCATTTCTAACTATCTAACATCTCAACCATATAATATGATACATGTCAATCATCTTAACTCTAAACGGAGGAACAATATGGTATCTCACAAGTAACTAATCACAATCACAAAACAAACTAAGGAAGATAAAGCACGAATGGAATAGCGAAGGAAAGAATAAGATACAATCCACAATCTGAACTAATATACAACTGTGAATCTCAACAAATAGTCTAATACATGCCAACACAAATAACTTGACCTTCTTGGGCTCTGTAACTAAGTCCTCCTGTTCTATAGGAGTATCCTCTATAGGTACGTCGTCCTGCCGCCCGTAGAATATGGGACACTGCTCTATAAGCCAATCATCTGAAAAAAATATTCAGTCAGGATTAGAGCAAAGTACATACCTCTGAAAGCAATTTCAATAACAGAAACGAGCATATAAAACAGATAATAGAAATAAAATACAAGATCACAAAATATATGAATGAATGAACAATAGGTATACAGGTATTGTACAAGAATATAGAACAACAATATGAATATCTAAAATATGATGAAATAACTGTAATCTAACTAATGTGCCTCAGAATACAAGTTTATTATGTGGTCGGTTTGGGTGAACATGATCAATAAGGTAAGACGATTACAAGTATGATATATAATATACACGATGAACAATGGACTTTGATCACATAATCAACTCCTACTCTCCTATCCCCAACTAATACCAATGGATCCAATCACGACACACTACAAACACGAATATGACCACTGAACACGAGCAGTGGGTGTACACAAATATAACCACACTAAACACGAGCAGTGTGTGTACACGAATAAGCACACTGAATAAGTATAGTGTATAAATACGAAATATAAATCAATACCCAATGTACACGATAAAATACATATACAGGAGTACCTACTGAACATGGTAGGGGATAATATCTCCTGACGGGATCCATGTAGTACAAGTCCGTAAAATCACTATGTCGGAATCAAGTATACAATTCTAAAACATACATATATACAATATTATGAATTAAAAACTATTAGAGAAATGTACTAGCCTGAAATCCTGAGAAAGGTGTGTCTCTCGATGCCCAAGCTGGTGTCACACAGACCTATATATGGTATGTTGCATCAATACAAGATTCAGAATAAAAATAAGTTAAATTGATGCAATGCTAGGTCATAAAGTCATTTCTAAGTCAAACCGACTAATTCTAGGTTGTAAGAGTCTAACACTAGGATATTAGGTCAATACGCTATGAAACTAAGCTACACTAGCTAATCTACGATACTATGAAACACACAAAGTGTCGTATCTCAAGATATGCAAGTTTCAATATGTAAAAATAGTAATTTGTAGATATACACTAGTATATATATATATATATATATATATATATATATATATATATATATATATATATATATATATATATATATATATATATAGTAATTAACAAATTAATAAAATATAGGATACATTGGCCTTGCACCAATGCGTATCACACCTATCTCGATACCCAAACCCAATACCTTGGTATCGACCCATTACCTTGACATTACCTTGGTATCCCAAGGTAATTCAAAACCTATTGATATAGCTAATACATATGTAACCCTCAACCAATACACTAATATATACTAAGTACTATAATATATATCAATATAATTAGAGATACTAACTATAATACAATACATACATATCTACATACTAACATATAGTTAATATAACTAACTACTAACATGTATACCTACTAGCTATTAACTATCCATATATATATATATATATATATATATTGCTTACCTATCTAGCTAACTATCAATCATAAACAAGTATATATATGACTACCTATCTATTTATACTAACTATTAAACTAATTATCTATCAACAAAACAAGTATATAACTAACTAATACACTATACTAACTAACTAAACCATTAGCCAATATACTTGCTAAACCAACCTCACTGATACCTTGTGACTGAACACTGATACTGATACTGTGCATCTCATTGTGCTGATACCTGAAACTGCATTTTTTGTACCACACTGTATGCTCATTACTGCAGATCCTGTGCACAGAAAACTACACTGCTCCTCCCCCTTTACAGGTTCCCTGTTGTTGCCCATGTTGTGCACAAATGTACATTGCTGATACTTTCCTGCTACTAAACTATGATGTACCCATTGCTGTGTGCTACTGTCACTGCTACCTCGAGGTGATGAAGCTGCTGAACCACACTACCTCAAGGCACTGTAGTAAAGGCTCCCTGCAATTGGCTACATGAGCAGTGGTCCAATCTTTCTGTGCATTGCACGAGCACTGCTGCAACGGATACTTCCCCTCTGCAGAATAGATGCTGCTCTAGCCCCTTTTCTAAATAGATGTTGATACTTGCTGTGATATCACATCACTGTGTCCTTTTCAAATTCTGTTGTTGTTGCTAAAGCAGTTGGCTACTGCTCCACTCCCTTCTTGCTGTGACTGCTGCAAGAGCCACACACTGTCTGAATGCTGCTATGCACACACAGTGCATACTACTAGCAGATGATACTCCTTCTCTCACACACACTCACAAACACACAACACACAACACAATACAGCACACTTATACATATACATAGCTCATAACACTCGATGGATATATACATATATTCTCTGTACTATACAATTGCTACATATATATATATATATATATATATATATATATATATATATATATATATATATATATATATATATATATATATATATAAGTATCTTAATCTATCTATATAAACACACACACACATATATATATACCACCACCAATACACATCTATATGATATAGTATAAATATATACTCATATACATATATATCATATAATATATATCATTCATATATGTATACACAAACATACATAGAATTGAGAGCAACAAACCAAACACGTGGAGTGCACCGCACCCGTATCACACTCATTCTATGATATGCCTGCGACATGGCTCCACCACATAACCAAACGCATTTTGAAGGACACGAGCAAGTCTAGAATACTAATTATACACTATACGAACAATAATAATAACAATTACGTATCCGTGTCAAGAATTAATATGCACAAATCTTCGTGTCGGAGAAAACCCTAAAAAAATAATAAGTATCGTCAAATTAATGAGATACGGCCTACACGTACCCAATTGTGGACACAACACTAGTCCCAAACAAGCAATCATATATCATATTGATCTATTTGACCAATTGACAAACACCACATGTGCCAATCTCGGAATTCCTCCAAAATTGACACAAAATACATACAACTTCCACCATAGGTCTCCAATGAACCTAAAACTAATTCCTATGGTAGCCTATGCATGTGAGATAATTTCTCATGGTTAAATCTCATATTTATAACCTAATAGAAGAGAAAAAAACTGAAATATACCTATTGGGAGATGGATTCCCAATAAAAATTCTCAAATGTTGAAATATAGCTCCTTCTTATAGATCTTAGCCTTCTTCTTGTTGCTTCTTGCTTCCTTCTTGTAGATCCTTATTGTAGTAGCCTCAATTAAGAAATAGAAATAGAATTTGTGAAGAAATTAGTGAGAAAATGATAAAGGAATGAAGAAATTTGGAAAGGGAGAAAATATAGATCTAATTGGAATAAAAATTAAAATGAGAGACACTCTCTCTCCTCCGTCAAATGGCCAGCCATAAACCCCTTCCTCAAGAAATTTTGAAATATCCAAAATACCCCTTGGACCTCTCATGAAAAAATTAATTAAGGAGGGAAGGTTCTAGTCTAATGGTTTCACTAATTAATCCATCCTCCTAATCCATGGGCCTAATTCATGGGCTCAATCTAAACTAAACTAAAATGTTGGGTTCATGCATCCAATTTAAATAGTTAGGTCCATTACACAAGTCTAAAATAATCTAGCATATAATAATAATTAAATAATACAACAAATAATTAATACACGTGCACAATATTTAAATACAATCAATTCTAAAAATAAAATATCAATATCAATTACCAAACTATCCTTGATTGAAAATGTGAGGGTGACAATCCTACCCACTGTCACGACCCGCACCCGGTGTAAGGGTGCAAGTCAAAAACAATGCCCAGCCTACGCCGCATAATCGGCGGTAGAACGCCGTTTGGGTAATCTATCTAACAATATAATGAACCACCAACAATGATAATATACTCAATCACAGATCTAAGATAGAAATGAACACGAATCAGATAAAAGAATAGAAAAGTCACAATACAACTCATGAGTCTAAAATAATACATCAATGAGTCTGAAAGAATACTAACAAATAAACTGAAGACAAATCCAGTACAAAAATACTAAGAAGCTACTAAACTCGGGTCATTTGTCTCAGTTGGGATAAGTCCCTCCTAAACCAGGGTCTCAGACTCTAGACCCACAATATCCTGAGGTACATAAAGTATAGGGTACCAGCCCTCAGTGTCATTTGGAAAAAATATATCCAGTCAGGAAAGGAGCAGAGTACATCTCTAACAGCAGTTCTAATCAATGATAAAAACTATGTAACAATAAATAGATGTAAATATACAAGATGCACAATAGATACGAGAGATATATATACAATAAGAAAATACTGAAATAAATACAATAATGAGCAATATGTCAATGAACAAGAATACTAATATCTAAGTCTGTGAGTACTTGCTTTTATATGTGATCGGCTTGGGAACTTGATACAAGATATATGGCATGGCTAATCATACGTGCGGTGTATGATTAATACTATTCAATGCAAGACTTGATACAATAAGGGTATGATCACATATCTACACTAAAATACTCCCCACCCTCGACTGGTATAATAGATCCAACCGTGGTACGCTATGGCACGAGATTCCCCAAGAAGATAGCTAGTCTTTTAGAGAATCAGTGTTTGTACATGTATAAGATAATCAATGAAACAAGGCTTGCACAAGATGCACCATATACCAAGGAATAACATCTCATGACATGATCCGGATATACCAATCCGTGTAACTATCGTATCAAGAAAACAAGAATATCTACACTAGATACAATGAATATAGAGGATATCATAAGTGAGAAACTATCAGACAATGTACTCGCCCGAAGTCCAATAAATAGTCTCACAGATGTCTGACACGGTACCTCAAAGACCTAGATATGGAATACAACATCAATACAAGATTCTGGAAAGAAAATAAGTCAAACTAATCAACTTCTAGGTCAACAAGTCAATTCTAAGTCAAAAGTCAAACTAGGTCAACTCTAAGTCAACTATGGTCAACTATAGTCAAACTATGGTCAACTACCTATTACTAGATTGCACAAGTCTAACACAAGGATATTGGGTTCAAATACTAAAAATCTAGGTCACAAAATCCATATCTTAAATATTAGGATACCTTATCTCCGGATACGTAAATCCATATATAACACATCAATATATAAGTCAAACAATTATTAATAATATAGAGTCCTAATTACAAACATTAAATAGGTACCTTAGTTTTGAACCAACTTGGTATCCCAACACTAAACCATAATATTGATACCCAAACCCAATACCTTGGGTATCCCAAATTACCTTGGTACTTACCTTAGTACTTACCTTGGTATCACAAGGTAATACCCAATACCTTGTTTATGATAACTACCCATAAATATATATATACCACACCAATTATTAGATACAAAGTATATTATAATACAAATAGCAATTTAGGAACATATTTACATATATATTAAATACCATATATATATATATTTTATATATAAAATAAATAAAAATTGCCAAACTGTCGCTAAAAACTATTCCTGCTGTCACTGAAAGGTGCTGTTACTGCTGATACACTGCTGTTTTAGCGACAGATTCCTGCTGCTGTCGCTAAAGCCGTCGCTAAAGCTCTGATACGCTGCTGATACTGCTGTTGTTTCAGCGACAGTTTCCTGCAACTGTCGCTGTTTCTCATGTCGTTGCTGCTGTTGTTTGTTGCTGCTGTGTTAATTTCTGCTGCTGTCGCCTTTGCTGCTGTCGCTGAAGCTCCTTCTTATATATATATAAATTAATATATATATATATATATATATATATATATATATATATATATATCTATGACTAAATAAAATACATACATACTCCTCCATATACATATATATAAGTACATAATAACCACATATGACTTAACATACATATATATATATATATAGTATCATATGTATACAACACATATATGTATATGTACATACAATCATACAATAATATGTATACATATATATATATATATATATATATATATATATATATATATATATATATATATATATATATATATATAACACAACTAATAATGTATATATATACTACAATATTAAATAGATCTTACATTTGTAGAATAAATAGGTACATAATTATATATACACAAATAGGTAAAATAGATTTATGACACATAAATACAAAATATATACATCACATTGTATACATATACATATGTATATATATAATTCTACATTACTATGTTCAAAAGTAAAAGAGAATTAGATCTAAAATTAAATTGCACAAATACATGGATCGTATCACCCCGTATCCCACTAGATCTAGGATATGCTTGCCACACGAGTCCACCACACATCCAAACATACCCCGAAGGACACAAACAAGTCATATATATTATTTATGAACAATACGAAGAGTCAAAAATAAATCTACATATCCGTGTCAAAATATGACATGTACAAAGTCCCGTGTCGGAGGAAAAATCCCCAAATCAACACGTATCACCAAATTATTGGGATACGACCTACACGTACCCAATTGTGGATACGACACTAGCCCCAAACACACAAGCACATGCAAAATTGATCTATATGACCAATTGACACACACAACAATTGTCAATCTCGGAATTCCCCCAAAATTGACAAAAAAAGTACCATAACTTTCTCAATAGGCCTCCTATGAACACAAAACCAAATCCTATGGGTAGCCTATGCATATGGGTTGATTTTCTATGGTTAAATCTCAGATTTATAATCTAAATTAAGGAGAAAAACTAAATAGTACCTATTGGGAGATGGATTCCCAATGCAACCTCCAAATGTGATAAAATTGCCTCCAACTTGTAGATCCTTGCTCCTCTTTGTAGATCCTTGCTTTCTCCTTCTAGATCCTTGCTCCACTAGCCTCCAATGGTGATTTGGGAAGGAATTGGAATGAAATTTGGTAGGAAAATGAAGTGGAAATGAAGGAATTTGGTTGAGAGAAATTCTAGATCGAGTTTTGAAATGAAAAGAGGAGAGAGAATTTTCCCCCCCTCTTTAATATAGGTCGGCCCCTTTTCTCCTCCCTCAAGTTACTATGAATTGTCCAATATATCCCTTGGGGCCTCTCATGAAGAAATAATTAAGAAGGGAAGCTTCTAGTCTAATGGTTTAATTAATTTAATCTATCTCCTTAACAATAGGCCTTCTAATTGGGCTACTTTCTAACAATTAATTTATGTTAGTTCATGAGTCTAACTAAACTAGTTAGGTCTACTGACACAAGTCCAAAATAAATAACTAACATCTAACAATAATTAAATAATATAATAAATAATTATTTATTATGCAGAATATTTAATTAAATATGAAGTTACTAAAATATCCTTTCCTAGAAAATATAGTAGTGACAAGTCTACCCTCCTTAAAATAATTTCGTCCTCAAAATTCAAAGATGAAAACTACCCCCAAAAAATAACAGAACAGAACTAAAGAATCATAACTAACTATGAAAGAACATAACAATGAACAGAACTTAACTAGGAAATAACATACCTCAAAGCACAAACAAATATAGATAACACTCTCGCATTTTATCCTCTCTCTCCCAGGTAGACTCCCCCGGAGAGTGATGCCTCCATGTGATGCTTACCAAAGGAATAGTCTGGTTCCTTAGCACCTTCTCTCTCCGATCTAGAATCTCAACTGGCTGCTCTGGATAGCTAAGAGTAGGGCCCACCTTTATCTCCGAGTGATCCAATACATGACTAAGATCTGCCATGTATTGTCTCAACTGCGACATGTGAAACACGTTGTGCACTCCCTCCAATACAGGTGGCAAGTCTAGTCTATAAGCAACTGCACCGACCCTCTCAAGAATAGTGAAAGGTCCAATGAATCGCGGACTAAGCTTTCCGCCTCCACCAAAGCGAATCGTGCCTCGTATCAAAAAAATTCTCAGAAACACCAAACCACCCACCTAGAACAGAACACCAACTTAAGAACTTAATCTATAACAAACAACCAATAACAAGCACAAAATAAAATCTAAATTATACCTCGAACTCCAAAGGTCTCCGGTGGCTATCGGTCCAATGCCGTTGTCTGTCCTGCGCCATACGAAGTCTGTCTCTGATCAACTGAACCTTCTCTGCTGCATCTACAATCATCTCTGGCCCAAGCAAAACTCTCTCTCCAATATCGTCCCAAGATAAGGGAGTACGACACCTCCGACTGTACAAAGCTTCAAAAGGTGACATCTCTATACTAGCCTGATAACTGTTGTTGTAAGCAAACTCTACCAAATGGAGATGGTCCTCCCAAGAACCCCCAAAATCTAGTACACAAGTGCGCAACATATCCTCGAGAGTCTGAATAGTCATCTCTGACTGCCCATCTATTTGGGGATGATATGTAGTACTGAACTTGAGCTGAGTGCCCAAACTCTTCTGCAAACTCCTCCAAAAATGAGAAGTGAAACGACTATCCCAATCCGAGACTATGCTGACGGGAACTCCATGTATCCTAACGATCTGCCTCACATACATCTCTGCCAACTTCTCCGTAGATAAACCCACCTTGAAAGGCAAAAAGTGGGCCGACTTGGTCAACCTATCAACGATGACCCAAATCACGCCTTTTTCTCTTGGAGATCGTGGAAGTTCGGACACAAAATCCATAGTAATGTACTCCCACTTCCACTCTAGAATGGGTAATGGATGAAGTAAACCTCCTGGCCTCTGCCTCTCGGCTTTTACCTGCTGGCACACTAAGCATCTAGATACAAACTGTGCCACTTTCCTCTTCATGCCATACCACCACACACTCTCCCGCATATCCCGATACATCTTGTTAGCTCCTGATGCATGGAATACTGAGAGCGATGTGCTTCCTGTAATACCTCCTCACGCAGCTCCCCACTAGGCACACACAATCTAACTCCATGCCTCAAAGATCCATCCTCAGTAATAGTGAAATCATCCTCCAATCCTGCTCTCACCTGAGCTCTGATGCTTCTCAGAGATATATCCTCATACTGTGATGTCTTGATCCTGTCCATCAAATCTGAATGTATCTGCAATTCCCACATCTGTATAGCACAACCAGGAACTATCACCTCAATGCCCAAGCTCTCCAAGTGCTCCAATAAATATCGTTCCTGTGTTAAGAATATAGCTACCGGATACCTAATCAAAGCATCGGGTCTACCTTAGCTTTCCCAGGATGATACTGCAAAGATATATCAAAATCCTTCATCAGTTCCAACCATCGACGCTCCTCATGTTGAACTCCTTTTGCGTGAAAACGAACTTCAAGCTCTTGTGGTCTGTGAAGATCTCCACACGTTCTCCGTACAAATAATGTTTCCACAACTTTAGGGCGAAGATGACTGTTGCCAACTCCAAATCATGGGTAGGATAGTTCTTTTCATGAGGACGTAACTGTCTGGATGCATAGGCAATCACTTTCACATTCTGATGAAGAACACAACCCAAACCTTTCCCCGATGTATCACTATAAATAGTGAAACTTCCAGACCCTGATGGCAACGTCAAAATAGGAGCAGAAGTCAACCTCCTCTTCAACTCCTCAAAAGCAACCTGGAAATCCTCCGTCCAAACAAACTCCACATCTTTCCTTGTGAGTCTGGTCATCGGCTCGGCAATCCTCGAAAAAACTTGCACAAACTTCCTGTAGTAGCCTGCCAAACCCAAGAAACTTCTGATCTCTGCTACCGGACTCGGGGTCTTCCAAGATTTTACTGCTGCGATATTCTTCGAATCCACTGAAATACCATCACCAGTAACAACATGCCCCAAGAACTCCACCTTGTCCAAGAAAAACTCACACTTGGATAACTTCCCATACAGCTTCTCCTTCCTCAGCACATCCAACACAATCCTCAAATGCTCCTCATGCTCCTCCGGTATCTTTGAGTATATGAGTATGTCGTTGATGAATACCACCACGAACTTTGTCAAGATACTGGTGGAACACCTTGTTCATCAAGTTCATAAATACTGTCGGTGCATTAGTCAAACTAAATGGCATTACCATAAACTCGTACTAACAATACCGAGTTCTAAAGCAGTCTTCGGTATGTCCACCGGCTTTACCTTTACCTGATGGTAGCCTGATCTCAAGTATATCTTAGAAAACACCTTCGCACCACTCAACTGATTTAACAGATCATCAATCCGTGGCAAAGGGTACTTATTCTTGATAGTGAGATTATTCAAAGCCCTGTAATCAATGCACATGTGCACCGATCCATCCTTCTTTGGTACAAACAATACCGGGCTCCCCACGGTGAAGAACTCGATCTGATAAACACCTTATCATGTAATTCATCCACTTGCTTCTTCAGCTCGACCAGCTCACTGTTGTTTACTCTATAAACATGTTGCGAAATTGGTTCTGCACCTGGCACCAAGTCTATAGAGAATTCAATATCTCGATCTGGCAGAAAACCTGGCAATTCCTCAGGAAACACATCCAAGAACTCTGCTATCAACGGATGCGGCAACTCCTTGTCTTCCACCATAGCTCCACAAATAATGCCTCCTTCCTGCTCCACAGCTCCTCTAGAAAACTCAAACTCTGGCCCTCCTGGTGGACCAAATACAACTCTACCTCCTCTATAATCTATGCTAGCATGGTGCTTACTCAACCAATCCATCCCGAGTATAATGTCGTAGATCGAAAGTGGCATTACAAGTAGATACGCACTCAACTTCCGGCCTCCCAGAGTAACTCTCTGATCCTTGCAAATATTATTAACCAGGATAATGCCTCCCCCGGTCATGATCTTGCAAGTCCTAAGCAAAGACTCAGCTACCAAGCCATGCTTCAGAGCAAAAAAAATAGATATAAACTATGGGAAGCACCACTATCAAACAAAGCTAAAGCTGGAATGGAATCAAGAAGAATAGAACCTGCGATGACATCTCCGGTGGGTTCATCCTCCTCGACGGTCATAGAAAACACTCATCCCTGATGTGTACCTCCCTGCTGTTGATGCTGGACATAACGCTGCTACTGTGTCGGAAGCGGTCCCCTCGACTGTACTGCAGGTGGTCTCGTTTGTGCCCTCGGAGCTGAACCTGCTCCCTAAACTGCACGACGAGGATTGGAAGGACACTCCCTCAGCTGATGCCCTTCAGTACCATAATACAAATAACTGCCAACCTTCTCCTACAAACTTCCCAGATATGGCCGGGCTTCTTGCAATAGTAGCAAGAAGTTTGCTGTAACTGTCTCTGTTGTTGTGGTGCCTGGTGAAAAGGCACCTTAGCTGGAGTCTGGTGCTGTTGCTGCTGCTGGAAAGGTCTGGATTGGAAATGAGGACGTTTTGCAGATACTACACTACTATTTACCCCCAGAAAAGAATCACGGTCTCTCTTGGGCTTCAAACCCAACTCCCGCTCAACCTTGCGTGCCTCCGCAAATATCTCTGAGTATGTCTCATAAAAAGACAGAATGCAGATCTTTACTTCCCAGTTTAGACCCTCACGGAAACGAATAGTACGAACCTCCGGCTCTCTCACTAGATACTCTATAAATTGGCTTAACCTGTCGAACTCCACAGCGTACTACTCTACAGACATGCTCCCCTGAATGAGACTCTCGAGCTGCCTCCCCAAGTCTAGCCTGTCTGCCTGGGTGAAGAACTTTTTTTTGAAAAGGTCCTTGAATACCTCCCAAGACTGTCCCGCGTCAACAAGAATCGGCTCATTCTTGAACCAAGTATGGGCAACGTCGAACAGTTGAAGTCCATCGCCTCAACCTCCTTCAGATCCTCAGAAAGACGGGACACCCTCATAAGACGCTTAATATCCTCGAGCCAATCATCAGCATAGACGATGCCCTCCATCCCCTTGAAGATCTTAGGCTCCAGTTTCTTGAAGTCCTAAATATTGCCTGGCCAAAGCTGAGCAACCTGAGGAACAACTTGCTGTTGGATCGGAACTCCTCTCTCGACTACGGCACGAGCAAGCTGATGAGCACTCTCGATTCCCTGTCGCAGAACGTCGGTCTACCTCTGATGTGCCTCTGACTGATCCCTCTGTGCCTCGAGCATCTCACGAAATAGTATAAATATCTGTGTCGCCTCTGCTGGCACAGAAGGTGGAGATGGAAGCCCCACAGATACAGCTGGCACAGTCCTCTGAGTAGGTGGTGGACCTCCGAAAGTAGCTAACACTCCAATCACCGGAGAAGTGACTGGTGCAGGCCCTCGGGATGTCGCAGACCTCTCAGAAGCTGCTCTCCCCTGCTGCGATCTAGTCTTAGGCGGCATCCTGAGACAAAGCGAAGAAAGAATCAATATGGCACATGATGTAAGACACTCAAGGAAAGGACAGTTTAAGAGATCAAGTATCAATATCAAAGGAGAATAGTTGAATCAAAATAATTTTCCTAGGTGTGATTGAGTATCTCAGCCTATATCCTATATCCTATCGCAGGCTCGCAGTAGTACAACTAAATCGTCGTACTACCACGACATCGCATAACTTACGAAGCTTGACCTACATGGGCCAGCACTAAAAAACGTGTTATGATCCGCACCCGTTGTAAGGGTACAAGTCGGAAACAACGCACAGCCTACACCGCAGAATCGACAGTAGACCGCTGTCTGGGTAATCTATCTAACAATATAATGAACCACCAATAATGATAATATACTCAATCACAGATCTAAGATGGAAATGAGCATGAATCAGATAAAAGAATAAAAAAGTTATAATATAACTCATGAGTCTAAAATAATACATCATTGAGTCTGAAAGAATACTAACAAATAAACTAGAGACAAATCCAGTACAAGAATACTAAGAAGCTACTAAACTCGAGTCATCTGTCTCAGTTGGGATAAGTCCCTCCTGAACCAGGGTCTCAGACTCTAGACCCACAATATCCTGAGGTCCATAAAGTGTAGGGTATCAGTCCTCAGTGTCATCTGGAAAAAATATATCCAGTCAGGAAAGGAGCAGAGAACATCTCTAATAGCAGTTCTAATCAATGATAAAGACTATGTAACAGTAAATATATGTAAATATACAAGATACACAATAGATACGAGAGATATATATACAATAAGAAAATACTGGAATAAATATAATAATGAGCAATATGTTAATGAACAAGAATACTAATGTCTAAGTGTGTGAGTACTAGCTTTAACATGTGATCGGCTTGGGAACTTGATACAAGATATATGGCCTGGCTAATCAAACGTGTGGTGTATGATTAACACTATTCAATGCAAGACTTGATACAAGGAGGGTATGATCACATATCTATACTAAACTACTCCCCACCCTCGACTGGTATAATAGATCCAACCATGGTACGATATGGCACGAGATTCCCTAAGAAGATAGCTAGTCTTCTCGAGAATCAGTGTTTGTACATGTACAAGATAATCAATGAAACAAGGCTTGCACAAGATACACCATATACCAAGGAATAATATCTCATGACGAGATCCGGATATACCAATCTGTGTAACCATCGTGTCAAACAAATAAGGATATCTACACTAGATACAATGAACATAGAGGATATCATAAATAAAAAACTATCAAAGAATGTACTCGCCTGAAGTCTAATGAATAGTCTCACAGATGTCTGACACGGTGCCTCGAAGACCTAGATATGGAATACAACATCAATACAAGGTTTCGAAAAAAAATCAAACTAATCAACTTCTAGGTCAACAAGTCAATTCTAAGTCAAAAGTCAAACTAGGTCAACTTTAAGTCAAATATAGTCAACTATAGTCAAACTATGCTCAACTACCAATTACTAGATTGCACAAGTCTAACACAAGAATATTGGGATCAAATACTAAAAGTCTATGTCACAAAACCCATATCTTAAATATTAGGATATCGTATCTCCGGATACGTAAATCCATAAGTAACACATCAATATATAAGTCAAACAATTATTAATAATATAGAGTCCTAATTACAAACATTAAATAGGTACCGTGGTTTTGAACCAACATGGTATCCCAACACTAAACCATAATATTGATACCCAAATCCAATACCTTGGGTATCCACAATTACCTTGGTACTTACCTTGGTATCACAAGGTTATACCCAATACCTTGTTTATGATAACAACCCATAAATATATATATACCACACTAATTATTAGACATAAAATATATTATAATGCAAATTATAATTTAGGAACATATTTACATATATATTAAATACCATATATATATATATATATATATATATATATATATATATATATATATATATATATATATATATACATATATATATCTAAAATAAATAAAAACTGCCAAACTGTCGCTAAAAACTATTCCTGCTGTCACTGAAAGGTGCTGTTACTGCTGATACACTATTGTTTTAGTGACAGATTCCTACTACTGTCGCTAAAGCTCTGATACGCTGCTGATACTGCTACTGTTTCAGCGACAGTTTCCTGCAACTGTCGCTACTGCTATCGCTATTTTTCCTGCCGCTGTTGCTGTTGTTTGTAGCTGCTGTGACAATTTTCAAATGTGATGGATTTCCAATGCAACCTCCAAATGTGATGAAATTGCCTCTAACTTGTAGATCATTGCTCCTTTTTGTAGATCCTTTCTTCCTCCTTCTAGATTTTTGCTCCACTAGCCTCCAATGGTGATTTAGGAAGGAATTGGAATAAAATTTGGTAGGGAAATAAAGTGGGAATGAAAGAATTTGGTTGAGGGAAATTCTAGATCTAGTTTTGAAATAAAAAAAGGAGAGAGAATTTTGTTTTCCCCTCTTTAATATAGGCCGGCCCCTTTTTCCCTCCCTCAAGTTACTATGAATTGTCCAATATACCCCTTGGGACCTCTCATGAAGAAATAATTAAAGAGGAAAGCTTCTAGTCTAATGGTTTAATTAATTTAATCTATCTCCTTAACAATGGGCCTTCTAATTGGGCTACTTTCTAACAATTAATTCATGTTGGTCCATGAGTCTAACTAAACTAGTTAGGTCTACTAACACGAGTCTAAAATAAATAAATAATATCTAACAATAATTAAATAATACAACAAATAATTATTTATCATGCACAATATTTAATTAAATATAAAATTACTAAAATATCCTTTCCTAAAAAATATGGTAGTGACACCCACCTTAGAAAACTTTTGTCCTCGAAATTAAGGAAGAAACTAACTACCAAAAGCAAACAATAATATGCAAGAAAGAATTATACCTCACGGCTCGAACAGATATGGGTATCGCTCGCGCATCTCGGTCTCTCGCTCCCAGGTACTCTCTTCTGGCGAGTGATGCTTCCACGCGACGCGCACCAAAGGAATTGTCTGGTTCCTCAACACCTCTCTCCGATCTAGAATCTCAATTGGCTGCTCTGGATAGCTAAGAGTAGGGCCCACCTCTATCTCCGAGTGATCCAACACATGACTCGGATCTGCCACGTACCATCTCAGCTACGACACATGAAACACGTTGTGCACTCCCTCCAATGTAGGTGGTAAGTCTAGTTAATATGCAACTGTACTGACCCTCTCAAGAATACTGAAAGGTCCGATGAATCACGGACTAAGCTTTCCGTCTCCACCGAAACGAATCGTACCACGTGTCGGAGAAATACTCAAGAAAACCAGACCGCCAACCTAGCACGAAACACAACCTTAGCACTCTAACAAAACAAACAAATAATCACTAGCATTGCAAAACAAAAATCTATACCTTAATATCCAAAGGTCTCCGATGGCTATCGGTCCAATGTCGATGTCTGTCCTGTGCCACTCGAAGTCTATCCCTGATGAGATTTACCTTCTCAGCTGCATCTACTACCATCTCTAGTCAGAATAAAGCTCTTTCACCAATATCATCCCAGGATAACGGAGTGAGGCATCTCCGTCCATACAATACCTCTAATGGTGATATCTCAATACTGGCTTGGTAGTTGTTATTGTATAAAAACTCTACCAAGTGAAGGTAATCCTCCTATAAACCCCCTCGACCAATTCAGGGCTAATTGGAATTAAATTAAGAGACTAGGATTAAATTGGATATAATTAGGTTTATTGTGCAACAATATTGTAACTTAATACACCTTACTGTTGCTTTGATGTTTGGAGCGCTATACTAGTAGGTACCCCCAAACCAATTAAGTACTCATCTCCTAGACACGCCAGGCTACCCACCTGAACCTTGTGTAACTTTTATATCCCCAATATTGTGCTTCAATTTAGCTGCACAACAGTCGTTGCAAACGCCTATGTATTATTGCAATAAACCAAACTTCCTCCTAATGCCAGATGCATTTGTTTGTAACCTAAATTAGTTTGAGTCCAAGTTTGCCCAAAACAAAACCTAACCAAGCCCGGTATACCTATCATATGGACCAGACCCTACCCCAAGGAGTCCAGACAAGCCCAAGTCCCGAGCTCAGCCCATAAACCCCCTATATAAATACCCCTCCTTACTACTATAGAAACCCTAGCATCATCACCACCCTTCTTTTCAACCCTAGCCGAATCCCCCCTTGCCGAGACTCATCCCTACCAGACTGGACTTCCACCACCTCAATCCATCCCTGACTCGCCGGACCACCCTTTCAGGTCGTCGCACCTCCGTCTGACCACCGCACCCATCTAACCATCATCACCATCCTTTCATCCGGCAAACCCGAGCACCCTTTCCCTTCCTCGACTTCCAAAACTACCGCCCCCAACACCGTCTGATGCCGTCAACCACCACCGAGAGGTCGACCCCGACCACCCCGCGACCTGACCGTCACACCAGACGCCGTCTCAGCCCACTGCCGCCGTGCCCGGCTGCTGCAACCGCGGCTGCAGCCATTGCAGTTACTGAACGCCGGTAGTCCATTGCTGTCTGTACGTTGATCGGAGTTTTGCCCCACGCCGGAGAGGACGGTCAGTCAGCAAACGGACCCCCTCGCTCGGTCGATCAAGTACTCGTTTACTGGACCTTCCTCCCTTGTGTCCCATCATCCCTCTTTCGTGTCATCGTATCATGTATAAACACAAGTTAATAGCATTTAACCTATTTAGTGGGTATACATGAAAGTTTATTTAATTAGATATTAATAAAGAAATAATTATCCTAAATTAATGACCAGTTATTAGGGACAAGTAATTCACCTGAAATACTTGGGCATAAGCCTAGTATGTTTGAACATGGAAACTAAGGACATGTGTTCGCACAGAACAGAAATCGTGGTCAACCCGTAACTAGAAATTACTGCCTCGAGACACATGTTAACCGAGGACAGAACACATGTACACCCTAGCTACGTGCACACTTGACGCTGTATTCGAGCAACAATGAACTTGCGACAGTATTCAAGTATAGCGTCTTAGTCATATGTAGTTAATGCGTAGTGTCTGATGTCTATATTTATTGTGTTATATTGTATGTCTAGGGTCTTTGGATCAGCCAGGAGACGCTACGGGAGCAGGCTATTGGCATTCACATCTTGAAGACTCAGGCAAGATACCTTGCCATATTTACTGTCTAATTTAAATTATGCATAAGTTGTATTGTATTCTTGTTGCTTTCCTTTTATACAACTGTGCGCGTCCGAGATTGTCTCGGGTGCTGTCGACGGATACGTCGATAATTAGTATACTTGACCTAGTTCATAGTTGACTCACCCCATTGGAGGATACTTTGATATCTTCCGAGACCTGACACTTCTACACGTTCGTGGCGACAATTTTATGTTAGGATACGGGTTCGCGTGCTCGACTAGCTATCAGCACGTGTGACATGCATCACGGTTAGTAAGTAATTCAGGATTATTTCAGTGTAGAGACTTAGCATTTAGATACGGAGTATGCATGTCGAGTATTCGACTTGGATATATATATTAGGAGGGGAGGACGACTAGTAGGCATATGGGATACCCCACTCCTTTACACTGATACCGCACTCGACGGAGTGATACGGACGTATATATATTACTGATACCACATTCTGTAGAGTATTGGACGTTACTTGGTGATATTACAGATACCACACTCTATAGAATGTTGGACGTTATTGTATTCCTGTGCCCGTGTTATAGGGGGCATGTGTGGCATATACTAGCCGGTTGTCACGACTGGTGAATTACGTTAGCATATGTCTAGCCTACACCTTCCCATATACTCACAGTTGTCCTCATATTGCATTCACTTAGATGGTTAGCACACCCTTTATTGTATTTACTTTATTCAGTATTTATATATGGCATGCTTCTATGTATCTTGTTATGTCCCTCTGAGGACCTGGTACCTTTTCAGATTTGGACGAGGCATATTACCCCACAGTGTACGGCCCGGGACAGGACACGAGGTTCGCTACCGCAGAGGAGCTAGAGGTGTTACCGTCAGAGTTTCCGTGATCACTTGGTAGGCCTTCTGCCTAGGATTGGGAGCATCATTATCTAGTCAGCCGATGCCCTAGTCATTACTCTTTTACCTATCATTTTAGTACTTTTATTTCGTCATAGTAGTGGGTTTGTTCCCATCAAACATTCTTGGTTGTACTATGATATTTGAGACTGGCATTTATCTTCCAGCAGTTTATTTAGTACTTCTTGTTATTTATATTGTGGATGAGATTAGTTTACCTGTTGTTGAATGATATTGAGACATGTTAGTTATTTAGGACAACGTAGCACTCTTCATTGAATCCATTAAATTGGGATATCCTCGGAGATGTGACAGTTGGCTATTGCCACGTTGCCTAGTTCCATGTATTTTGGGACTGGGGCATGACATGGTTTTAGTGGTGGCCCATGTAGGTCAGATTTTATCGCTTGCGGTATGATAATATGCCCAACAAGCCTGCAATAGGATATAAATTACTAGGTCTCAGCCACTCTGATTATGTTTTTGAACTTCCTTCGTGTTACTTCTAAATATTTGCATCCTGTTTGTTTGATTCCGTCCTCTTTTTAATAAAATCCTGTCTCTTGCAGCAAGATGAACTTGAGCAGTGGGGAGCACCCAGTGCCACGGTGCCAAGTAACACCACTCAAAGAGAGGAGGAACCCCAAGGGCAACCACCGCTACAGACCCCGCTGATACATTGGCACGAGACTTCTCAAGGCGATCCTATACCGCAGCCCGAGGGACAGACTTCCCAGACGATTTCCATGCAGCATTTTGAGGGATAGACCTCCGGAGCCACACCGATGCCGCAAACTGAGAGGCCGACATCTGAAGAGATGCCTACTGCATAGCCAGAGGTTCCATTACCACCACCTCCACCTTATCCACCCAGATGCCACAACTAGATGGATAGCCACAGCTGCTTCAGTTCTTCCAGACCATGATGCAAGCACAGTGGCATCAGACAGAGATATTGAGACAGAGTTTGATGGCAGTACTAGAGAGGACACCTGTCCCAGTACCAGTACCAGCACCTGCACCAGCCCAGACAGGAGGCACTGTGAGATGGTTCCGACAGATGGGACCAGATACTTTCTCAGGCAATGAGACTGCAGAACAGATCTCCGATTGGGTCGCCAACACGGAGATGCTATTAGAGGCATCACAACTGTATCCAGACCTTTGGATGACCGCAGTGAGGGCCCAACTAAAAGGCAACGCCCATCACTGGTGGGATTCCATTGAGCGCAGTGTAGGAAAGAACCAGACTTGGGAACAGTTCCTAGAATACTTCAATACGAAGTATTTCCCAGCTACAATCAGAAATGCCCTGTACTCCCAGTTCCTACATCTAGAGCAGGAAAATATGACTGTTGATGCCTATGACGCGGAGTTCAGCCGCCTTAGCAGATTTGGTGCTGTCCTGATACCCAATGATCTCGAGAAAGCCCAGAGATTTCATCACGGCCTCAATTTCGAGCTACAGAGGTATACCACCACACAGGCGAGGATTTCTTATAAAAAGGTTCTTGCGGAGGCGAGAATCCAAGAGGCCATCGTCAGAGGAGCTAGACGTTCCAGCACGACTATACTAGCCAGAGCCCAGCCCAGAGGAGGAGGACCGATCCGACGTCCTGGAGCACAGACACAGCAGAGGGCAGCACCATACCAGCCGAGGGAGCTCCCGACCTGTCACCATTGTGGCAAGAATGGACACGTCATTAAAGATTGTTAGAAGAAGTTAGGATTGTGCATGATATGTGGAGCAAGCCAGCACCTTGTCAGAGATTGCCTGCAGCGCAGAGAGGCAGCACTACAGACAGGACAGAGGCCAGCAGCACCAGTCCCGAGGATACTACCCCCACCAGGAGGCCAGCACCCACCAGCACCTGAAGGATTTCAGAGGGGACCACCCTTGGCCCCACAGGAGGTACAGTTCGACCGAACCCGCCAGCAAACAGGAGGACAGAGGGACGGACAGGCCTTTGCATTAGCAGCTGCAAAAGAGAAAACAGAAGGAAAAGCTATCACAGGTACCATTTTAGTTGCATCATTACCTGCAACTGCATTATTTGATTCTGGTGCTACGCTATCATTTATATCTAGTAGATTTGTAGCAATGCATAGAGTAGCTACTTCTCCCTTACCTAAGAGTTGGAAGATTCTTACCGGAGGAGGTATCGTGCTGGTTACCAGCACTATCAGAACGTGCTCGGTAGTCGTATGTGGTAGAGAGATGAGAGCGCGATTCTTGGTATTGCCTATACCGTAATTTGATGTTGTGCTAGGCATGGACTGGTTAAGCCAGTATAATGCCGTACTAAATTGCCTGAAGGGTAGCATCACTTTTAGACCGCCAGATCAGCCAGAGTTCGAGTACATGCGAGGGACTGTTGAGGAAGGAGTAGGACAGATAGCTGGAACTTATATGGCTATGGAAATTGCACCACCGCCAATAGTTGCAGAATTCGAGGATGTTTTCCCCGAAGAACTGCCAGGCTTACCGCCAGATAGAGACGTGGAGTTCACCATTGAGCTAGTACCCGGAGCAGTACCGGTATCTTCTAATGTATACCGATTGGCGAAGAAGGAGTTAGATGAGCTGAAGCTACAATTAGAGGAATTGCAGAGTAAAGGATTTATCCATCCTAGTACATCACCATGGGGAGCACCAGTGTTGTTTATACCTAAGAAGCATGGAATAGTACGTATGTGCATTAATTACAGAGCCCTTAATGCTTTGACTATCAAGAACAAGTACCCCCTACCACGGATTGACGATTTATTCGACCAGTTGACAAGAGTAGTAGTGTTCACCAAGATTGACTTGAGATCGGGTTATCATCAGGTAAAGGTGCGAAGAGAGGACATTCAAAAGACAACATTCAGGACTTGTTATGGTCACTACGAGTTCTTAGTGATGCCTTTTGGACTAACGAATGCGCCAGCTGTATTTATGAACTTGATGAACAGAGTATTCCACCAATACTTAGACCGGTTTGAGGTAGTCTTCATCGATGACATCTTAGTGTATTCGAAGAGCCACGAGGAGCACGAACAGCACTTGAGACTAGTGTTAGAGACCCTGAGGAGAGAGAGGCTTTATGCCAAGCTAAGTAAGTACGAGTTTCTCTTAGATCGTGTCGCTTTTCTTGGACACGTTATCTCAGAAGATGGCATTTCGGTGGATCCGACAAAGATTTCATCAGTAGAGACATGGCCAACCCCTACTAATGTCTCGGAGGTCAGGAGTTTCCTAGGACTTGCCGAATATTACCGGAGGTTCGTGGAGAACTTCATGAAGATTGCAGAGCCGATAACCCGCTTGACCCGCAAGGAGAAGGAGTTTAATTAGACAGAGGAGTGTCAAAAGGCATTTAATGAACTGAAGAAGCGCTTGACTACAACACCCATCTTGACCATACCTTCTGGACCCGGAGGATTCGTGATCTACAATGATGCATCCGGGAAAGGATTAGGATGTGTCTTGATGCAGCATGGAAAGGTTGTAGCCTATGCTTCTAGACAGTTGAGGACCCACGAGAAGAACTATCCCACCCATGACTTGGAGCTTGCAGCAGTGATCTTTGCCTTGAAGCTTTGGAGGCACTACCTATATGGAAAAAGAGTGGAGATATTTACTGATCATAAGAGCCTAAAATACGTCTACACCCAGAAGGACCTTAACTAGAGACAGAGATGTTGGCTCGAGGTGATGACAGACTTCGAGATTGAGCTGCAGTACCATCCGGGAAAGGCCAACGTAGTAGCTGACGCGTTGAGCAGAAGACCTATGGCATTCTTCCTGACTACCTAACAACATCTGTTGAGGTATCTAGAGCATATGGGTATAGAGGTCATTATGCCCGGAGTAGACGGACAGTTGTCGAGTTTCCAGTTGCAATCGACATTGGTGGAGAGAATCAAGGCTGCTTTGTCGACCGACGCCAGATTTTATAAGCTCAGACAGAGGATAGAGGCTGGATTATAGACAGGACTGTGTATACATGAAGACGGAACCTTGAGATATGGATATCGTCTCTATGTTCCAAATGGAGAACTTCGGCAGGAGTTGATGACAGAGGCACATAGTTCAAACTATTCTATTCATCCAGGAGGCACGAAGATGTACAGGGACTTGAGACAGTACTATTGGTAGCATGGAATAAAAATAGAAATAGCATGCTTTGTGGCCAAGTGCCTGGTGTGTCAGCAAGTCAAAACTGAGCATCAGAGATCTGCAGGATTGCTTCAACCACTACCTATACTGGAGTGGAAATGGGAGCACATCACTATGGACTTTGTTACGGGCTTTCCGAAGAGTCTTAGTGGTCGCAACACAGTATAGGTAATCGTGGATAGAATCACCAAGTCCGCACACTTTTTATCTTTCAGAGTTGGGCAATCTACAGAGATCTTAGCAGACATGTACATGAGAGAAATTGTGCGACTGCACGGAGTGCCAGTTAGTATCATGTCTGACAGGGATACGAGGTTTACATCTTACTTTTGGCGGAGTATGCAAGAGAGTCTCGGTACCCGTCTGAAGTTTAGCACAGCATATCACCCACAAACAGATGGCCAGTCGGAGTGCACCATTCAGACATTGGAAGACATGTTAAGAGCGTGCATGCTTGACTTCGGAGGATCATGGGAAGACCATTTGTATTTGGTCGAGTTTTCCTACAACAACAGCTATCAAGCGAGCATCCAGATGGCTCCCTATGAAGCATTGTATGGAAGAAAGTATCGTTCCCCAGTATGCTGGAGCGATATAGGCGAGCGACAAATTCTCGGACCAGAGTTGGTTGTTCATACAGTGGAGAAGGTGAAAAACATCCAAGGACACCTACGAGCAGCACAAGACAGGCAGAAGCATTGGGCGAATGCGCATCGACGACCTTTAGAGTTTCAGGTTGGAGATCACGTATTTTTAAAGATCTCGCCTACTCGAGGGATTATCAGATTCGGAGGCCGAGGAAAGCTGAGTCCGAGGTACATCAGGCCTTTCTATGTGTTAGAACGCGTCGGAGAGGTTGCTTACAGATTAGCTTTCCATAGACTTTGGAAGGAGTCCATGACGTCTTCCATATATCTCAGCTGAGGAGGTACATACCAGATCTGAGTCATGTGCTCGATCATTCCAAAATCACAGTCGGGCCGAGCCTATCCTACGAAGAGGAGCCGGTGGAGATTCTGGACAGGAGTGAGAAGGTACTGCGAGGGCAGACTATTCCCTTAGTTCGCGTCGCATGGAGACATCATGCACCATGCGAGTCGACTTAGGAACGCGAGGAGGACATTAGACAGCGCTATCCCCATCTCTTCGAAGGACTAGGTACGTATTAGCATTTTAAATTCAGTCAGTAATTCTTACCATGCATATATTTTAATTTCGAGGACGAAATGCTCTAAGGAGGGTAGATTATAAACACTCTTGACCAATTCAGGGCTAATTGGAATTAAATTAAGAGACTAGGATTAAATTGGATATAATTAGGTTTATTGTGCAACAATATTATAACTTAATACACCTTACTGTTGCTTTGATGTTTGGAGCGCTAAACTAGTAGGTACCCCCAAACCAATTAAGTACTCATCTCCTAGACACGCCAGGCTACCCACCTGAATCTTGTGTAACTTTTATATCCCCAATATTGTGCTTCAATTTAGCTACACAACAGTCGTTGCAAACGCCTATGTATTATTGTAATAAACCAAACTTTCTCCTAATGCCAGATGCATTTGTTTGTAACCTAAATTAATTTGAGGCCAAGTTCGCCCAAAACAAAACCTAACCAAGCCCGGTATACCTATCATGTGGACCAGACCCCACCCCAAGGAGTCCAGACAAGCCCAAGTCCCGAGGTCAGGCCATAAACCCCCTATATAAATACCCATCCTTACTACTACAGAAACCCTACCATCATCACCACTCTTCTTTTCAACCCTAGCCGAATCCCTACCGGACTGGACTTCCACCACCTCAAGCCACCCCTGACTCGCCGGACCACCCTTCCAGGCCGTCGCACCTCCGTCTGACCACCGCACCCATCCAACCATCATCACCATCCTTTCATCCGGCAAACCCGAGCACCCTTTCCCCTCCCCGACTTCCAAAACCACCGCCCCCAACACCGCCTGACATCGTCAACCACCAACGAGAGGTCGACCCCGACCACCCCACGACCTGACCGTCACACCAAACGTCGTCTAAGCCCGCTGTCGCCGTACCAGGCTGCTGCAACCGCGGCTGCAGCCATTGCAGTTACTGAACGCCGGTAGGCCATTGTTGTCCGCACGTTGATCGGAGTTTCACCCCATGCCGGAGAGGACGGCCGGTCAGCAAACGAACCCCCCTCGCTCGGTCGATCAGGTACTCGTTCACTGGACCTTCCTTCCATGTGTCCTATTATCCCTCCTTCGTGTCGTCGTATCGTGTATAAACACAAGTTAATAGCATTTAACCTATTTAGTGGGTATGCATGAAAGTTGATTTAATTAGATATTAATAAATAAATAATTATTCTAAATTAATGACTAGTTATTAGGGACAAGTAATTCACCTGAAACACTTGGGCATAAGCCTAGTATGTTTGAACATGGAAACTAAGGACATGTGTTCGCACAGAACAGAAATCGTGGTCAACCTGTAATTAGAAATTATTGCCTCGAGACACATGTTAACCGAGGACAGAATAAATGTAGACGCTGTATTCGAGCAAGAGTGAACTTGCGACATTATTCAAGTATAGTGTCTTAGTCGTATGTAGTTAATGTGTAGTGTCTGATGTCTGTATTTGTTGTGTTATATTGTATGTCTAGGGTCTTTGGACCAGCCAGGAGACGCTACAGGAGCAGGCTATTGGCATTCACATCTTGAAGACTCAGGCAAGATACCTTGCCATATTTACTGTCTAATTTAAATTATGCATAAGTTTTATTATATTCTTGTTGCTTTCCTTTTATACAACTGTGCGCGTACGAGACCTGACACTTCTACACGTTCGTGGTGACAATTTTATGTTGGGATGCGAGTTCGCGTGCTTGACTAGCTATCGGCACGTATGACATGTATCACGGTTAGTAAGTAATTCAGGATTATTTCAGTATAGAGACTTGGTATTTAGATACGGAGTATGCACGTCGAGTATTCGACTTGGATATATACATTGGGCGGGGAGGACGACTAGTAGGCATATGGGAAACCCCACTCCTTTATACTGACACCGTACTCGACGGAGTGATACAGACGTATATATATATTACTGATACCACGTTCTGTAGAGTGTTGGACGTTACTTGGTGATATTACAGATACCACACTTTATAGAACGTTGGACGTTATTGTATTCCTGCGCCCGTATTATAGGGGGCATGTGTGGCATATACTAGCCGGTTGTCACGACTGGTGAATTATGTCAGCATATGTCTAGCCTACACCTTCCCATATACTCACAGTTGTCCTCACATTGCATTCACTTAGATGGTTAGCACACCCTTTATTGTATTTACTTTATTCAGTATTTATATATGGCATGCTTCTATGTATCTTGTTACGTCCCTCTGAGGACCTGGTACCTTTCCATATTTGGACGAGACAAATTACCCCGCAGTGTACGGCTCGAGACAGGAGACGAGGTTCGCTACCGCAGAGGAGCTAGAGGTGTTACCGTCAGAGTTTCCATGATCACTTGGTAGGCCTTCTGCCTAGGATTGGGAGCATCATTATCTAGTCAGTCGATGCCCTAGTCATTACTCTTTTACCTATCATTTTAGTACTTTTATTTTGTCATAGTAGTGGGTTTGTTCCCATCAGACATTCTTGGTTGTACTATGATATTTGAGACTGGAGTTTATCTTCCAGCAGTTTATTTAGTACTTCTTGCTGTTTATATTGTGGATGAGATTAGTTTACCTGTTGTTGAATGATATTGAGACATGTTAGTTATTTAGGATAGCGTAACACTCTTCGTTGGATCCATTAAATTAGGATATCCTCGAAGACGTGACAGCTGGCTATTGCTACGTTGCCTAGTTCCATGTATTTTCGGACTAGGGCGTGACACCTCCCAAGAACCTCCAAGATCCAAAACACAAGTGCGTAGCATGTCCTCGAGAGTCTGAATAGTCCTCTCCGACTGTCCGTCAGACTGAGGGTGATATGTGGTACTGAACTTGAGCTGAGTGCCCAAGCTAGCCTGGAAACTCATCCAGAAGTGGGACGTAAAGCGACTATCCCGATTCGAGACTATGCTTACTAGAATACCGTACAATCTGACTATCTGGCGTATATACATATTTGTGAGCTTCTCCGTAGATATACCCACTTTGAATGGCAGAAAGTGGACTGATTTGGTCAACCTGTCCACGATGGCCCAAAACGCATCTCTACCTCCTGGAGAACGCGGAAGTCCTGAAACAAAATCCTTGGTCACATGCTCCCATTTTTACTCTGGAATGGGTAAAGGCTGAGGCAATCCACCTAGCCTCTGTCTCTCCGCCTTTACCTATTGGCAAATCAAGCATCTGGATACGAAGCTAGCTACCTCCCACTTCATACCATACCACCATTCATGCTCTCTCATGTCTCTATACATCTTGTTGGCACCTGGATGCATATAGTACTGAGATCGATGCGCCTCCTGTAGAATCTTCTCGTACAATGCTCCACTCGGTTCACACAATCTGGTACCGTACCACAATGATCAGTCATCTACAATACTGAAGTCTTCTGCCAACCCAATCTGGACTTGTGCTCTGATGCTCCTCAGAGAATCATCCTCGTACTGTCTGTCTCTGATCCGGTCCATCAGCTCTGACTATACCTGAAGTCCCCACATCTGTGCTGCGACTCCTGGAACTAATACCTTAATGCCCAAACTGTCAAGATCGGCCAATAAATGTTTGTCTCTCATCAAGAATATAGCCACGGGATACCTGCTCAAGGCATCCGCGACTACGTTAGCCTTCCATGGATGGTACTGCAAAGAAATATCGAAGTCTTTCATCAACTCCAACCATCGCTGCTACCTCATGTTGAGCCCTTTTTTGTGTAAACACATACTTCAAGCTCTTGTGGTCTGTAAAGATTTCCACTCTCTCTCCATACAAGTAGTATTTCTATAATTTAAGAGCAAAGATAACTGCTTTCAACTCCAAGTCATGGGTAGGGAAGTTCTTATCATGCGGGCGTAATTGCCTGGAAGCATAGGCAATCACCTTTCCGTTTTGCTGCAACACACAACCCAAACCCTTACCTGATGCATCATTGTATATAGAAAATCCTCCTGCTCCTGATGGCAATGTCAAGATTGGAGATGTAGTCAACCTCTTCTTCAGCTGCTCAAATGCTGACTGACAATCCTTAGTCCAGACGAACTCCACTTCCTTCCTGGTTAGTCTAGTCATCGGATCTGTAAGTCTGGAAAAATCTTGAATAAACCTCTGATGGTAGCCTGCTAATCCAAGGAAACCCCTGATCTCTGCTACTGAACTCGGGGTAGACCATGACTCAACTGCCAAAATCTTCTTTGGGTCCACTGAGATTCCATCTCCTGTAATAACATGCCCGAGGAATTCAACCTTACCAAGAAAGAACTCACACTTTGATAACTTGCCATACAGCTTCTCCTTCCTGAGGGTCTCCAGAACTATCCTCAAGTGCTGTTGATGCTCCTTTGGGGTCTTCGAATATATCAGAATATCATTAAAAAAGACTACAACAAACTGATCCAGGTACTGATGAAACACCTTGTTCATCAGGTTCATGAATACCGCCAGGGCATTGGTCAACCCAAACGGCATCACCAAGAACTCGAATTGCCCATAACGAGTCCTGAAAGCTGTCTTCGGAATGTCCTCCTTCTTCACTTTCACCTGATGGTACCGTGACCTCAAGTCTATCTTTGAGAATACCTTCACTCTGCTCAACTGGTCAAACAAGTCATCAATCCACGGCAACGGGTATTTTTTCTTGATAGTGAGGTTGTTAAGTGCCCTGTAGTCGATACACATACGTACCGACCCATCCTTCTTTAGTACAAAAAGTACCAGAGCACCCCATGGTGATGAACTAAAATGGATAAATCCCTTGTCTTGCAACTCATCCACATGCTTCTTCAACTCTGCCAGATCGCTATTGTTTACTCTATAGACGTGCTGAGATATCGGCTCTGCACCTGGTGTCATGCCCCGATCTTCCGCAGGCAAATCGGCCATTCCCGCTAGGCGAGAATCACCGCGCCAGCGCTCCCGCAGAACGATCACTTTGACCTATCCGGGCGTGATGTCGCACGAGCGTGAGCCACGCCCGTACAAGGCTGTGGTTCATTGGCTAGCGTTAAGAGTTTCTAAGCCACAGAGTCGCACAAATTATCCGAGTGTAGCAGAGTCATGAACGCATAGGCGATCGGTAACAAGTTCACTGAGTCGACAATATAGCAGAAGCATTGAATAACACAAGCTGAAGTAAAATAAGCTCTTTATTGATATAAACACGTGTTACAAGTGGCGTATAGCCGAGATTATAAGTCGCTCAAGCCTCTCTCTCTGAAACAGTAAAAGTGTGCCAAGTGGCTACAATTGTGGAATGATTGTACATGCGATGTTCAGGCAAGTTCAGGCGATGTTCCAACATTATGTCTTGTATATGTGCTTCAGTTCCGGACGCAGCGCCCCAAGGCTTCAGAATGGACTCCTGGCCTTAGCACGCATGAAGGAGGCATCTGCACCAAATGAGGTTCTCCCGTACCCTGCAAACGATCAGGTGGGTAATCAGTACATTGAATGCACTGGTGGGGAGGCTACTCACCCGCTCGACAAATCCAAATATGTAATATAAGTTCCGTACACCAACTATTTTCTTGTCTTTCTAGTTGACTTAGGATCAGTTTCATGCAAGATTTGAATAGCCTAATTCGTGTGGCAGTGCGCCGTGTGACATGAGAGAAAACATGGCGAGACTTACCAACTTACCATTTTACCTTCCCTGTCTAAGGCAAACATTATTAATTCAAGCACGAGCACGTATAAACATTCAGGGGCAATAGCATATGCAACACGAGTATTGTTATATCAAGATCATTCAGGTGTTCAGTTGTTCTTTGATGCGATGCAATGACTCACACGCGAATAGCCGCTAAGCGAGGATGACTTATCTATATGAACGTTTGTCGTTGGCATAGCCATAAAGGACCATAGTTTTGGCGGGGGAGAGAATGCAACAAAAGCACGTGTGGCACTGCAAACCATCCCGTCAATCACGTGAGACTGTAATGTTAGTTCCATCCGGATCGGATCGGTTCCAGTGCCCCGGAGACCGCCCGTGGAACGAGATCCGAAGATCACCTTTTTTTTAAGTTGTCCGCGACATACAGGTCAGGGTCTTTCCAAATCCATAACTTGATATGATAATCCATAATTCTTGTTCTAAACTGAGCGTTTGCTCCATGAGCTAGGATTCATTCATTATGTGACGTAATTTTCGTTCAGATGTAAACTTGATGTGATTATCATTCAGTTGCAACGTGACAGGATTCTCGTTCAGTATTCACTTGCCTTGATACATTCCCCTGGTGCGGGGTCTGCCTTAGCGATCCAACGATCCCGGATACTTTTAGGTTCATTTAGGCACGGAACGACTACTTAGTAGTCTCCTGGGGTTTGGATGAAAATATGGCAACATACAAGCAGACAAGCATTCATTTATATAAACACAAACATTCACGTTAGCTCGGGCCCGAAGGTAAGCCGAGGAGTGAGATCGTAAGGGACTTTCAGAGCGACATGATCTAGGGTAGCATGCGAGGGTCTGAACATATATATAAGCAATATTTCATTTCCATGTTCTAGCATAAGCAATACAAGTTGGAATTATTCCCTTAGCTAGGTGCGTTGGATTCTTATTAGCATGCAGGGGTGATTCACCTAACGACTAGCATGTATCATTCCATATTTTATGTGTGCTGGCTAAGCAAAGACAAGTTTACCGTAGCCACCAACCTTAGCGATGATTTGCCTCAGTTGAGCGATACGTCAAGCGAGCCTCTGGAAGCCTAAGCTGAATTCCTGTAGGGACAAGTCTGGATATCCTTTGCCTCAAACGAGTATTCTCGCCTGAGCAAAGCGGGTCGGGACATTATACTTTTTCCGTTTGAATCGCCAGTCCGCTTGAGCGGAACAGGGTGTTACATCCTACCCAACTCAGAAAAAGTCTCATCCTCGAGACTTACTAAGGGCAAGCAGTACGTTTCAATCAATTTTGATTTAATGATACAAGGCTGAGGCAAACCTATACAAGTCGTTATACTTGTTCACTTGGATATTCACTTGCACTAGCATCGAGATCGGCATATCGCGAGTCTGGATCGTACACATATTCGAAGTGCCCCTCTAGCATGAGCACGCCAACCAACTTAGCGATAGCGAAGTCTTAGCACTCGAATTTCACATTTTCTTGAGTCTTGGATCATGCACAAGTTCAAGGCGTCCCTCAAACATATGCATTCAACCAAACTTAGAGTTAGTAAAATCGGACAAGCTACTTGCGATAATCTCAAGGGTCTCGCTCAGGTTAGCACAAAGGACACTCGTATCACAATTTCATACAAGCAATCAAATCATTCAAAATGTATTTTGAAAGTATTTAGATTTATTATTAGAATATTTTGTTTGGGACAATGAGAGAGAGCGTGCACATAACCCACGAACGAGCTTTTGAAACTAAGATAATCGAAATGAAGTCCAAAGACATATAAGCCAAGGTCTGATACCAACCTGTTACGCCCCGATCTCCCGCAGGCAAATCGGCCGTTCCCGCTAGACGAGAATCACCATGCCAGCGCTCCCGCGGAACGATCGCTTTGACCCATCCGAGCATGATGCCGCACGAGCGTAAGCCACGCCCGTCCAAGGCCGTGGTTCATTGGCTGGCGGTAAGAGTTTCTATGCCACAGAGTCACACAGATTGTCTGAGTACAGCAGAGTCATGAACGCATAGGCGATCGGTAACAAGTTCACTGAGTCGACAATATAGCGGAAGCATTGAATAACACAAGTTGAAGTAAAATAAGCTCTTTATTGATATAAATAAGTGTTACAGGCGACGTATAGCCGAGATTACAAGTCGCTCAAGCCTCTCTCTCTGAAATAGTAAAAGCGTGCCAAGTGGCTACAATTGTGGAATGATTGTACAGGCGATGTTCAGGAAAGTTCAGGCGATGTTCCAACATTATTTCTTGTATATGTGCTTCAGTTTCGGACGCAGCGCCCCAAGGCTTCAGAATGGACTCCTGGCCTTAGCACGCACGAAGGAGGCATCCGTACCGAACAAGGTTCTCCCGCACCCTGCAAACGATCTGGTGGGTAATCAGTACATTGAATGCACTGGTGGGGAGGCTACTCGCCCGCTCGACAAATTCAAACACGTAATATAGGTTTCGTGCACCAACTATTTTGTTGTCTTTCTAGTTGCCTTAGGATCAGTTTTATGCAAGATTTGAATAGCCTAATTCGTGTGGCAGTGCGTCGTGCGACATGAGAGAAAATACGGTGAGACTTACCAACTTACCATTTTACCTTCCCTGTCCAAGGCAAACATTGTTAATTCAAGCACGAGCACGTATAAACATTCAGGGGCAATAGCATATGCAACACGAGTATTGTTATATCAAGATCGTTCAGGTGTTCAGTTGTTCTTTGATGCGAAGAAATAACTCACACGCGGATAGCCACTAAGCGAGGATCACTTATCTATATGAATGTTTGTCATTGGCATAGCCATAAAGGACCATAGTTATTGGCGGGGGAGAGAATGCAACGAAAGCACGTGAGGCACTGCAAACCATCTCGTCAATCACGTGAGGCTATAATGTTAGTTCCATCCGGATCAGATCGGTTCCAGTCCCCCAGAGACCGTCCGTGGAACGAGATCCGAAGATCACCTTTTTTTAAGTTGTCCGCGATATGCAGGTCAGGGTCTTTCCAAATCCATAACTTGATATGATAATCCATGATTCTTGTTCTGAACCGAGCGTTTGCTCCATGAGCTGGGATTCATTCGTTACGTGACATGATTCTCGTTCAGATATAAACTTGATGTGATTATTATTCAGTTGCAATATGATAGGATTCTCGTTCAGTATTCACTTGCCTTGATGCATTCCCCTGGTGCGGGGTCTGCCTTAGCAACCCAACGGTCCTGGATACCTTCAGGTTCATTCAGGCACGGAACAACTACTTAGTAGTCTCCCGGGGTTTGGATGAAAACAAGGCAACATACAAGCAGACAAGCATGCATTTATATAAATACAAACATTCACGTTAGCTCGGGTTCGAAGGTAAGCCGAGGAGTGAGATTGTAAGGGACTTTCCGAGCGACATGATCTAGGGTAGCATGCGAGAGTCTGAACATATATATAAGTAATATTTTATTTCCATGTTCTAGCATAAGTAATACAAGTTGGGATTATTCCCTTAGCTAGGTGCATTGGATTATTATTAGCATGCAAGGGTGATTCACCTAGCGACTAGCATGTATCGTTCCATATTTTATGTGTGCTGGCTAAGCAAAGATAAGTTTACCGTAGCTACCTACCTTAGCGATGATTCGCCTTGGTTGAGCGATACGTCAAGCGAGCCTCTGGAAGCCTAAGCCGAATTCCTGTAGGGACAAGTCTGGATATCCTTTGCCTCAAATGAGTATTCTCGCCTGAACAAAGCGGGTTGGGACATTGTACATTTGTCGTTTGAATCGGCAGTCCGCTTGAGCGAAACGGGGTGTTACACCTGGCACCAAATCTATAGATATTTTTATATCTCTGTCTGGTGGCAACCCCGGCAACTCCTCTGGAAAAACATCCATGAACTTTGCAATCAACGGATGTAGCAGCTCCTGCACTTCTACCAAAGCTCCACAGAAATTGCCTTCGCTCTGCCCTGTTGCTTCTCTAATAAACTCGAACTACGTCTCTCCTGGCGTCTGAAATAAAACTTTACCTCCACGATAATTGATACTAGCATGATGCTTACTCAACCAATATATCCTGAATACTATATCGTAACTCGGAAGTAACATTACGAGTAAACATATGCTTAACTCTCGGCCTCCCAAATAAACTCTCTGGTTCTTGCAAACATCACTGACCAGAAAAATGCCACCCCCGGTCGTGATCTTGCAAGTCCTCACAAACGGTTCAGACTCAAGATGATGTCTCATAGCAAAATATATAGAAACAAAACTATGAGAAGCACCAAAATCGAATAAAGCATGAGCTGGAAAGGAATCGAGATAAACTGAACCTGAGATAACATCGCCAACTGGCTTCTCCTCCTCGACAGTCAAGGCAAAAGCTCGCCCATGTTGCTGCGCACCTCTGCTGATGATGCTAAGAAAATTGCTGCTGCTGTGGTGGTAGAGGCCCTCTCTGCTATCCCGTTGGTGATCTAGTAGGTGCTCTCTGTGCCTGTTCTCCACCCTGAACTGGATAAATTGGGACTTTAGGACAAGCCCTCAACTGATGATCTCCTGATCCGTAGAATAAGCATTGGCCTAGTCTCATCCTGTATGTATCCCATCTGTGTCCTTGCTTCTTACAGAAAGTGCAAGAAACAGCTGTCCTCTGGATCTGGTGCATCTGCTGTGTCGGCGCTTTAGCTGGCCCGTGATACTACTGCCTCTGATGCTGGTAGTGCCTCTGGTGCTGCTGCTGGAAATAAGGCCTTTTCGTTGGACCCATTTTGGTAATGGATCCTCATGTGTCCCTCGGCCTCTTAGAGCCATGCTCTAAGTCATCCTCGGCCTGTTGCGTCTGTCTGAGAATCTCCTCGAAAGTGGCAGAAGGATCTCCGTTCGTGTGGGATTTGACCTCCCAGTTCAGGCCCTTCCTGAACTTTCTGGCTCCACCTCTAGGGTTCTGCCCCTCTACGAAGCGACCTAGTCAGCAATACTCTATCGTATACTCGTCCACTGACATACCTCGCTGGACGAGGTACTGGAATTGGCTCTCCAAAGATGTCAAAGCCACGTATGGGAATAACTTCTCCTTGAAAAGCTCTTTGAAAGCTTCCCAAGTGAGTCCTGGTACTCCAATCCTAGGGTCTGTCCTGAACCATGTCAAAGCAATATCGAACATCATACAACCCGCTGCCTCTACCTGCAATATCTCGGGAATCTACGCCAGTCGCAGGTTCCGCTCGATATTCTCGATCCAATTATCCGCATAAAGGATCTCCTTTGTGCCTCTAAATTCCTTCGGGCCCATCCTCTTAAAGTCTATGATGGTCCCCGGCCTCGACTGCTGAGGAATAAACTGAGGTGATGTCATCTGTGGCTGGACTGTAGTAACTCTCTCTACTGCTGCAAGCGCGATCTGGTGAGCATTCTCTACGCTCTTGTTTGATAATAAACGGAAGAAATAAAACTAGGTTTATACGAAACCCTTTCTTAGGTTTACAAACAAGAAGTATTCTTAATCCTATACGAGGATGTTAAGTACAAAATTTAATCTGGATAAATATTGCTATAGGAGTTTGATCTGCGGTCGATCACTTTGTCCCTTGGACCACACGATAATGAAGAAGTGCTGTAGAAGAAGGAGATGCTTCAAAGATTGCAAGAGGGAGTGTATGCTCGATGCCAAAATCTTCGATCACTACTCTCTGTCTGTGCTCTGGATTCTTTTCTCTCAAAAATCAATTTCCCGACCCGTTTGACCTTTTTCGACCCTGGACCTCTGTCAATAGAGGTCTCTATTTATAGGGTTTTAGTGACAGTAACCGTCCAGTCGGTGTAGAAGTCGGACAGTGGAGAGTGTGACACTTTTTACGCGACGGTTATAATAACTGCCACCCACGTATAAATGATCTTCTGAATCTGCGTGTGACGCGTGTCCCATGATGAGGTAACGCGTATAACCGCTGCGAGGATCATGGCATACAAGCCACGTAGGTAACTGCCCCTTGCGTAGAAAAGGTTGGCGTAGAAGCCAATAGCTGTCATCATGGTGTAGAAGCCAAATAGTTGTCAAGTTGGCGTAGAAGCTAAGTAGGCGTAGAAGCCTTGTAGGCGTAGAAGCCTGATGATGCATGGATAGGTAGCTAGCATAAAAGATAGCCGATCCTCCTTCCTTGACTGAGGTCTTGAGCGTATTCTGGACCAAACAGCCTTATCACGCACCAATACAAATATAGCCTAAGTTGGCGTATTCCGAGGAGATAGCATACAGCATACTCCTATAGTTGAAAATAGCCAGGTTGGCGTATTTCAAGAAGATAGCGTACAGCGTGCTCCTATAGCTGGAAATAACCTGATGGCGTAATATGCAGGGGTGATGATGTGGACATATTAGCCGCAATTATGGCTCCTCCAGTCTTTGAAAGTATAACCAAATCTCGTGCATTAAATGCAGAGATCTGCCCCCATCACGCGCATTAACTGCAGAGACGTGCCTCGAGCTCTGTACGAAGAGCAGCTTTTGATGTGGAAGTTTGTTTTGTCTTCTGCTGAGCATAAAAGCCTACATCTGCCTGTATAAAACTAGGCAGCGTATTCCCTTGAATGCGTAAAAGTAATTTATATCAAGGAAATGTCACTAAACGACGGTCTAGGTCTCTGTGCCGAACCATCATTACAGCCGTCGTCTGGGTAGTAGTGCAGTACTCTTTGTCAGGAGTCAGGTTCACTGCATGATCTGACAGGTTCATTTGAGGAATACGAAGCGCTCCTTGTACACTTCCATGCTGCATTAAAAGCAGATGAGTTTTACGCCATAAAAGCGAGATAGCAACCTTTTTATGCTGAAGCAGTCTAAAATACTGCATTACGCAGGTTGTTCTGGAGCTACATTTTACGCCGTACTAGTGATGAAGCTCTGCTGTATGCCAATGGCTCTGAAGTCATATTTTACGCCACACAGCACTGAAATACTGCATATAGCTCTGTAGCGTATTTTTTATGCTTATACAAGGCCCCCTTCAAAGTTTTCAAATTCCTCGTAGTTTGAAACACTTTGAATGAAGCATGAAACGGTCAAGTCTGACTCGTTCCTCGAGGCTGATTTCTTAGCGGATTTTTGCGAGTTTGTTGGGATTCGGTGTGTTCTCTTTTGCCTATAAAAAGGCGAACGGGTTAACCTGTTTTTCCCATACTTCCTTCACCACATAGAAATGGTTGCCGAGTTCTGTCATGCTGACTTGAGGAAGAAGAAGAAGATCATGTTCTTTCCGTTCATAAGGAGCCAAAAAAGAAGGCGTCTTCGAGCAAATATCTTCTGCCATGATGGATCATAGAAGGATATCATAGCTTCCTTTGCTCGGGATGATCAGCAATTTTATATGATGATTCGTCCGGGAGAGAGGAAGGGTCGTATTAAACCACACAGCTTGCAAGCTGTATTTTCTTCCATTACGATGGTGGAAGAGGGCAGACAAACTGACCCTATCTTCCAGTATTGAGTTGGGTCTGAATCCCAACTCAATCTGTCATAGCGTACGAAGGGTGGGCTCTTGAATAATTTAAACAAGCCCAGTTTTGTATCCTCTCGCCATTAATTATTTTTTTGCTGAAGAAGACGGATAAAGATCTCCACCAATACGAGAACCTGACAGAACAGACTCTTGGCGTGATCCTAAGTGAAAATAAGAAATCCTTGGTAGAACAAGGATTTCCATCATATGTAATCATGAAGATGAAAAACCCTTTGTAAACTGGATTTCCATCATATGTAATCATGATTAATAAAATCGTCTTCTTTTACGCACCTGATGATTTGCCATATTTTACTGTGATGAAGTCTGAATATGTGTAGCTTCGACACGTCCGAATAACTTTACGCTGACTCTGATAACAAGAGTATCTGGTCTCGTCCCGTCTTTTACGTGTAACTGAAGACGCGTAGAAAGCTGCCTAGCATTTAAGTCAAAATATCCGAACTGTCCTGCTATTTTGAACGATGAGTCGCGTAGAGTTCTGAACTATCACTTCTCTGATAAGAAGAATTCTTGTTCAGACCACCATCTTCAAGAATGATTTTCTGAAAATTCTTTGAAAATAGGGCAAGAAATGTCTGTCAAAACTGACCATGCTTGAACTGTAGAGAAAGATTCTGACTGGATTTTGGATGAACTTCCAATCGACCCAAGAAGAAGTCATTTTCAATACTGAACTCTGTATGTTTTGGGTACTTGGGATGTTTTGAAGCCAAGAAGGAGCATCTTCTGCATGAACCCTTATAATTGACCGACATGAGAATTGTTCAGATTTACGCATACTCTGGCCTGCATATTTTGAGATATGCAGAAAGTCATAGATCCGTAGTGTAGATGGGCGTAAAATCATAAGTTTGTAGCCTCTCGAGCGTAAAAGCTGCTGAGCATAAGAGCATCCGGGCGTAAAACCGTAGATTTATAGCCTCTGAAAAGAAAACTTCCCAGCGTAAAGTCGTAGATTTGTCGCCTCTGAGCGTAAAAAGCTTCTGAGCGTGAAATCATAGATTTGTAGCCTCTGAGCGTGAAGTCGTAGATTTGTAGCCTCTCGAGCGTAAAAGCTACCGAGCGTAAAAGCATCCGGACGTAAAATCATAGACTTATAGCCTCTGAGCGTAAAACCGTAGATTTGTGGCTTTTCGAGCATAAAAGCTCCTTAGCGTAAAATCACGAATCTGCTCTACACGAAATTTTTTTCGAATTCGCTGACTGTCCGTCTTCACTAAATGATAGGCTGACGTAGTCCCCAATCATAACCGAATATTAAATATCAAATTTGGTTAGGGATTCGAGGAGTCTATCTGAACTCTATAAATACCCCAAGGCCTTCAGAAAAGAAACTCTTCATCTGTCTTTTGCAAAAGAAAAACCTTCGTCTCTTTGAGAGCTCTTCTTCGTTTCTTCTCTGAGCACTCTAAGTTTTTAGCAATGGCACCGCAACAATCTTCGACTGCTAAGGGGAAGAAAGCTGCCTCCTCTTCTCGCTCCTCTGCTCAAGCACGAGCGACTCCGATTGGGCTGAGCAAACCTCGCTCTGAATGAAGTATCCCACTGTCAAGCTGTGCACCGGGCGTTATAGGTAAAGCTTTTGGGACGACAAGAACGAAGAAAACCCTTCGCACACATTGTATGTGAACGCGCTAGGTCATCTTCTGTGCTGAGAGCCTCTTCGAGGAAGATGATGCACAGAGATGTTTTATCATTTACGCCCACATTCCTAATGTGTCAGCGTAAAAGCTTTGACTGTCAAAATTTGGCGTATAGTACAAACTTTGAGTGTTACGCTCTGGATAAAAATTTCGGCATAACAATTCAAATTTTGGTAGTCTGGCGTAAAAATACAGACTATATACTGCCAACCTTGAATTTTACGCCTAAGAAATAGGTTCCAGCGTAAAAATTCAAATTTTTACAGTCTTGGTGTAAAAGCACAGACTGTTGATCTTTAGCATAAGCTGCAAGACTGTAATGTCTAGTATATAAACTGACATGTTCTTCTTGCATTTTGTAATTAACTTGCAGATCCCTCCGTTGGCTGAGGTAATGGATTCTGCTGCTGGGATGCTGAACTCTAATTGCCTGGAGGATTTGTCCCACGTGACATTCCCTATTTTTGGACCCCAGTATCCTGAAGGAAGGGAAATTCTAATATCGTCTCAGGAAGAACGGATGTTGTTGAGTATGTTAACGGAGAACCCTTGACGTATATAGACGGGGCCAAATATATAAAACCAGCTTTCCTCTTCGGGGATATGATTGATAAACAATCCCAGATGAAGCCCAAGAAGGAAAACTGGGTTTTTACTGCTGGGTGCATGGTTATGTACCTTCCCAGGATGCCGAGAGATTATCCTATATCGACATTCTTCCATGCCACGCATCCCAGGAAGATGTCGTGGACTCTGACCCCTAATCTTCACGGCCAGCCGGGGAAGATATTTTATCAGAAAGGATCAGACCAAGGATCATTTGTGAGCCGTCCTTCAGGCCCTGTAATGCCTTTCAGGGGATTATTTTCGGGCAGTGTCCCGAGTGAAGATACTTCACTGCTCCAACCAGTCCAATTACCGACTTTCTGTAATGACTTTATGGGGCATGGAGGAGTATACCCCAAGGTTAATCCTCGGACTAGCGGGTGGATCAGCCCTTCAAACCTTCGATGGGTTCGTTTATCTGCCTGGGCCCTGAAGAACTTTCAGACGGAGCTGGAGAGTATCGGTCTATACACGGCTGTGAGTGCTACTAGTGTTGGGTTACCTCTCAACCCCAATATGCTTTTGGCTTTGATGGAGCGGTATATCTCGCTCACTGGGACTTTTGCCACTCCGCTAGGGGAGTTGGGATTGGCCCTTCATGAGATGGCAGAGATTTCAAGACTGCCAATGGGGGATACTCCTTATGAAGAGTATGGTCCCACAAACCGGAAGCTGGGGGATACAAACCCTCGGGTGGTGGCAGTGTACCAGGAGTTAATGAGCCATTACCTTGCGTGCACCGCCTTCTATAATGAGCCCTCTGATTTGGCTCATACCAACAAATGGGCGTCCTATCTTTTCTTTCATCATGCCCGAGATGCTAAGCCCGACAAAGTCGTGGATAGCAGGGATAAGCCTTTAAGCCTTCTAAGCGTGCTTAATGCTCAAATAGTCGATGATCTTATTGAAGACGCCGGGGCTTCAGATCAGGTTCTTGATGAGGGGATAGGGAAATATCCTGCAGGCACTAAAGCCTATAGTTATATGAGGCATTGCCACAGGCCTCTGCCAAAGGAAGCTCAACTGGCTGGCTTCCTCTCTGTATGGCTACGCCGACTGGTAGTACCAGGCATTGCATCTTTGGATCGCATTCACCGTAACACCTTATGGCCTGCAGTGCATTTGGTATTTGGGGCAAGACTGGGCCTGCTCTCTGCCACGGTATGCCGGATACAAGCTGGCCTGAGGGCTATTACCGATGGGCTGCTTGCTGACGAAACACGACATGACAGCTTTCCCAGGGTAGAATTACCGTTCCTATATCTGATGGAATGGTTAATTCTTTATAACCCCCGAGTGATGTCTCCCGGCTATGCCAGTAGTTCGGGGAATAATTTCTTGTTGAATTACAAGAATTCCACCTAGAACGTGACCACCATCGTAGACTGTCGGCGAGCATTAAATTTTGCTCACATCTGGAAGCTCTTCTGTGTCGTCCCTACTGTACATATCAATCAACAGAGGACGAGACTTCAGGATTCAGGTGAAGGGAAGACCGTTCTTTCTCCTGAAGCTTTGTATTGGTTGGTCTGTATTAGACATTCCCATTTGTTATACAGAAGTGAGGATCACTGCTTCTTGGAGCCCTATCTGCCTAGTCGGTTTGCCAGGCAGTTTGGGTATGACCAATTGCATGTGGGAAACGCCATTACCAGCTTCAAGTCCAGAGGTGGACTTATTGATGGAGCGAGAGGATGGCGGTACTTCATAATGGGTTATACTAGAGCAGCTTTTACTGTGCCCGTGACTTCTCTCTCCATGGAGTTGCGCATCCTCCACTCGTACGCCCAATTTTATGTGGCCACCAATACCTTCCATCACGATTTTGATATGCGTGGAAGTTTTAGGATGCCCTCTTCTAAGTCCACAGGAAGAGAGGAAATCCTATCAGTTTTCTCTGACGAGGATGAAGACTCTATCGCTCCAGATGAGTTTTTGCTGACAGTACCGAGAGGTGTAATACCTCCGCCTGCAGAACCTCTGGTTATCCCTAGTAAGCGAAGGGCTCCTATTCTGAAGGAGACTTCCCCTCGCAAGAAAAAGAAGGCTGTTAGTGGTCCTGTCAGGACTTCCAGCCATGAGGCTCCTAGGAGTGAGCCTGTTGTTTCCCCTGTTGGGGACAATCCTTTGATTAGAGGTCCTTCGCATATTAGAGAGGGAACCTCCACAGTTCCGGCTGGCAGTGCCGGAGATTCTTTGCTTGAGGCTGCTGTCGCTGCTACCGCTTCAGGTAGTGGTACGAGATCGCCTTCGAGGCCAAGCAAAATAAGAATATCTTTATCCAGACAAGTAACGGGAGTAACCCCTGCCGCATCTGTAAGTATATTCAGCGAGATTACACCCGATGAGCCTCGAGTGGATCTTGGTAAAGACCTGGAAGAATACCTGCCAGTGTTAGTTGGCACACCCCTTCCCCAGGTATGATAGCTCGCTTAGCACCATTAAGAAATGATTTAGCTGTACTGGCTGTCGACGCGACATATATACCATCGGCCATGGGTAAATGTCGTCTTTACGCCTCTTTTAGAAAAATTAACATCATGTTGATATTAACTTTCTCTTGTCTTCTTTTCAGGGGAAGACATCTATGGGGAGGGCAGCATCGACGCAACTTTTGGCTTTGTTGCAGCTCCTGCCGATGACACGGAGGTGCCCGACTTTGAAGAGGAAATATTTTCGGGTGCCGGTTCGCCCGAAAAAGTTCCGATATCTCGAGAGGAGGATGAGCCTGTCAATACGACTATGCCTCCTTTGAGTACGCCAGCCACATCGGCCGTTGTCGGTGCCTCTATCTTTGTCGCGCCCTCTACTGAAGCGACGACTGTGACGACACCCTCTGCAGTCATTCCTGGAAGGGGATTCTCCGATATTGCAGCCACTCCCAGCGTCCAATCTGATTTCGCCATGCTGATTGAGCAGTATACTAGTATTTTCTATACCACTTTGAAAACGCTGATATCAATGGTGCTGGAGAAGAATCTAGGTTTTGAGGCTCTGAGGAGGTCCTCCCAGTTTGTGATAGCGTCGATCAGAGATTTCAATGACGCTGGGAGAGCTGATATACTGGAGCAGATAATTAATTGTTTGGAACAACCTATTAACAATTATTTGCAATTATCCCAGGGCAGCCTTGATGACCTGATTCAGGCTGAATATGACTATTTGACTGCGAGGCTTGTTGGGGAGATGGAAACTCTGAACAAGTCCATTGAGGCTCAGCAGAAAAAGATGAATGAAGAGCATATCATATTGGAATATGTCATTCCCCATCTGGCTCAGTACGAGGCCGAATATGAGAAATAGGCAGCAAGGATCCGCATATTAGAAGAAGACCTCGCTAAGGCCAAGGAGAGGGCTCTTTCTTTGTCGGCAGCTCGAGATGCGTTGAATGACCGAAGGGAAGCGGCTCAGCAGAACCTGGCACGTGCGGGTGTCACCCACGCAGATTTTGTATATGCTCGGTCTGAACTATCTGCCTTGAACAATGAGGAGGAAAGGTTGGAGCGGGCTCGCGCTACAGTTTTGAGCTCTAGGAATGAGAAGATGGCCGCACTGGCGCAACAGATCTGTGATTTGACTGCTCCTCCCAAATGATGTACCTTCTTGTTTCTTCTGTAATTTCTCGGAGATAATAAAGACATATTTTATGACTTTGTGGGCCCATCATTTTATAATGTGATAGGCTAGGGTGAAAGTGATATCAGAGGTATCATTAACATGATATTCTTTCGTTAAGGTTTTGCTGAATGTAAATCTATTCAGAGTTAACATGAACCTGAAAGAATATAATCCAACTAAATTTGTATACTAAACACTATCAGAGGTAATATGAACATGATAGGCATACAAATTAGTTAAGGATATCTATTCGGAGGTCACATGAACCTGATAGAATATGATCCAGCTAACCTTTGTGCATGGTATCGTCAGAATAAGATCTTCGTCATACTCCGTTAAATGAAGGAGATCAAAGTATAGTACTTCTTCGGGAATTTGCAGTTGATAGTAGCTAAAAAAAATTCATTTAGACTTGGCTAATCTGTAAGTGCCATTTGCAATCATATAAGGGCCCTCCCGTTTCTTTATGATTGTATGTACGAATTTCGGATATTATACTAGAGGTAGTATGGACGTAGTATGATACCGTATTTGTTGAGGACATCCACTGGGGGGTTTTTAGTGGACCCATTACTTTTTACGCACGAGAGTGCAAGTAATAGGTTTGAGACAAATCTTGACCGAGGTAATATATAGACGAAATAAAATATGCCTCTGTAGGGCTAAATAGGGACTGACTCTTTCTTCGCTGGGAAAATGAGGATAGTTCAGAGGTAATATGGACATGAACATTTTATTTTCCATTGCGGGCATTCCACAAGGCAAATTTTTGTGGACCTATTACTTTTTATGCACGAGAGTGCAAGTAATAAGTTTAGGACAAGCCCTACCAGAGGTAATATGGACATAACAGTTTTTGTGGACCTAACACCACTGGCGTACTTAGAGTTAAGTACGGATGCTAAGTTGATAAGACAACCGATATCAGAGGTAATTTGGACATGATAATCGATAGCCGAAAACTTGGAAAGTTTGTTCAGAGGTAATATGAACATGGCAAACTTTTGAGTTGTGACTCCATTAGGGATGGAGGTATATATCTGCTCAGAGGTAATATTGACATGGCAGTTTTTGTAGACTTAACACCACTGACGTACTTAGAGTTAAGTATGGATGTTAAGTTGATAAGACAACTGATATCAGAGGTAATATGGACATGATAATTGATAGCCGAAAACTCGAAAAGTTTGTTCAGAGGTAATATGAACATGGCAAACTTTTGAGTTGTGACTCCATTGGGGATGGAGGTACATATCTGCTCAGAGGTAATATGGACATGGCAGTTTTTGTGGACTCAACACCACTGGCGTACTTATAGTTAAGTACGGGTGTTAAGTTAAGATGACAACCGATATCAGAGGTAATATGGACGTGATAATCGATAGCCAAAAACTCGAAAAGTTTGTTCATAGGTCTTATGAACATGACATACTTTTGAGTTGTGACTCCATTGGGGATGGAGGTATATATCTGCTCAGAGGTAATATGGACATGGCAGTTTTTGTGGACTTAACACCACTGGCGTACTTAGAGTTAAGTACGGGTGTTAAGTTGATAAGACAACCGATATCAGAGGTAATATGGACATGATAATCGATCCGAAAACTCAGAAAGTTTGTTCAGAGGTAATATGAACATGGCAAACTTTTGAGTTGTGACTCCATTGGGGATGGAGGTACATATCTGCTCAGAGGTAATATGGACATGGCAGTTTTTGTGGACTCAACACCACTGGCGTACTTAGAGTTAAGTACGGGTGTTAAGTTAAGATGACAACCGATATCAGAGGTAATATGGACGTGATAATCGATAGCCAAAAACTCGAAAAGTTTGTTCAGAGGTCTTATGAACATGACATACTTTTGAGTTGTGACTCCATTGGGGATGGAGGTATATATCTGCTCAGAGGTAATATGGACATGGCAGTTTTTGTGGACTTAACACCACTGGAGTACTTAGAGTTAAGTACGGGTGCTAAGTTGATAAGACAACCGATATCAGAGGTAATATGGACATGATAATCGATAGCCGAAAACTTAAAAAGTTTGTTCAGAGGTAATATGAACATGACAAACTCAGCTGGGAAAATAAAGAAATATTTGGATAATAGTTCAGAGGTAATATGGACGTGAACTCATGTCCGAAAAATTCACTGTGGAGTGATTTTCCTGAGTGGGGAGAGACCTGAAGAATCCGCTGGGGAAAATTTAGGGATTCATTATCCGGTATTTTGAGGGAGCAAATTGTTATATTAGAGTGAAATTAATTTGCAGTGATTGTCCCCTCATTTATAAATGCAAAGTGATAACTTTGGGGTCGATCAACTCTTGAATTTTTCTTTTCAGTACATAACATGCCCTTGTGGGGTGATGAATGTACCGATGAAAGAGACAATAATTTGGGTCATCGACTTTGCCAGCCCTCTCAGGGTATCTGATGTTGGGTAGCCGAAGTTTGTGTTCCTTCATCAACATATTGAAGATTTTAATGATGTCATCTTCATTGAAGGAGAAAGTCCCTTTCGGCCTTCGGGCTCCCGTTGCCTGAGTTTTACGGTCTTTCGGGAAGATCGTCATTGTTGCATCATCTTCGGATTCAGAGGAAATTTTACCCCCAGCTTTGGATACTGCCCTATTTTGTCGAGGTAGACTACCCCCAGACTTGTCGTGGCGTTTGCCCACAGAAGTTGATTTAGAAGAACCTGCCTCTGATATTACAGGATCAGACTCTGGAGATTTGGAATTTGCAAGAGATGCAGTGTACCCCAACCCAAAACGAGTTTGTTGACAGTAAGGATTACTATGCAACGGTGTTCGTCTGCCTTTTCCATAGTTGAGGACTTGTTTCAACTTCAAATCATAACCCATATTTTGTATAATCTTTAAAGCTTGTGGGCTATATCTGTGGATTTGTATTTTCCCAGCATCAGATTCACGAGATTCTTCTTGTACCATCGGTCTATTCCGTATTCGACCGAAGATTATTTGATGCTGGTCGTCGCGAGTTGGCGGAACAATAAAGACAGAATCTTCATGTGGCCCATAAGTCATGACAACATTAGACGTTGATGTATCTTCCCACATGATCTCCCCACGTTTGACAGTTAGGGGAACTGAATCCTGGTTATGACTCATGTCTTTGCGTTTCTGCATTCAGGAGGATTAACGGAAGAAGAAGAAGAGGAAGAAGGCTTGTTCCTCCTTTTTACATCAGTTGGAATGTGGATATTGGGCACCCCAACCATTTCTCTACCACCTATATATAGCAGTTCAGTCATATGAGTAGCGCATGATCCATGAGGAGCATATCTATCCACAAACCGGGCTTTCTTTACGCTGAGGGGCTTGACCTGGCGTAATTTGGAACTCTGCTCAGGTTGGCGTAAAACTGAGGAAGTCCTCAATCGGCCGTCAGCGTTTCGCATAATCTGAAGAGCGGACAGACTCCTCTCTTGATGGCGTACAATCTGGGAAGTCGGGAAATCCGCCACTTGTTTTCCCTTGCGGAGATTACTGGGACTCTCTGCCTCCTTTTGAGTGAGAGAGATATTTTTACGTACGGAGCGCGTTTGAATTTTCTGACTTGGCGCTGAGGCATTGTCAGAAACTACATCTGTCCCATCAGCGACGGGAGACGAGTTTTTACACGTAATGTGCGATATATACTTCTAGATTTGCGCTGAGGCATTGCCAGAAGTTTTGTCTGCCCCGCCAGCGACGGGAGACTGAGTTTTACGCGCAAGGTGCGAAGTGGACTTCTGGATTGACGCTAAGGCATTGCCAGAAGTTTTGTCTGCCCCGCCAGCGACGGGAGACTGAGTTTTACGCGCAAGGCGCGAAGTGGACTTCTGGATTGGCGCTAAGGCATTGCCAGAAGTTTTGTCTGCCCCGCCAGGGACGGGAGACTGAGTTTTACGTGCAAGGCGCGAAGGGAGCGATGCTAGAACCTCGTTGGTCGGAGAGATCAGAGAGTCGGCAGGAATGGTAGGGGATGTCCGGGGCATCCACACCGTACGCAGTTTCCTGTTGTCTTGGACAGAGAGAGAGTGAGAGCTACCCCCTGCTAGAAGCATATCTTCGTAGGCTGATTGGTCGAATTGGACGACCAAGGTCTTCTTCATTGATCCTACTGATACTGCATCGTGTTGAGCAATTGCTTTCTCGTCACATGAGAAAGAGTTCCTCAGCAGAGTCGCCATCTTATGTTTGATAATAAACGGAAGAAATAAAACTAGGTTTATACGAAACCCTTTCTTAGGTTTACAAATAAGAAGTACTATTAATCCTATACGAGGATGTTAAGTACAAAATTTAATCTGGGTAAATATTGCTATAGGAGTTTGATCTGCGGTCGATCACTTTGTCCCTTGGACCACACGATGATGAAGAAGTGATGTAGAAGAAGTAGATGCTTCAAAGATTGCAAGAGGGAGTGGATGCTCGATGCCAAAATCTTCGATCACTACTCTCTGTCTGTGCTCTGGATTCTTCTCTCTCAAAAATCAATTTCTCGACCCGTTCGACCTTTTCCGACCCTGGACCTCTGTCAATAGAGGTCTCTATTTATAGGGTTTTAGTGACAGTAACCGTCCAGTCAGTGTAGAAGCCGGACAGTGGAGAGTGTGGCACTTTTTATGTGGCGGTTATAATAACTGCCACCCACATATAAATGATCTTCTGAATCTGCGTGTGACGCGTGTCCCATGATGAGGTAACGGTATAACTGCTGCGAGGATCACGACATATGCAAGCCACGTAGGTAACTGCCCCTTGCGTAGAAAAGGTTGGCGTAGAAGCCAATAGCTGTCATCATGGCGTAGAAGCCAAATAGTTGTCAAGTTGGCATAGAAGCCAAGTAGGGGTAGAAGCCTTGTAGGCGTAGAAGCCTGATGCTGCATAGATAGGTAGCTAGCGTAAAAGATAGCCGATCCTCCTTCCTTGACTGAGGTCTTGAGCGTATTCTGGACCAAACAACCTTATCACGCACCAATACAAATATAGCCTAAGTTGGCGTATTCCGAGGAGATAGCATGCAGCGTACTCCTATAGTTGAAAATAGCCAGGTTGGCGTATTTCAAGGAGATAGCGTACAACGTGCTCCTATAGCTGGAAATAGCCTGATGGCGTAATATGCAGAGGTGATGAGGTGGACATATTAGCCGCAATTATGGCTCCCCTAGTCTTTGAAAATAGAACCAAATCTCGTGCATTAAATACAGAGATCTGCCCCCATCACGCACATTAACTGCAGAGACGTGCCTCGAGCTCTGTACGAAGAGCAACTTTTGACGTGGCAGTTTGTTTTGTCTTCTGCTGAGCGTAAAAGCTCATATCTGCCTGTATAAAACTAGGTAGCGTATTCCTTTGAATGCATAAAAGTAATTTATATCAAGGAAATATCACTAAACGACGGTCTAGGTCTCTGTGCCGAACCATCATTACAGCCGTCGTCTGGGTAGTCGTGCAGTACTCTTTGTCAGGAGTCAGGTTCACTGCATGATCTGACAGGTTTATTTGAGGAATACGAAGCGCTCCTCGTAAACTTCCATACTGCATTAAAAGCAGACGAGTTTTACGCCATAAAGGCGAGATAGCAACCTTTTTACGCTAAAGCAGTCTAAAATACTGCATTACGCAGGTTGTTCTAGAGCTACATTTTATGCCGTACTAGGTATGAAGCTCTGCAGTACACCAATGGCTCTGAAGTTATGTTTTACGCCACACAGCACTGAAATACTGCGTATAGCTCTGCAGCATATTTTTCATGCTTCTACAGCTCTGTCGTAGGACCTCTGACTGACGCTGCTGAGCCTCCATCATCTGCTGGAAGAGCGTGAATAACTGCGTCTGATCGATTACGGGTGGTGGGGGTGGAAGATCCCCAGAAACTGTCTACGCTGTCCTAGGTATCGGAGGTGGAGTACCTCTGAAAGCTGCTACAGATACGCCCATCTGGACCGGTAAAGCTGACCTCCTAAATGTAGTTGCTGGACCATCGTCTGAGGGTGTTGCCCTCATGGGTGATGAAGTGACTGATCGTGCTGTCACGGCACCTAAGCGTTGGGATCGCGTCTTCGACGGCATCCTGAAGATAGATTAAAATAAGGAATCAATATTGAATATGATACGATATCATCAAAGAAGGACATAATTTATTCAAGGTAAAGCAATTATTCAATAGATAAGGATTGCAAAATAGATTTTGGAATAATTTCTAGTTGTGGTTGAGTAAACTCTCAGCCTAAATCTTGTTTCCTAAAGCAGGCTTGTAGTAGTACTCTAGACGAGCACCACTACACTAAATTATGAATGTAGACCTGCATGGGCCACCACTAAAAATGTGTCATGACCACACCCGGATATTCGGGCACGAGTACTTGGTTACACCCAGCCTATGCCGCAATATCAACGGTAGAATGTTGTCTGGGTCATTTCTAACTATCTAACATCTCAACCATATAATATAGTACCTGTCAATCATCTCAACTCTAAACGGAAGAATAATATGGTATCTCACAAGTATAACTAATCTCAATCACAAAACAAACTAAGAAAAATAAAGCACGAATGAAATAGCGAAGGAAAGAATAAGATACAATCCACAATCTGAAATAATATACAACTGTGAATCTCAACAAATAGTCCAATACATGCCAACACAAATAACTAGACCTTATCGGGCTCTGCAACTAAGTCTTTATGGTCTATAGGAGTATCCTCTATAGGTACGTCGTCCTACGACCCGTAGAATATAGGACACTGCTCTATAAGCCAATCATCTGGAAAAATATATCCAGTCAGGATTGGAGCGAAGTACATACCTCTGAAAGTAGTTTCAATAACATAATCGAGCATATAAAACAGATAATAAAAATAAAATACAAGATCACTAAACATATCAATGAATGAACAATATATATACAGGTAATATACGAGAATATAGAACAACAATATGAATATCTGTAATATGATAAAATAACTGTAATCTAACTAATGTGCCTCAGAATACAAGTTCATTATGTGATCGGTTTGGGTGAACATGATCAATAAGGTAAGACGATTACAAGTGTGGTATGTAATCAGAATGTACACGATAAACAATGGGCTTTGATCACATAATCAACTTCTACTCTTCCATCCCCAACTAATACCAATAGATCCAATCACGATACGCTACGAACACGAATATGACCATTGAACACGAGCAGTGGGTGTACACGAATATAATCATACTAAACACGAGCAGTGTGTGTACACGAATAAGCACACTGAACATGTGTAGTGTGTGAACACGAAATATAAATCAATACCCAATGTATACGATAAAATACATGTACAGGAGTACCCGCTGAACACGGTAGGGGATAACATCTTTTGACGGGATCCATGTAGTACAAGTCCATGAAATCACTGTGTCGGAATCAAATATACAATTCTAGAACATGCATACATGCACTATTATGAATTAAAAAGTATTAGAGAAATGTACTCGCCTGAAGTCCTGAGCAAGGTGTGTCTCTCGATGCCCAAGCTGATGTCACACAGACCTATATATGGTATGTTGTATCAATACAAGGATCAAAATAAAAATAAGTTAAATTGATCCAATGCTAGGTCATAAAGCCATTTCTAAGTCAAACCGACTAACTCTAGGTTGTAAGAGTCTAACACTAGGATACAAGGTCAATACGCTATAAAACTAAGCTACACTAGCTAATCTATGATACTATAAAACACACAAAGTGTCATATCTCAAGATACGCAAGTTTCAATATATGAAAATAGTAATTTGTAGTATATATATATATATATATATATATATATATATATATATATATATATATATATATATATATATATATAGTACTTAACAAATCAATAAAATATAGGATTCCTTGGCCTTGCACCAATGCGTATCACACCTATCTCGATACCCAAACCCAATACCTTAGTATCGAACCATTACCTTGACATTACCTTGGTATCCCAAGGTAATTCAAAACCTATTGATATAGCTAATACATATGTAACCCTTAATCAATACACTAATATATACTAATTACTATAATATATATATTAATATAATTAGAGATACTAACTATAATACAATATATACATATCTACATACTAACATATAGTTAATATAACTAACTACTAACATATATACCTACTAGCTATTAACTATCCATATATATATATATATATATATATATATATATATATATATATATATATATATATATATATATATATATATATATATATATATATATATATATATATATATATATATTGCTTACCTATCTAGCTAACTATTAATCATAAACAAGTATATATATATATATATATATATATATATATATATATATATATATATATATATATATATATATATATATAACTATCTATTTATACTAACTATTAAACAAACTATCTATCAACAAAACAAGTATATAACTAACTAATACACTATACTAACTAACTAAACCATTACCTAATATACATGCTAAACCAACCTTGCTGATACCTTGTGACTAAACACTAATACCGATACTGTGCATCTCACTGTGCTGATACCTGAAACTGCATTTGTTGTACCATACTGTATGCTCATTACTGCAGATCATGTAGACAAAAAACTGCACTGCTCCTCCCCCTTTGCAGGTTCCCCGCTGTTGCTCATGTTGTGCACAAATGCATATTGCTGATACTTCCCTGCTATAGAACTGTGATGTACACATTATTGTGTGCTACTGTCACTGCTACCTCGAGGTGATGAAGCTGCTGCACCACACTGCCTCAAGGCACTACAGTGAAGGCTCCCTGCAGTTGGCTGCACGAGCAGTGGTCCAAGCTTTCTGTATATTGCACGAGCACTGCTGCAACTGATACTTCCCCTTTGCAGAATAGATGTTGCGCGAGTCCCTTTTCTGAATAGATGCTGATACTTGCTGTAATATCATATCACTGTATCCCCTTCAAATTCTGCTGTTGCTGCTAAAGCAGTTGGCTATTGCTCGACTCCTTTATTGTTGTGACTGCTGTAAGAGCCACACACTGTCTGAATGCTGATGTGCACACACAGTGCACACTGCTTGTAGATGATACTCCTTCTAACACACACACTCACAAACACACAACACAACACAGCATACTTATACATATACATAGCTTATAACACTTAATGCATATATACATATACTCTCTCTACTATACAATTGCTACATATATATATATATATATATATATATATATATATATATATATATATATATATATATATATATATGTAGCAATTGTATAGTAGAGAGAGTATATGTATATATGCATCCCTAAGTAATTTAATCTATCTATATAAACACACATATATATACCACTTCCTATACACATCTATATGATATAGTACAAATACATACTCATATACATATATATCATATAATATATATCATTCATATATGTATACACAAGCATACATAGAATTGAGAGCAATAAACCAAACACGTGGAGTGCACCGCACCCGTATCACACTCATTCTATGATACGCTTGCGATACGGCTCCACCACACAACCAAACGTATCCCGAATGATACAAGCAAGTCTAGAATACTAATTATATACTATACGAACAATAATAATAACAATTACGTGTTTGTATCAAGAATTGATATGCACAAATTCTCGTGTCAGAGGAAAACCCCCAAAAATAACCCGTATCGTCAAATTGACGAGATACAGCCTACACGTACCCAATTGTGGATACGACACTAGTCCCAAACAAGCAATCATATGTCATATTGATCTATTTGACCAATTGACAAATACCACATATGTCAATCTCGGAATTTCTCCAAAATTGACATAAAAATACACACAACTTGCACCATAGGTCTCCTATGAACCTAAAACCAATTCCTATGGGTAGCCTATGCATGTGAGATAATTTATCATAGTTAAATCTCAGATTTAGAATCTAATAGAAGAGGAAAAATTGAAATGTACCTATTGGGAGATAGATTCCCAATAAAAATTCTTATATGTTAAAATGTAGCTCCTTCTTATAGATCTTAGCCTCCTTCTTGTTGCTTCTTGCTTTTTTCTTGTAGATCCTTGTTGTAGTAGCCTTAATTGAGAAATAGAGAAGAAATTTGTGAAGAAATTGGTGAGGAAATGATGAAGGAATGAAAGAATTTGGAAAGGAGAAAAAAATGTAGATCTAATTGTAATAAAAATTGAAATGAGAGACACTCTCTCTCCTCCCTCTAATGGCCGGCCGTATACCCCTTCCTCAAGAAATTATGAAATATCCAAAATACCCCTTAGGCCTCTCATGAAGAAATTAATTAAGGAGGGAAGGTTCTAGTCTAATGGTTTCACTAATTAATCCATCATCCTAATCCATGGGCCTAATTGATGGGCTCAATCTAAACTAAACTAAAATAATGGGTTCATGCATCTAATTTAAATGGTTAGGTCCACTACACAAGTCTAAAATAATCTAGCATATAGCAATAATTAAATAATATAACAAATAATTAATACACATGCACAATATTTAAATACAATCAATTCTAAAAATAAAATATCCATGTCAATTACCAAACTTTCCTTGATTGAAAATATGAGGGTGACAATAGATACATATTCATATATGTGGTGATATATATATATATATATATATATATATATATATATATATATGAGTGTATATTTATAGAAGTATAGATATGTATATGTATATACATCTATATGTATATGAGTATGTTTGTTTATATCTATATATGTATAGATGAGTGTGTATATATATATATTGATATCTATATGTATATGTTTGTGTGTGGATGTGTAGTGAGTGAGTGAGCAGTGAGTGAAGGATCTGGCAACACAGTTTCAATGTGCATCGACAAGCAGTTATGAGCAGCATGTAGTAGCAGTATTCTGTAGCAAGGGATGCAGTTTCAGCAAGGTGCATCCAATTCAGCAGTGAACAACTGAAGTAAAGGGCAGTAGCACCCAGCAACAGGGAGGTTTCAGTATGCATCAAGCAGTGGCCGCAATGGCAAGAGCCTAAAGCAGCTGCATCAGCATCGAGCAGTGGCCGCAATGGCAAGAGCCTACAACAACTGCATCAGCATGTTACTGCAGCAGTGTGCAGCCATAGCATTCAGTGAGCAGCAAACTGCCTGCAGCCTCGAGCCAACAAGCAGCATGCATCAACAGCAATTGCAAGCAGCATGTTGCAGTAGCAGCAAGTAACAGCTAGTGCAGTAGCTTCAACAACAAGGATTCAACCACATCAAGATCAAAACAGAGGTCAGGGGGGTCAGCTATGTTAGATAAGTAGTTTAGTTAGTTTTATTAGTGGGTTAATTAGTTTGTTAAGGTTAGCTAGTAGTTATTAATGGTCTAGTTAGTTCTTATAAGTTTAGTTAGTAGTTCATGATAGTGTAGTAGTTAAGTGCATAGTATAGTAGTTGTATATAGATACACTGTTAGCTTATATATATATATATATATATATATATATATATATATATATATATATATATATATATATATATATATATATATATATATATATATATATATATATACTTGTTATTAGTAGATTAGTATATAGTATTGTATATATATATATATATATATTGTATGTTAGGTAGTTAGTAGTATTCTATATAGTTTAGTTAATGTTAGATTAGTTAATGTATTGATAGTGAGCTATATATATTAGGATTTGAATTACCTTGTGATATTAAGGTAATGTCAAGGTATTGGTCGATACTCAAGATATTGGGTTTGAGTATCGATATGGGTGTGTAGGTAGTGAGATACACATTGGTTCAAAGCCAATGTATCCTCTTTGCATTAGTTAGCTGAGATTACTATACATATTATCTTGTATATATATATAATTAATATTTTTATATCAAAAATTTGTGTATCCTATGATACGGTGTTTTGTGTATATCCTAGTATCTTAATTTAACTAGTGTGGCCTAGTTACATAGTGTATGGACCTAATATCCTATAGTTAGACTCATACAACCTAGACATAGCTAGTTTAGCCTAGAGTTGACCTAGTTTGACTATTTTGACTTAGAAATGGCTTTATGACCTAGAATTGAAATAGTTTAACTTATTTTCATTCAAAAACCTTGTATTGATATAATATGCCATATATAGGTCTGTGTGACACCAGATTGGGCATTGAGAGACACACCTTGCTCAGGACCACAGGCGAATATATTTTTCTGTTAGTTTTTATTTTATAATAGTGTATATATCTTATATTCTAGAATTGTATACTTGATTCCGACATAGTGGTTTTACGGACTGGTACTATATGGATCATGTCAGGAGATGTTATCCCCTACCGTGTTCAGCGGGTACTCATTCATATATATTTCATTGTGTGAATTGGATATTGATTTTTATATTTCGTGTTCATACACTGCTCGTGTTCAGTGTGCTTATTCGTATACACACAATATTCGTGTTCAGTGTGCCCATATTCGTGTTCGTAACTTGTCGAGATTGGATCCATTGATATTAGTTGGGGATGTGGGAGTAGGAGTTGATTATGTGATCAAAGCCCTAGTGTATTCGTGTACATATCAATTATATACCACACTTGTAATCGAGTTACCTTATTATATTCGTGTTCAACCTAAACCGATCACATAATGAACTTATATTCTGAGGCACATTAGTTAGATTTTAGTTATTCCTTTATATTGCAGATATTCATATTGCTTGTTCTTCATTCCAGTACATTATCTATTCACTCTAGTTTATTTCATTCAGATGTTTAATTATCTTGTATTCTTTTCTATTATCTGTTTTATATGCTCGACTATACATTTGAAACTACTTTCAAAAGTATGTACTTTGCTCCAATCCTGACTGGATATATTTTTCCAGATGATTGGCTCATAGATCAGTTTCCTATATTCTACGGGCTGTAGGACAGTATACCTTTAGAGGATACTCATGTAAACCAGGAGGACTTAGTTGCAGAGCCTGAGGAGGTTTAGTTTATATTTTGCTGGACTTGTATTAGACTTCATTGAGATTCATGGCATGTATATTATTTCAGACATGTGGATTGTATCTTCATTCTTTTCTTCGTTATTCCATTCGTGCTCTATCTTCCTTAGTTTGTATTATGATTGAGTATAGTTATATTTGTGAGATACCATATTGTTTCTCCGTTTGGAGTTGAGATGATTGACAGGTTGCTGTGGCATAGGATGGACGTACCCACGTACTCGTGCCAAAATATCTGGGTACGAGTCATAATATATCATTATCTGAACGATATCTCAATCTCACTTGCAAACTAGCTTGCACCAAAAGGGTCTTGGCGCGCGATACTCAACACAACTTAGCTGAAAGACTGTGTGCACAACTAACCGTCTAAACCATATTCTATCTCGCACACTAACAAGCTGGGTAATCATGTATAGGTATTCGGGTTTGCACATAACTTACAAATTCTAGCACGTGTCTATTCCCACAAAGTCTAATACAGGTCGGAATAAGTGTCATCGAATAACTATCCGGTTCAAGCAATCATATCAATCACATACAACTTTTGAAATTATTTAGACTCACTGTATGGAATATTTTAACGGGTCAACGAGAGAGAGTGTATGCACATAACCTACGAACAAGATTTCAAAACTGAAAAAATTGACGAATCCAAAGGCGTAAATCTATGCTCTAATACCAATATCTCACGTCCCGATCTGCCGTAAGTAATCGGCCATCCCCGTCGGGCATGAATCACCGTGCCAGCGCTCCTACGGGACGATCTTTTCCCATCTGGATGTGATATCGCACGAGCACAAGCTGCACCGAGCAAGGCCATGATCCGAACAGACGGTAAAATATCTAAGCCATAGAGTCGCACAAATAGTTCAAATATAACAGAATAAGAAATAAACATGCGATTGGTAACAAGTTCACAAAATCGTCAATAGAGGAAGCAATGAATAACATAAGTATAGAAGTGAAACAAGCACTTTATTGATATTGAACAAGTATTACAAGCGGTTTTAGGCCGAGATTATAAGTCGCTTAAGCCCTCTCTCTCAAAATAGTAAAAGTGTGCCAAGTGGCTATATTTGTGGAATGATACATAGGCGATATTCCAACATTATGTCTTGTATATATGCCTCAGTTTCGGATGCAATGCTCCAAGGGTCCAGAGCGGACTCCATGTCTTAGCAAGCATAAAGGGGGTTTTCGCACCAAACGAGGTTCTTCCTCACCCTACAAGCAATCTAGTGGGTTATCAGTACATGAATGCACTGGTGGGGAGGCTTCTCGCCCACTCGACAAATTCAAACACTTTATATAGGTTTTATGCATCATCTATTAAGTTATCTTTCTAGTCTTGTCTTAGGATCAGTTTCATGGCAATAGTGTAAAGCCTAACTCGTATGGCAGTGTACCGTGCGATATAAGAGTAACACGGTGAGACTTACTAACTTGTCATTCGTCCTTCCCTGTCTAATGATAAAACCAAGTTAAACCAAGAAAAAATATATATAATGAAATCCAGGGACAATAGCATAACCAAACACGAGTGTCATGAGCGAGTTTCTGTTTCAGGTGCACGAGTTACACGGATTATCCAGAAGTGTTGCAGAAGATGTTTGATTATTCAAATATGTACAAGTGTGTACATATGTCTAATACTATTATCCGTTTATTTATTACAAGTTACTCGATATGATACAATAAATCGCACGCGGATTGCTGCTAAGCGAGGATGACTTATCTATATGAACATGAGTCGCTGGCATAGCCATAAAGGATGAGTTATAGTCATTGACGAGGATGGATTACAACGGAAGTACATGGTGCACTACAAGCCATCCTATCCAGCACATGAGACTATCAGCCTTTGAGTAAGAATGGTGCAGCGTGAGCGGAGACACCATCCTGCTCGCAGATGAAAGGCTGTTGTGTGAGTTCCATCCAGATCGGACCAGCCCCGGTGCCCCGGAGACCGTCCGTGGAACAAGATTCGAGAATCTCCCTTGTTACCAAGTTGTCCGTGACATGTAAGTCTTGGGTCTTCCAAATTCACAATATGACATGATAATCCTTGATTCTTGTTCTGAACGAGTATTGCTCCACGAGTTATGATTCTTACTTTACTTGACATGATTCTCGTTCAGAGTTAAACTTGACTTGATGCATTTTTCTAGTTCGAGAACTGCCTTGGTGACCTAACGGTCCCTGATACTTGCAGGTTCATATTGCACAAAAGGACTATTTTATAGTCTTCTAGCTAACTAGATGCATGCACGACACGGATAGTATTACTTGATTGTGGCATAAATTTATGTGACAAGCATTGAAACGAGACAACGAGTACAAGCTATAATGTAAGCATGCAAGCATGAATATATATATATATATATATATATATATATATATATATATATATATATATATATATATATATATATAGGCGTTTACGTTAGCACAGTCTATGGTGCAGTGCGAGGAGTGAGGTACAGGGACATATCGAGCGACATAATTTATAAGGCATACAGTATACACAAGTGAAGCAGTGCACTACGAAGAGTATATAACGATCTACTCGAGGCATAGCGGGATCTACTTTATGAAGCAAAGGTAGCATGCGATGGTCCAATCATAAGCCAAGATTCATTTTCATGTTCTAACACAAGCAATACAAGAGGAGATTATTCCCTTAGCTAGGTGTGTTATATTCTTTATTAGCATGCAGGGGGTGATTCACCTAGCGACTAGCATGTATCGTCTATATTTTAAGTGTGCTAGCTAAGCAAAGACAAGTTCATCGTAGCCACCCACCTTAGCGATGATTTGTCTTGGTCGAGCGATACTCCGAGCGAGCCTTTGGAAGTCTAAGTCTGAACTCCTGAAGGGCCAAGTCTGGAAATCCTTTGCCTCAAACGAGTCTTCTCGCTGAGCAAAGTGGGTCGGGTCATTGCACTTGTGTCATTTGAATCGGCTGTCCGCTCGAGCATAATGGGTCGTTACAACGACAATCTTCTATTTCTCTCCTTCTATTCTTGAACTTCAAAGACTTGAAATTTTATCCTCCGTAACGAATACAATGATCCTACATTTATAATATTTTAGAGCATTTATGGCAGTACGAGCGCACTTTGGACAATTAGCACCGTGCATGCACTTTTGAGGGGATGATATCCCATGATCTAGTGAGTGCACAACTTGCTGTCTACTTGTCACGTGGCTTCCTATACAAGAAAAACGTAGGTCATAGAACAATTATTTGTACACATTTCACGAAGAATATGGCATGTAGGATACGTAATCATAACTTCTCTTTGTCAGTTAGGATCGTAGACGCACTTTAGAAGTGGTCTCGAGACTGTCACACTTTTGGAAAGATTGACTATACAAGTGCTCTTTTGAAGAAGTAGCCATGATGATGCACTTTTGAAGAAGTAGCCATGATGGAGCACTATTGAAGAAGTAGCCATGATGGGGCACTTTTGAAAAAATTGGCCTTACAGCGCACTTTGAAGAGGTTGGCCTTACGACGCACTTTGAAGAAATTGGCCTTACGACGCACTTTGAAGAGGTTGGCCTTACGGCGCACTTTGAAGAAGCTGATTCATACTGTCTGGTAAACAACAACCTGGGTCTGTGTGCCATAGCTCAACTGTAATAATGGTTTCTGACATCCTCGACTGTTGTTCAGCTGTCAGATTCATCGCATTTAATACTCAGAGGAGAAATCAGATACGAGATTTGTGTGCATGTCTTTGTTGATAAAAATAGTTTGAAAGTGCGCCATCCTTTGAAACAGAAAGAAAGTGCGCCATTCTTCCTATGTTTTAGTTTATTTGTAGGAAACTGCGCCATCTTCAATATGTGCACTTTTTATGCTTTTACAAGACCCCCTTCAAAGTTTTTGAATTCGTCCAGAAGTATTTGAAATACTTTGAATTAGAAGCATAAAAGTTGTTGAGATATTTGTGCGCGCACTCTGGACAGAATTCCAACAATTTTGCTGACGTGACCGCGGGGCATGCATATATCTTGTCAATTTATTCAGTTCTGACTTGTTCCCTGGTTTGACATGGTCTTTAAGGAAATGTAGGCATCTTTTAAGGAGATACAGACAGCTTTTTCAGGAATAATTTTCGAGAGCTATGCTACACTTGGCATATTTTCTTCTACAAATAGGAGAAAAATTTTACCAAACACTCCCAGACTTATCTCCTTCTTGCTGTAAGACTTGAGTATGATAATTGTTAAGTGTGAGTCTAAGAAGATGACCGAAATAGCATGGAGCTACTACTTTGCTGGCCGCTGAGAAGACGCAAGAGGAAACACTCCCCAACGGTGGGTGAGAAGCTCATTTGGAGATCGTTGTGGTCAATCTCTTCGTGTGATAGAGCATAGAAGGATATCATAAGCTTCGCCGTTCATGATGAATTAACATATTATCCTAAAGACTATTCGTTGTCTTCAAACCCAGCTCGCTGGAATCACTCTCTTAATAAGATCTCTTTGCTGATTACATGGTTGGGATTTAGAATCCTAACCGAGACTTCTAGCGATGACACATCGTCCAGATAGAAATAGATCCGTGCTAATTTAAACAGGTCCAGTCCTGTGTAGCATCCTCGCCCACAATATGGATTTCTTCTCCCTGTACTGTGGTTTGCACTGAGGAGCTCATTTCTTCGGTGCCTTAATTCATCTGCATCGGAAGCAGACGTGGCATAGAAATTGGGATGGCTCTGTGATAGTTCCTCATCATATAAAAATCTAGATGTAATAGATTTTCATATATATAATCATGATATTTAGAATAAAAATCCAAATGTGATAGATCTCCATCATATGTAATCATAATTAAGCATCAACAAAAATCTTTAGCTTGAGTTTGTATTGATGTCTGTGCATTTGCTGAATGTTGATTTTTGCTCTCTCTGTAAATTTCTACTTTGCTTCATGAAATCAGATGTGCATCGGAGAAGACTATATATTATGTGCACTACGTTGCTTCCTCCGCCGTATATGAATGCCAAAAGCTATGGGAAAAAGAACTCGCGGATTCCCAACAGTCGCATCTCTTGGGATTCTGCGTCTGGTTCTTCAGTTAGGGAAATAAACCAATGCTTATCTTCATTGATGAGGCATGCATGGGATTTTGAACCGTCGCCCCACTTATTATAAATAAGAGTCGGCTACTCAATTCAACATTCTTCATTTGAATTTGCTGATGGCTTCTCAGAACGAGTCTTTAAAGGAGGAAAGAGAGTCTGATGAATCAACTATTCTCCTACCCCTTATAGTTAACTCTGGTTGCACTTTTACTCATCCTGTACCTCCTCCCATCGAGGAAAAGAAAGAGGCTTTTACTAAGCTCTACAGGGAAGACCTTCTTTGAGACCTTATTAGCCCCTTATTGGATGGCCCATCCCTACTCCATAATGAGATCACTGATTCCCCCCATCCTTCTGTTGATTATAATCAAGATACTCAAGAAATTTGTCTCATCCAACAAGCGCAATTGGAATCAGAAACTCGGAGAATGCTTATGGGCTTATCGCATGACAGTCCAAACTCTAACTGGTTGTACACCATTCTTCTTGGTCTACGAATGTGAAGCGGTCCTTCCACTCGAGATCCAGATTCTCTCTCTCATGGTAGCTTTTGATAATGAGCTAACAGTAGAGAATAATGATCGTTTGAAACTTTAAAAGTTAGAATCCTTGGATAAAAAGTGCCTGCATGTTCAACAGCATATTGAGCTATACCAAGCACGTATTTCTAGAGCTTTAAATAAAAAAGTTAAGAAAAAAATATTCCAGGTTGGTGAATTGGTCCTTATAGTAAGGAGACCTACCCATGAAAGCAAAGGCAAATTCTAAGCTAAATGGGAAGGTCCTGATGTGGTGGAGACAGTATTCTCCAACAGAGCCTACAGGCTCGCTAAGCCTAATTGAGATTTGATAATGATGCCTATCAATGGTAAATTCCTCCAGAAATATTATGTCTAGGCACGACGTATTCTTCTCCATCTCCAGCAGAATAAGATGTACATCAAGTAAATTTTTCCAAATCCCCAGCAACTCGTAGCCTATACGGCGTCTCGAACTATTACCTATATTCATTATTGACTAAGATATGGGTAATGGGTCCTCAAAGTTCTCCAGTGGGACAATACTCAGATCCAACGGAATACTCTCGTTGAGATAATCTAACCAATTCTCTCCAACAAAAATATCACATTCTTAAAGCCCAGTTATTTTAAAGATATCATATTCCTGATCCCCAGTTTGGTTGGAAATAATCTCACATATTTCTTCACCAGTCAATAAGTGTACTATGATTCATGTCCATATTACCTCTGAATCATATTCCATTTATTATCCCCAAAATAGTAGATAATAGTTCGCCATTGAACTACTCTTTCTTCTTTTCTCCGGTGGAGTAAACTAGCGAGCTATCACGTCCATATTACCGCGGATAGTATTTCATGCTGTAAAATTTGCTATTTGTACACAACATGAGTATGCCACGGGTGACAAATCCACCAAATCTCCTACAGAATTATATTTTGCCATGTCCATGTTATCTCTGAACATATATATATTTAGTGGTCTCAATTTAAAAAATCACTAAAATAAAAATAATTTTTTTTATTGATGGAAAACAAGAAAAGAACAACACAAACACTTAGGAAGAGGATGGGTCAAAATCTTCCGAGTTATTCTAAAATATTGCAAAGGCATGCAGAATACAGACGTCTGACGATGCAAGCAGTCGACGTAGAGCTTCTATTTTGGCTAGTTTATCTTGTTTAGTGACAAGTCTACCCCCCTTAAAATAATTTCATCCTCGAAATTCAAAGACGAAACTACCCCCAAAAAATAAAAAATATAACGGAATCAGGAAAAAAATATCTCAAGGCACAAACAAATAAGGGTAACGCTCTTGCATTTCATCATCTCTCTCCCAGGTAGACTCACTCGAAGAGTGATGCCTCCATGCGACGCGTACCAAGGGAATGGTCTGGTTCCTCAGCACCTTCTCTCTCTGATCCAGAATCTCAACTGACTGCTCTGGATAGCTAAGAGTATGGCCCACCTCTATCTTTGACTAATCCAACACGTGACTAGGATCTGCCACGTACCATCTCAACTGTGACACGTAACACATTGTGCACTCCCTCCAATTCAAGTGGCAAGTCTAGTCTGTAAACAACTACATCGACCCTCTCGAGATTACTGAAAGGTCCGATGAATCGCGGACTAAGCTTCCCGCCTCCACCGAAATAAATCGTGCCTCGTGTCAGAGAAATTCTCAGAAATACCAAACCACCAACCTAGAATAAAACACAACCTTAAGAACTTAATCTATAACAAACAACCAATATCAAGCACAAAACAAAATCTAAAACTATACCTCAAACTCCAAAGGTCTCCGGTGGCTATCGGCCCAATGTCGTTGTCTGTCCTGCGCCACTCGAAGTCTGTCTCTGATCAGCTTAACCTTCTCCGCTGCATCAACAACCATCTCAGGCCCTAGCAAAACTCTCTCTCCAATATCGTCCCATGACAAGGGAGTACGACATCTTCGACTGTACAGAGCCTCAGATGGTGACATCTCTATACTAGCCTGGTAGCTGTTATTGTAAGCAAACTCTACTAAATGGAGATGGTCCTTCCAAGATCTCCCGAAATCTACTACATAGGTGCATAGCATATCCTCGAGAGTCTGAATGGTCCTCTCTGACTGCCCATCCGTCTGGGGTGATATGCAGTACTAAACTTGAGCTGGGTGCCCAAACTCGCCTACAAACTCCTCCATAAATGAGAAGTGAAACGACTATCCCGATCTGAGACTATGCTGACGGAAATCCCATGTATCCTGACGATCTGCCTCACATACATCTCTGCCAGCTTCTCCGTAGACAAACCCATCTTGAAAGGCAAAAAGGGGGCCAACTTGGTCAACCTGTCAAGATGACCCAAATCGCGTCTTTCCCTCTTGGAGATCGTGGAAGTTCGGACACAAAATCCATAGTAATGTGCTCCCACTTCCACTCTGGAATGGATAATGGCCGAAATAAACCACCTGGCCTCTGCCCCTCGGCTTTCACCTACTGGCATACTAAGCATCTGGATACAAACTGTGCCACTTTTCTCTTCATACCATACCACCAGACACTCTCTGGCATACCCCAATACATCTTGTTGGCACCTTGATGCATGGAATACTGAGAGCGATGTGCTTCTTGCAACACCTTCTCACGCAGCTCTCCACTAGGCACACATAATCTAAGACCATGCGATAAAGAACTATCCACAGAAATAGTGAAATTATCCTCCAATCCTGTTCTCACCTGAGCTCTGATGCTCCTTAGAGATACATCCTCATACTGGGCTGCCTTGATCATGTCCATCAACTCTGAGTGTATCTGCAACCCCCACATCTGCATAGAAAAACCAGGAACTAGCACCTCAGTGCCCAAGCTCTCAAAGTCCTCCAACAAATACCGATCCTACGTCAACAACATAGCTACCAGATACCTGCTCAAGGCATCGACAACTACATTGGCTTTCCCAAGATGATACTGCAAAGATATGTCAAAATCTTTCATCAGTTCCAGCCACCGACGCTGCCTTATGTTCAACTCCTTCTGAGTGAAAATATACTTCAAGCTCTTGTGTTTTGTGAAGATCTCCACACATTCTCCATACAAATAGTATTTTTACAACTTCAAGGCAAAGATAACTGCTGCCAACTCCAAATCGTGGGTATGATAGTTCTTCTCATGAGGACACAACTACTTGGATGCATAGGTAATCACTTTCCCATTCTGCTAAAGAACACAACACAGCCCTTTCCCCGATGCATCACTATAAATAGTGAAACCTCCTGACCCTGTCACGCCCCAGTCCCAAAATACGTAGGACTAGGAATACGTAACACGCCAGCCGTATGTATACGAACTCCAATATATGGAAACCATATACACACGTACGTTGTACATGAATACCCAATCCACAGTGGTAATATATGTCACAACAAGTCACACGCAGTTCTATATCTCATCCACAGTATAAATAATAGAATAATGGAAATCAATAACTGAATATCAAAGAAGCAGTCTCAAATAGTAATCTCAAAGTGTGATAGTCGGGTGGAAACAAATCCACTGTAATTCGACTATAATAAACTACTAAAGAGAGAAGAGAATAAACTCTAATATAAGAATAAATATCTCGAAAAGAATAGCAATTAAAATCTCTAAACAGCTGCAATGAATCACATATAATCAGAAGGTAAGATCGTCTCAGACTGATAGGTAGCGTCAGGTCCAGGTCCATACTCCTGCGGGTACTCCTGCTCATCTATATCTGGAAAGGGACCAGGTCCTCAGAGGGACGTAACAAGATACAAAAAGCACATGCCAATAAAGTACTGAAAATAAACATCCATTGGGGTCGCCTAACCATCTATGTGAATGCAGTTTGAGAACAACTTTCCACCAAGTGGGCTATCTAGCTGAAAACTGGGATTGGCATGACTCTCTCGAAGAACCAGGGGCCTCAAAGGCATGTCATCTTTTGAACGGCAGAGGCCCGCCAAGTAGTATAGGGGTCATCACCGCCCGTATCTCCAGCGGAGCTTCCGGGTTACAGAAGAAAAGTGTAAAGGAGCCCAAATGCCTTACTTGTTGTTCTCCCCACCCAATGCTCTAATCATGTCATGTCCATGACACGATAAACCTCTAATAACCGCCAGGTCTACTAGCATGCAAAGTTTCTATTGGCAGTTATCCCTATCCGTCGCACGACCTATACGTACCGGTGGCCAGCCGAGTACGGAAGTCCGTGTCCTACATGTGACTCACACTCGTGTAAGAATAGTGTCATGGCCAATGAAACATAAATGTCTCATGAAGATGGGGTAGTCTCATAAAGTAGGTCCAATGCATATACATAAATAAAAATATAGTACGACGACACCGTCGTTGCACCCAAGTTTCCTTGGACGCGCAGTTTACATAGCAGTTAAAATAAATGAACTAAATAAGCAGAAAATAAACATGCATGCCTCATATGGAATGTAAATACAGTACAATGGCAAGGTATACTTGCCTGGCAAGAAATCTGTAAAGTGTACGCGCCCAAATGTCAAGGACACGGAACCTGGAACTAAGGACTCCGAACAAACGTCTCCGGATGCTGAAATAAACATCACCAACGTTTCCGGAATGAGCAAAATAGCTAAAAACACATCCCTTTCGTCCAATTTGGATACAGGGGCAAAACGGTAATTTCGGGCAAAAGTGGGGTCCACGTGTGGCCCACTTTGCACTGAAAAGCGTGCCGAGGGTAACAGTCTCTAAATGGGACAAACTATAGGTCAAACAACTCTAAATGTCAATACGAACCCAACGGTATGTCCAAATGTGGATTCCGATGAGCCGAACACAATTTTGTCCAAAAAGTCAACTGTGGGGCTTGCCAATTGGCGATTTGGTCAACCGTCTCAGAATTGCGTGAAAATTGGGTCACAGGACCAGCGCGTTACCACGAGTCCAGCGGCGCAAGTTTCGTCGCAATCTGACAAGCGTACACAAAATATGCGCGAGTTCCACAAAAGTTACGACATGGGGTGTGTCCGCGGATACGGCCTGATTCCGGCACGCACACGCGTCCGAATCAGTCCCTACGAATTTTTACGTGTCCGGTTACGCTGCGTGCACCGTTCGGTACACTTGGTACACGGCGGAGTGGTCCCGTTTGGCGGGGCACGCTCCATTTTCCAACTTTTGGAAATCTGGAAAAAGTGGGTTCGCATAGTTTTATGACGAATTTAATTATGTCCACAGCAGCTAATAATATAGGGTTATTTAATAGAAAATAAACTAGGTCAAGTGTTCTACATGTATCAAAAAGAATCACCGAATTCGGATCTCTGTGGTGGGAGATACGAACTCGGCAATATGGGTGGTCACCGCAGTTTTCTGCGATCCCAGAATTGGGTCTGCTCGCGCCAACTTGGACGCTGTTTTTTGCCTAGGGGTATACGTTTTCCGAGGTTGACTATAATATAAATATGGAAGAGGGTTAAGGGGTGAGCATACCGGTAAAGACGGAACGGCGTTTGGTTGAGCGAGTCGACGGAAAACAACTCCGGAGCGAAGGTGCCTCGTGTGGGAATCTGCAGTGCGCGAGGTCAGAGTCGTCGGGATGGTTTGGACGGCTTGGCGGGGTTCTCTGGCTTCGGTGACGGCTCTAGATGAGAAAAGGGGGTCTGGATATTTTAGGTTAGGGTTTTTGAAAGATAAATAAATAAATAAATATATATATATATATATATATATATATATATATATATATATATATATATATATATATATATATATATATATATATATATATATATATATATATATAATAGGGAGAGAATAGGATGGAGGCGGAATGGTTTGGCCAAAGGGGGGTCGGGTCTGGGAACAAGCCACTGAAGGCTTGAAGGGGGCGGGTCCCTGGAAGCATTGGCTAAGGCTATTGTGGGGCGGGTCTTAGCAAATGCTAAGGCTGAAGGGTGGTAGTCTTTGGCATTGGTAAGTTGCTGAAAGGGAATAACATTGTTATTATTATTATATTTATTAGTTAATTTCTTATTTAATAATTCTTTTACTTTCTTTTCTTTTCCTTTCTAAATATATATATACATATATATATATTTGTGTATACATATATATTATATATATACTCATAAGAAAATTCTTGGATTAGAATAATGCACACCATTAGGCTAGCAATTGCTCAAGGCTAGCAATTGCTCAAGGGTCTCCTACATGGAATAAATTTCGAAAAATTCCTGATGGTCCCATAAGTCCTCTAAGTGCCCGGACACCTAAAATAAAAATTATTAAAAATCTATTTCTCCTATTTAGCCCTAATTACTATAATTTAATTAATAATTAATAAATAAAAAGGGTATATACGATTTTCTAGGAAGGGGGTTTTACATTCTACCCAACTTGTAAAATTTTGTCCTCGAAATTAAAATTAAGCCACGATAGAATGCAAGGATGGTATAAGATATAAATTAACAATGTAAATTCATACCTTGGTCTGTGAATAGGTTCGGAAAATGTTTGCGCATGTCGTCCTCGCGCTCCCAAGTTGATTCTCCTGGCGCGCCATGCCTCCATGCTACGCGAACCAAGGGAATAGACTGGTTCCTCAACACTTTCTCTCGACGATCAAGGATTCCCACGGGTTGCTCTTGGTAAGACAAGCTCGGCCCAATGGTGATCTCCGAATGGTCGAGAACATGAATGCTGTCTGCCACATATCGCCTGAGCTGCGACACATGAAATACGTCATGTACTCCCTCCAGTGAAGGTGGTAGCGCAAGTCGATATGCCACCTCTCCAACTCTCTCGAGCACGTCAAATGGTCCAATATACCTTGGACTCAACTTGCCGCGCCCTCCGAATCGGATGGTGCCTCTGGTCGGTGATATCCTCAAGAAGACGTGATCGCCCTCTTTGAACTCCAAGGGACGACGATGAAGGTCTGTCCACTGCTTCTGCCTGTCTTGTGCCGCTCGCAAGTGTCCCTAAATCTTCTTTACTGTCTCTACGGTGTTGACCACCAACTCGGGTCCCAAAATCTGACGTTCTCCCACGTCACTCCAACACACAGGAGACCTACATTTTCTTCCATACAATGCTTTAAACGGAGCCATCTGAATACTCGCTTGATAGCTATTGTTGTAAAAAAACTCTACAAGATGTAGGTGGTCCTCCCATGATCCTCCGAAGTCTAACATGCAAGCCCTCAACATATCTTCCAAGGTCTGAATAGTACGCTCCGACTGCCCATCTGTCTGCGGGTGGTAAGATGTACTGAACTTCAGACGAGTACCAAGACTCTCTTGCATGCTCTTCCAAAAGTGCGATGTGAAGCGCGAATCTCTGTCCGATACAATGCTGACTGGTATACCGTGCAATCTCACGATCTGCCTCATATATAAGTCAGCTAAAGCTTCTGTAGACTGACCCACTCTAAAAGGTATAAAATGGGCTGACTTGGTGAGTCGGTCCACTATTACCCACACTGCATCTCTCCCACTTGGACTCTTGGGAAAATCCGTGACGAAGTCCATAGTGATGTGCTCCCACTTCCACTCTGGAATCGGAAGTGGTTGCAATAATCCTGCTATCCTCTAGTGCTCCGCCTTCACTTGTTGACATACCAGACATTTAGCTACAAAGTGAGCTATCTCTCTCTTCATTCCATGCCACCAAAAGTGTTGTCGTAAGTCACGATACATCTTGGTGCCTCCAGGATGAATAGAATAAATCGAACTATGAGCCTCTGCAATCAGCTCCTGTCGAATCTCTCCATTTGGAACATAAAGACGATTACCACATCGTAATGTCCCATCCTCATGAATGCGCAATCCGGTCTGCTCTACAGCCTCTGTCCTTTCCTTTAGTCTCCTGAATCTGGCATCTGTAGGCAAAGATGCCTTAATCCTCTCTACCAATGATGATTGAACTTGTAAGTTGGCTAGTGTCCCATCTGCTCCGGGTAATATCACTTCAATGCCAAGCTCTTGCAAGTCCTCCAATAGTTTCCTTTGTGCTGTCAAGAAGTAAGCTGCTGGCTTCCGGCTTAACACGTCTGCTACCACGTTAGCCTTGCCTGGATGATAATGTAGCTCTATCTCGAAATCTTTCATCAACTCGAGCCATCGACGTTGCCTCATATTTAACTCCTTCTGCGTGAAGACGTACTTGAGGCTTTTGTGGTCTGTATAGATTTCCACTCGTTCCCCATATAAGTAATGTCTCCATAGCTTCAGGGCAAATACAAAGGCTGCAAGTTCCAAGTCATGAGTCGGATAATTCTTCTCATGTACTCGTAACTGCCTAGATGCATATGCAATCACCTTGCCATGCTGCATAAATACGCATCCTAAGCCTTTTCCTGATACGTCACTGTAGATCACATAACCTCCTGATCCTGACGGAATCGTCAATACTGGTGCTGTAGTCAGTCGCTTCTTCAACTCTTCGAAGGCTGCTTGACACTCGTCAGTCCATATAAATTCTTGGTCCTTACAAGTCAAACGAGTCATAGGTGCCGCTATTCTTAAGAAGTTTTCCACGAACCGTCGGTAATATCCCGCAAGTCCAAGGAAACTCCTCACTTCTGCTGCTGATTTAGGAACAGGCCATGTCTCAACTGCTGAGATCTTCTCTAGATCAACAAAAATACCATCTCCTGTAACATGTCCAAGAAATGAAACTCTGTCCAAGAAGAACTCACATTTGCTGAGTTTAGCATATAACTGCTCTCTCCTCAAAGTCTCTAGAACAATCCGCAGGTGCTCCTCGTGCTCCTCGTGGCTCTTCGAATAGATAAGTATATCATCTATGAAGACGACCACGAACTGGTCCAAGTACTGGTGGAAGACTCGATTCATCAAGTCCATGAAGATCGCTGGAGCATTGGTCAATCCAAATGGCATGACCAAAAACTCGTAGTGCCCATATCTTGTTCTGAATGCGGTCTTCGGAATATCCTACTTCCGTACCTTCACTTGGTGATATCCCGATCTCAAATCTATCTTAAAGAATACCTTAGCTCCACTGAGTTGATCAAACAGGTCATCAATGCGTGGCAATGGATATTTGTTCTTCACTGTCACTGCATTCAAGGCTCTGTAGTCAATGCACATACGCACTGACCCATCCTTCTTGGGTACAAACAACACTGGTGCTCCCCAGGGTGATGCACTCGGTCGGATGAAACCTTTCTCCTCTAGCTTTTTTAACTGTGCCTTCAGCTCGTCCATCTCCTTCTTCGCCAGTCTGTAAACATGCGATGCTATAGGTGCTGCTCCGGGTACTAGTTCAATTGAAAACTCTACGTCTCTGTCTGGGGGTAGTCCTGGTAAATCCTCTGGAAAGACGTCTAAAAATTCTGAAATAATGGGATGATAGACAACATCGTCCATTGCGAGCTGCATACCATCAAGAATTTCTGTGGATCCTTGGACAAACTCAAGTTCAGGATGGCTTGGTACCTTAAAAAGAATGCTTTCTCCAAAGCAATCGAAGAAAGCATGGTACTTGCTTAGTCAGTCCATTCCAAGCACAATATTAAAAGATGGCATAGGAAGGACTAAGAGTTGGGCATTCATCTAGCTGCTACGTATCACTATAGGGCCCGATCTACAAACTCGACTAACTGGTACAACTCTTCCTCCGGTAAGAATTCTAACACAACTAGATAATGGTGTAGAAGCAATGTTGTGTTTGGCAATAAAACTAGATGATATGAATGAGTGGGTGGCTCCCGTATCAAATAATGTCACAGCAGGAAAAGTAAAAGCAAGGGTAATACCTGCTATGACATCCACCTTATGATCCATATCATCTACCTCCAATGCAAAAGCTCGCCCGTTCCTCTGCGGCTGTCCATGTCCGGTCCTCATATACTGCTCCTCCTGAGTGGGTAGCGGTGGTCCTCTCTGAAATCCTCCTGCTGCTGGGGGTCGAGGTGCTCCCGGTCCGGTCATCTGCTGGGCTGGCTTCGGTGCTGGAAGCGCTAGTCTCTGTGCTGGCGGTGGTAGTGTCAATGTCTGTTGTTTTGGACAGTCTCTTGCCAAATGCTGTCCGGAACCACATCGTAAACACTGTCCCAAGCGGCCTCGACAATCCCTTAAAATATGTCCGATTTTCCCACAATAATTACATTAGGGTTTCTCCGAAATCTGGTACGGTCCGGCTCTGTGTTGCTGATGCTGCTGTGCCAAGGGACGTCTGATAGGTCCCCCCTGTTGTGTCCTGGCTGGTCCCTGCTGTATCCTTGCTGATCCTTGTTGTGTCCTCAGCTGACCTCCTTTTCCTCTGCTAATGGTTTCCTGAAATCTGGCCTCTGTCAGTAGTTCGGCGTAAGAGACTCGGGACTGCGAGCTTGTATAATGTTGTAGCTCCTGGGTCAGTCCTCGATGAAATCTCTTAGCCTTAGCCAAGTCATTTGGTATCAAAGCGGCACCATATTTGCTGAGTCGACTAAACTCGGCATCATACTCGTCCACGGTTCGGTTCCCTTGCTCTAAGTGAAGAAACTGATCATACAAGGTGTCCCTGACAGTGTCCGGGAAGTACTTTCCCTCAAAGCACTCCAAGAACTACTCCCAAGTCTGGTAAGTACCCAACTAGCGCTCCATGGATTCCCACCAGTGATGAGCATTACCATCTAGAAGCGTTCGTACACCCGTCATCCATAGGTCCGTAGGTAACTGCGATGCCTCCAGTAGCTTCTGCGTGTGAGTGATCCAGTTGGTAGTCTCCTCCGGGCTCTCAGTGCCCTTGTACTGCCTTGGACCCATCTGAACAAAATCCTTTACTGATCCAACCCTAGCTCGAGGTACTGGAGATAGTGCTTGGGCTGGTACAGTAGCCTGTGCAGCCATCCTCTCCAGTGCTGCCAAAAATTCTTGCCTCTGCTCGGCTGCCTGCTGCCTCTGTTCCTGTATCATCATCTGAAAGAATTGGAACATCTGTGCTTGGCCATCTTGCAGTACTGGGACAGATGGAAGGTTCCCAATAGGTGAAGCGGGAAGATCAGATGGAACTGGGGTGTGAGTCTGTCCATCTGGCCCCGGAAGCCTAGGAATCGTTGGGGTCCCTCCTTGAGTCTGACCACTGACTCCAGAAGTTGTGTCGCCATTGGCGGTAGTACCTCCATTTTGCATATCCATCTCTCTGCAGTTGATGTACGAAACGATTAAAAAAAGTACAGGAATCAAACAGGATGCAAGTATTAAATAGGAAGGATGAATTTCAATCAAGCGTGGATGAGATCCTTATACTCTATTCCTATACGCAGGCTTGTTCGGTACAGTTACGTAACCGAGACAATATATTCTTGACCTGCATGGGCCACCACAAAAACATGTCACGCCCCAGTCCCAAAATACGTAGGACTAGGAATACGTAACACGCCAGCCGTATGTATACGAACTCCAATATATGGAAACCATATACACACGTACGCTGTACATAAATATCCAATCCACAGTGGTAATATATGTCACAATAAGTCACACGCAGTTCTATATCTCATCCACAGCATAAATAATAGAATAATGGAAATTAATAACTGAATATCAAAGAAGCAGTCTCAAATAGTAATCTCAAAGTGTGATAGTCGGGTGGAAACAAATCCACTGCAATTCGACTATAATAAACTACTAAAGAGAGAAGAGAATAAACTCTAATATAAGAATAAATGTCTCGAAAAGAATAGCAACTAAAATCTCTAAACAGCTGCAATGAATCACATATAATCAGAAGGTAAGATCGTCTCAGACTGATAGGTAGCGTCAGGTCCAGGTCCATACTCCTGCGGGTACTCCTGTTCATCTATATCTGGAAAGGGACCAGGTCCTCAGAGGGACGTAACAAGATACAAAAAGCACATGCCAATAAAGTACTGAAAATAAACATCCATTGGGGTCGCCTAACCATCTATGTGAATGCAGTTTGAGAACAACTTTCCACCAAGTGGGCTATCTGGCTGAAAACTGGGATTGGCATGACTCTCTTGGAGAACCAGGGGCCTCAAAGGTATGTCGTCTTTTGAACGACAGAGGCCCGCCAAGTAGTATAGGGGTCATCACGCCCGTATCTCCAGCGGAGCTTCCGGGTTACAGAAGAAAAGTGTAAAGGAGCCCAAATGCCTTACTTATTGTTCTCCCCACCCAATGCTCCAAGCATGTCATGTCCATGACACGATAAACCTCTAATAACCGCCAGGTCTACTAGCATGCAAAGTTTCTATTGGCAGTTATCCCTATCCGTCGCACGACCTATACGTACCGGTGGCCAGCCGAGTACGCAAGTCCGTGTCCTACATGTAACTCACACTCGTGTAAGAATAGTGTCATGGCCAATAAAACATAAATGCCTCATGAAGATGGGGTAGTCTCATAAAGTAGGTCCAATACATATACATAAATAAAAATATAGTACGACGACACCGTCGTTGCACCCAAGTTTCCTTGGACGCGCAGTTTACATAGCAGTTAAAATAAATGAACTAAATAAGCAGAAAATAAACATGCATGCCTCATATGGAATGTAAATACAGTACAATGGCAAGGTATACTTGCCTGGCAAGAAATCTGTAAAGTGTACGCGCCCAAATGTCAAGGACACGGAACCTGGAACTAAGGACTCCGAACAAACGTCTCCGGATGCTGAAATAAACATCACCAACATTTTCGGAATGAGCAAAATAGCTAAAAACACATCCCTTTCGTCCAATTTGGACACAGGGGCAAAACGGTAATTTCGGGCAAAAGTGGGGTCCACGTGTGGCCCACTTTGCACTGAAAAGTGTGCCGAGAGTAACAGTCTCTAAATGGGACAAACTATAGGTCAAACAACTCTAAATGTCAATACGAACCCAACGGTATGTCCAAATGTGGATTCCGATGAGCCGAACACAATTTTGTCCAAAAAGTCAACTGTAGGGCTTGCCAATTGGCGATTTGGTCAACCGTCTCAGAATTGCGTAAAAATTGGGTCACAGGACCAGCGCGTTACCACGAGTCCAGTGGCGCAAGTTTCGTCGCAATCTGACAAACGTGCACAAAATATGTACGAGTTCCACAAAAGTTGCGACACGGGGTGTGTCCACGGATACAGCCTGATTCTGGCGCGCACACGTGTCCGAATCAGTCCCCACGAATTTGTACGTGTCCAGTTACGCTGCGTGCACCGTTTGGTACACTTGGTACACGGTGGGAAGGTCTCGTTTGGCGGGGCGCGCTCCGTTTTCCAACTTTTGGAAATCTGGAAAAAGTGGGTTCGCATAGTTTTGTGACGAATTTAATTATGTCCACAGCAGCTAATAATATAGGGTTATTTAACAGAAAATAAACTAGGTCAAGTTTTCTACATGTATCAAAAAGAATCACCAAATTCGGATCTCTATGGTGGGAGATACGAACTCGGCAATATGGGTGGTCACCGCAGTTTTCTGCGATCCCAGAATTAGGTCTGCTCGCGCCAACTTGGACGTTGTTTCTCGCCTAGGGGTACACGTTTTCCGAGGTTGGCTATAATACAAATATGGAAGAGGGTTAAGGGGTGAGCATACCGGTGAAGACGGAATGGCGTTTGGTTGAGCGAGTCGACGAGAAACAACTCTGGAGCGAAGGTGCCTCGTGTGGGAATCTGCAGTGCGCGAGGTCGGAGTCGTCGGGATGGTTTGGACGGCTTGGCGGGGTTCTCTGGCTACGGTGATGGCTCTAGATGAGAAGAGGGGGTCTGGATATTTTAGGTTAGGGTTTTTGAAAGATAAATATATATATATATATATATATATATATATATATATATATATATATAATAGGGAGAGAATAGGATGGAGGCGGAATGGTTTGGCCAAAGGGGGGTCGGGTCTGGGAACAAGCCGCTGAAGGCTTGAAGGGGGCGGGTCCCTGGAAGCATTGGCTAAGGCTATTGTGGGGCGGGTCTTAGCAAATGCTAAGGCTGAAGGGTGGTAGTCTTTGGCATTGGTAAGTTGCTGAAAGGGAATAACATTGTTATTATTATTATTACATTTATTAGTTAATTTCTTATTTAATAATTCTTTTACTTTCTTTTCTTTTCCTTTCTAAATATATATATACATATATATATATTTGTGTATACATATATATTATATATATACTCATAAGAAAATTCATGGATTAGAATAATGCACATCATTAGGCTAGCAACTGCTCAAGGGGTCTCCTACATGGAATAAATTCCGAAAAATTCCTGATGGTCCCATAAGTCCTCTAAGTGCCCGGACACCTAAAATAAAAATTATTAAAAATCTATTTATCCTATTTAGCCCTAATTACTATAATTTAATTAATAATTAATAAATAAAAAGGGTATATACGATTTTCTAGGAAGGGGGTTTTACAGACCCTGATGGTAATGTCAAAATAGGAGAAGTTGTCAACATCGTCTTCAATTCCTCAAAAGCAATCGAGCACTCCTCTGTCCAAACAAACTCCGCGTCCTTCCTGGTAAGTCTAGTCATCGGCTCGGCAATCCTTGAAAATCTTGCACAAACTTCTTGTAGTAGCCTGCTAGACCCAAGAAACTTTTGATTTCTGCCACTGAACTCGAGGTATTTTAAGACTCCACTGCTGCGATCTTCTTCGGATCTACTAAAATTCTATCACCAGTCACAACATGTCCTAAGAATTCCACCTTGTCCAAGAAGAACTCACACTTGGACAACTTTACATACAACTTCTCCATCCTCAGCCCATCCAACACAATCCGCAAATGCTCCTCGTGCTCCTCTGATGTCTTCGAGTATATGAGTATGTCATCGATGAACACCACCACGAACTTGTCATGGTACTGGTGGAACAACTTGTTCATCAAATTCATAAATACCGCCGGAGCATTAGTCAACTCAAACGATATCACCATGAACTCATACTGGCCATACCGAGTCCTAAAAGCAGTCTTCAGAATATCCTCCGGCTTCACTTTCACCTGGTGGTAGCCTGATCTCAAGTCTATCTTGGAAAATACCTTGGCGCCACTCAACTGATCGAACATGTCATCAATCCATGAAAACGGGTATTTATTCTTAATAGTGAGAATATTCAATGCTCTGTAATTGATGCACATGCGCACCGATCCATCATTCTTCGGTACAAACAATACTGGGGCTCCCCACGGTGAAGAACTGGATCTGATAAACCCCTTATCCTGTAATTCATCCATTTGCTTCTTCAGCTTGACCAGCTCGCTATTGTTCACTCTATAGACATGCTGTGAAATTGGTTCTGCCTCTGGCACCAAGTCTATAGAGAATTCAATATCTTAATCTGGCAGCAATCCTGGCAATTCCTTAAGAAATACATCCAAGAACTCTGCTATCAAAGGATGCGATAACTCCTTGTCTTCCACCATAGCTCTACAGATAATGCCTTCTCTTTGCTCTGCAGCTCCTCTAGAAAACTCAAACTCTGGCTCTCCTAGCGGGCTAAACAAAACTCTACCTCCTCTACAATCTATACTAGCATGGTGCCTACTCAACCAATCCATCCCGAGTACAATATCGTAGCTCGGAAGTGGCATTACAAGTATACATGCACTCATCATCTAGCCTCCCAGAGTAATAATATGATCCTTTCAAATATCACTAACCAGGATAATGCCTCCCCCGATCATGATCTTGCAAGTCCTAAGCAAATACTCAGCTACCAAACGATGCTTCAGAGCAAAAAAATAGATACAAAACTATGGGAAGCACCACTATCAAATAAAGCTAAAGCTGGAATGGAATCAAGAAGAACAAAACCTGCTATGACATCTCCGGTGGGCTCGGCCTCCTCGACCGTCATAGCGAACACTCGTTCCTGACGTGCATCTCCCTGATGCTGGTGTTGGGCATAACGCTGTTGTTGGGTCAGAAGCGGCGGTCCCCTCGGCTGTACTGCAGGTGGCCTCACCTATGTTCTCGGAGCTGGAGCTGCTCCCTGAACTGCACGACAAGGGTTGGAAGGATAATCTTTCAGCTGATGCCCCTCGATACCATAATACAAACAAACTCCCAATCTCTTCCTGTAAACTTCCCAGATGTGGCCGGGCTTCTTGTAGTAGAGGCAAGAAGCTTGATGTGGCTGTCTCTACTACTGCAGTGCTTGGTAAAACGGCGCCCTAGCTGAAGTCTGGTGCTGCTGTGGCTGTTGAAAAGGTCTAGACTGGAAATGAGGATGCTTGGCAGTCATTGCGCTGCTATTAGCCCCCAGAAAATAATTGCGATCTCTCTTAGGTTTTAAGCCCAACTCCCGCTCAACCTTGCATGCCTCCGCAAGTATCTCCGAATACGTCTCATAGATAGACGAAATGAGGATCTTTACTTCCTAATTCAGACCCTCGCGAAAACGGATAGCTCGAACCTCTGGCTCCCTCACCAATACTCCACAAATTGGCTCAGCCTACCGAACTTTGCGGCGTACTCCTCCACGGACATGCTCTCCTGAGTAAGGCCTTCAAACTGCCTCCGCAAGTCCAATCCGTCCGCCCGAGCAAAGAACTTTCTCTTAAAGAGGTCCTTGAACACATGCCAAGATTGCCTCGCATCAGCAAGAAGTGGCTCATTCCTGAACCAAGTACGGGCGATGTCGAACATCTGAAGTCCTACTGCCTCAACCTTCAGATCCTTAGTAAGATGAGACACCCTTATGAGACGCTCAATATCCCCGAGCCAATCATCAGCGTAGACAATGCCCTTAGTCCCCTTGAAGACCCGAGGTTCCAGCTTTTTGAAGTCTTGAATGTTACCCGGCTGAAGCTGGGCAACCTGCGGAGCAACCTACTGCTGGACCGGAGCTCCTTTCTCTACTAGAGCAAGGGCAAGCTGATGAGCACTCTTAATACCTTGCCATAACATATTGGTCTGCCTCTGGTGAGCCTTTGACTGGGCCTTCTAAGCCTCCAACATCTCACGAAATAAAGCAAACACCTGAGTCGCATCTGTCGGCACGGAAGGTGGAGGCGGAAGTCCCTCAGACACATCCAGAACAGTCCTCTGAGCTGGAGGTGGACCCCCAAATGCAGATGATACACCAATCACCAGAGAAGTGACTGGTGCAGGCCCTCGAGAAGTCGTAGATCTCTCAGAAACTGCTCATCTCTGTTGTGATCGAGTCTTAGGCGGCATCCTGAGACAAAGCGAAAGAAAAAAATCAATATGGCACATGATATAATGCATTCAAAGAAGGGCAATTAAAGATCAAATATCAATATCAAGGGAGAACAGTTAAAATGAATCAATAGAGTTTTTCCTAGATGTGATTGAGTATTCTCAGCCTATAGCCTATAGCCTATATCCTGCAACAGGCTTGTAATAACACTCAAATAAGAGCACCACTACGAATCGCACTAATTACGATCTCGAAGAGACCTGCATGGGCCACCACTAAAAATGTGTCATGACCCGCACCCGGTATAGGGGCACGAGTACATGGGTACGTCCAGCCTACGCTGCAGCATCGACGGTAGAACATTATTTAGGTAAACTATCTATCTAGCAATCAAGATATAATAATGCCACCAATGAAATATGAATACTCAATCACAGATCTATAAGATGGAACAATCACACGAATATGATATAAAGAACAGAAGAGACAAATATAACTCACAAGACAAGATAATATCCAATGAGTCATAGAAATAAATACTAATAACATTGTTGGAGACAAATCCAGTACAAAAGATCTATCGACTGAGCTACGAGTCCTGGGTCGTCTGTCTCAATCGGGATTAGACCTTCCTGAGCCAAAGTCTCTGACTCTAAGACAACTACGTCCTGAGGCCCGTAGTGAGTGGGATACTACTCCTTAGTGTCATCTGGAAAAAATATATCCAGTCAGGAAAGGAGCAAAGTACATCTCTAACAGCAGTTCCAATAAATGATATAAACTATGTAACAGTAAATAGAGCGAATATATAAGATGCAATATACAAGTACAAGAGATATACAATAAAGGAATACTGGAAATAAATACAAGAAATACTACTACTAAGTGAGTGAGTACCAGCTTCAACAAGTGATTGGCTTGGAAACTTGCACAAGGATTATGGCCTGGTTAATCATACGTGCAGTGTGTGATTAATAATATTCAAGGAACAAGACATGCACAAGGAGGATATGATCACATATCTACACTAAAAACTCTCCGCCCCTGACTGGTATAGTGGATCCAACCATGGTACGTTATGACACGGGATTCTCTGGGTAGGTAGCAAGTCTCCCCAAGAATCAATGTCTGTATATGTACAAGAAGAACAAGGAACAAAGCTTGCACAAGATACACCATAAATACCAAAGAATTACATCTCATGACGAGATCCGGAAATACCAATCCGTGTAACCATCGTGTCAAGAAATCAAGGATATATACACTAAATACAAGAGACATAGAGGATATCATGAATGAAAAACTATCAGAGAATATACTTGCCTGAAATCTGGTGAACAGTATTAAAGATGTCCAGAACGGTACCTCAGAGACCTAAATATGGAATATTACATCAATACAAGATTTTGGAATAAAAATAAGTCAAACTAGTCAAATTCTAGGTCATAAAGCCATTTCCAAGTCAAAACAGTCAAACTAGGTCAACTCTAGGTCAAACTAGCCAAACTTTGTCAAACTGGCTATTTCTAGGTTGTATGGGTCTATCTCTAGGATATTGGGTCCATACACTATGTAACTAGGCTATACTAGCTATACTATGATACTAGGATACCAACAAAAATACGTATCATAAGATACGCAAATTATTAGATATGAAAATACTATAATATATATATACAAGACAAAATATTATAGCACTCCTAGCTAAACTAATGCTAAGTGGATACCTTGGCTTTGAACAAAATATGGTATCTTACCACCTACACACTCATCTTGATATACAATCTCAATACCTTGAATATAACCCAATACCTTGACATTACCTTGGTATCACAAGGTAATTCAATATCTAACATATACCTAACTACCCATACACCTCACTATACACTAATATGCATTTAAACTTATAACAATACTATACTAAACTAATATACTAACATACCCCTTCAGATATTCAATACCCGTACCCAAGATACCTCAACTCTTATTACCTTGGTGTAGCTCAAGGTAATCTAGAAATAATACTAACCAATGCTAACTAGTACTTATATATATACTAACTTACTAACAATATATACATAATTTACTAACTTATCAATATAAACTAACTAGCTTATATATATATATATATATATATATATATATATATATATATATATATATATATACTAACTTACTAACAGTATATACATAACTTACTAACTTATCAATATAAACTAACTAGCTTATTTTTACTGATGCTGCTTACCGCTGCTGCTACTTATTACTGCTGCCGCTGCAGCTTATCGCTGCTGCTTTCTGCTTCTGCTGCTGTTGCTTACAGCTTTCTGCTTCTGCTGTCGCTTCTTACTGCTGCTGCTTCTGCTTCTACTGTGGCTTACTGCTTCTGCTGCTGCTGCTGCTTATGCTGCTGCTTCTCAGTGCTTCTCACTGCTTTCCTGCTGCTTATTGACTTCTTTTTACTGCTTTCTTCTCCCTTCTAGCTTACATACACACATCCACACATCTAATACACACATACACTCACTCACTCATATATATATATATATATATATATATATATATATATATATATATATATATATATATATATATATATATATATATATATATATATATGTGTGTGTGTGTGTGTGTGTGTGTGTGTGTCACCACATAACCACACTAGTGATGCACATACACTCTCCTATTCTCCCATGACCACCAACACATCAAATATAAATATAGAACATACATATAACTATATATACATATATATAATATAACAATTATAATTACAACATTATAATAGCTATAACCAAAACAAATTGAATTAAAATGCAATAAAACAAACACGTGGAGTGCACCGCACCGTATCACACTCATTCTATGATATGCTTGCAATACGAGTCCACCGCACCACCAAACGTACCCCGAAGGACACGAGCAAGTCAAAAATCATAATTAGAAATAATACGAAGAGTTGGCTACTCAACTACGTGTCTCTGTCAAAATGTGGCATGCTCAAACCTCCGTGTTGGAAGAAAACTTCCAAATCAACCCATATCTCCAAATTATCGGGATAGGGCCTACACGTATCCAATTATGGATACGACACTAGTCACACACAACCAAACACATGTCAATTTGGTCTAATTGACCTATTGACAAACACAAGATGTGTCAATTTTGGAATTTTCCCAAAATTGTCATAAAATACTACATAACTTTCTCCATAGGCCTCCTATGAACCTAATTCCAATTCCTATGGGTAGCCTTAGTACATGGGAGGGTTCCTAATGATTAAATTACATATTTATAGTCTAATTAGAGAGGGAAAACTAAATTGTACCTATTGGGAGATGGATTTCCAATAAAATTACCAAATTGAGTGTAAAGAGCCTTCAACTTATAGATCATTGCTCCTCCTTGTAGATCCTTGCTTTCTCCTTGTAGATCCTTGCTTTCTCCTTATTCTAATAGCCTCTAATGATGAATAGGGAAGGAATTGGGAAAAAATTTGGGTAGAAATTGGTGTAGGAATGAAAGAATTTGGAAGAAGGAAATTCTATATCTAGATTTGAAATAAAAAATGAAGAGAGAGAGTCTCCCTCCATTCTCAACTAGGCCGGCCACTACCCCCTCCTCCAAGTCACTATAAAATATCCAAAATACCCCTTGGGGCTTGTCATGAAGAAATTAATTAAGGAAGAAAGGTTCTAGTCTAATTGGTTTAACTAATTAATCATCCTACTAATGAATGAGCTTACTATTGGGATCAATTCTAACTAGAATTAAATATTGGTCTATGGATCTAATCTACACTAGTTAGGTCCACTAACACAAGTCCAAAAATTATATACTATCATCTAGCAATAAATAAATATACAACATGTACAATATTTAATTAATTATGAAATGACCAAAATACTCTTTCCTAGAAAATGTGGTAGTGACATACTTGTACATTAGTTTACTTTTGGGCGTTTAGCCACCGACACCTGTTAGCCGGATAATCTGGACTTTTCTTTTCTTGCATGATTGGAACTATTCAGACTGCAACTGACTTCAGTCATGTGCTCTTGCTACTCTACTAGCTTACCATTTTGCATAGCTAGTTTCAGAATATTTTGGTAGAGCGTTTGTGACGCCTTATTGCTTTATCTTACATGTTTTATACTTACTGCTCCTTGTTTGAATGATTGATACGCAGATGCTCTGTGTGACCCTAGGAGACTTGATTGTAGCATACATCTCCTTGTCTATTTTATAATATTGATCGTATTGCGGGGTGCCTGTGTACTCCGAACTGCGTAGATGGCCGTGCCATAGCTCCGTTATTTATATTCTGGTATTGGGACGTGATAGACGATGTTGTATACCCACCCAACATCTTTAAACCATAGTCGTTGCAATCTTTCGACGGGCTGACTTCGCCACGACAACGTAAATGGTACTTTAGTTCCAAGATACTTTATGTACCAATGGATGATGCCCTCCTAACAAAAAATATTCATAGGAACCTTGCAAGGCATAACATTCAAATGGTTCTGAAGTCTGCCAAACGACTCTATTATATCCTTTAAGGATCTGGAGAGATTATTCTTGGCACGAATCTACAAGGGGGAAGCAGACATTGACCTGTCAACTCTAACCTCCATGAAGCAAAAGGAGATTAAGTTGGCACGCAACTTCATTGAACGGTTCCGAAGGCTCGCCCTAAAGTTACCTCTTGGCGTCCAGCCAACCATGTTAATTAATATGTGCTGAGATGACTTACTCCCGCCGGTTAAATTCTCATGCAAGATTGTCTCATGGCTGACTTTTATCGGAAGCTCCGAAACGGTCGAAAAATCAGCACTCGAAAAATTAGCATTAAATATGACATTAATTTATAAATACATGGATGAATGACATTTAACACTCCTAAAATGTCATCCTGCACTCTTAATGCAGGAACAGTTTTAGATTTTGAATGATAGAAAATTAAAAAGGAGCGCATGATGACATTTTAGGAGTGTCAATAATGACACCTTTAAAAAATATATATATATTCAAATAGTAGATGGATATACATATTTCACATTTGTGCCATAATTTATATAGGGTCTTCTAAAAATAAAAGTTCACATTGGGACTCAAATGTAAAACAACCATAGCAAATCATCTTCCCCCAGAAATTCACTTCCGTCCCTATCCTCAAATTCCTGTCTTCCTTTTCCGCCAATGGCTTCCTTCCTCTACCCACCTCCCCTCACCTCCCTCCACTTCTTGCCACTTCCATCCCCACTTCGACCGCCTCCCCTCATAAAGATCCGAACTTGCGTCAGAGCCCTCAAGGAATGGCGGGAGTACGAGGACGCCGTGAGGGAGAGGGACCTCGGCCGTGCTCTAAAGTTCCTGAAGTCCATGGAAACTTCTCCTCCTTCCGCGTTGAATTCTCCGAGTTCTCCTTCGATTCCGTTTTCTGAGGAATTCTCGAGGCCGGTGAGGGATTGGGAGGTTCTCGACACTTGTCTCAACGCGGACGACATGAGGCTCGTCGCGAGTGCCTACAGATTTCTCCAGGAACGAGGATTCTTGGAGAATTTCGGAAAATTCAGGAATATTGGTGATATTTTGTGTTGAATTTTTTTTATTTTTTATTTCCTTTCATTATTTGTCCATTTTCTGTTATTTAAGTTACTTTTGCAAATTTAGGTTTTGCTGCGAAGTTTGGGATGCAATTTGTGGCTCTAAATAGCTTCTAGTCTAGTAGTGTTTGATTAAGATTCTATGATAGTGCATGCTATATGAGTTATTAAAGTGTTCAATGGATATTTTCCTTTCCTCATAGTTGCATGGTCACTAATATGACACAGTAACGTACACAGCGGCACGGAGACAACACGTCGACACTTATCTTGGCATATCTAGTGTATATTTTGGAGTGTTTGGAAACTCGACACTAGTTCTTGGATTGTCCGTGCTTCCTAAGGAAATGCAGGATTCGATGCGTTACAAGTTTATTCATGTTATGGTCTACTTTAGTAGTCCTTGGTTGACATTGACTTATTTTGGATGGGTGTTAGATTCACAAAGCCTTCAAATTTATTGTTTTTGACACCATATTGTGCTCACAATCAGAAAGGGTTCACGAAATTGAAGTATACTTCAACAGTATGTGAAGACGCCTAATTAGTTGTGTTCCAATGAAGGATAACTATGGGGATGGGCCTTTCAACCTTGGTGGTTTTGACATGTTGGAGTGCCCCTGATGATTTAAATATTCAGATGGCTTCTAACTGGTAGGATCTGGCCTCTCACTAAAATTGATCCAGAATCTCTCAAATGGACAAAAGAAAATCATACACATAGCATGAATCAAACCATTATCATTTTCTGAAACAACATAAAGACTAAAATAATTAAAATTACCCAACTTTTGGTTCATTAAGAATAACTATAGTTTCTTAATCCTCATATTCCTAGGGTTGTCTTGATCCCATGAGGGTAGGTTTCATCATTCCTTTCCATCTTTAGTAATTCCTCCTTACCTTTCAAGAATATCATGGTGTCTATTCTGTCCCAATCCCTACAGCTGTCGCATAGTCTTTATATTACTCCGACCAGGAGATGGCTTAGTACATGCAGCTTCAAATTGCAACATATTAAATCTGTTTTACTATGTTTCTACTCGGCATTACATTGCTAAACTGGTAGCTTCTTAACACCACCAGTGTTGAATACCTATTATATGACTACAGGATCATAGATCCTTAATTAAAAATAAATCTTTTTGCGATTGTCCCAGAATAAATGAAACAAAAGATACGGTAGAACTAGGACAATTATTGTATGAGGTCGACCCAATGCTAGATGCAGAGGTGCATAATAGATTTATATGAACATCATTAGTCGTTTTTTTCTTGTAATCACATTCCAACTTGTTAGAGTTTCCTGTTCCTACTCTAGGAAATGCGTAACTCTAGGAAATGCGTAGAAAAATTACATAGATCTAGTTTTTTTCTTGTAATCACATAGATCTATATGAACATCTTTTTGGCAGTCATGTTTTTGAAAATATGTAACTCTAGGAAATGCGTAGAAAAATTACACCTTCCTACTCCCTAGTTGGTGCAGAACATAAGTGCTAAACATGAATTTCTGCATATTAGTTTGTAAAAATCTAGATTATTGCTTATTCTGTCACTTATAACGATCTCTATATTCCTGTCTATTTATGTGCAGTTTTAGAAGGAACAAGGGATGTTACACCATCAGTTCTTAAGGATTCAACTGGTTTAGAAGGTTAACATTTTCTTCACTTATAATTTACATCATCTTCAACTTAAGCTTTTGAAACGTGACTTGTCCTTGAGAAACAAGTTAGTTGCAATGACTTTGGTGCCATGGGCATTTATACAAGTTCTTATGGTAGCTTCTAACAGGGCCTTCTATTATCATTTGTCAATTTTATTTTTGGCTAGTTGAAGGAACTTAATTTTTGATTTGTTCTTCCTTTCAGCTTCTAAACTTTCGCCAAAGAAGTGGGGCCTTTCTGGAACATCTAGGGTTGTGGTGGTTGCATTTCTTGGTGGTGTATCTTTTCTGCTCTCCCAAGGAATAGACATACGTCCTAACTTGGCAACGATATTAGCATTAGCAATGGGAGATGCAGTTTTTCTTGGTGGTAGTTGTCTTGCTCAAGTTTTATGCTTTTGGCCTCCATATAAACGCCGAGTTCTTGTTCATGAAGCAGGGCATCTTCTTGTTGGTAACTCTATTCTTGACAAAGTTCAATTATCCAAGAAAAAAAAATGTTGCATAGAGGTAACTCTGTTTGTTGCTGATGGGCCTATTCTTTTCACATGAACATGCAGCATATCTGTTGGGTTGCCCTATTCGAGGGGTGATATTGGATCCAATTGTGGCCATGCAAATGGGCATTCAAGGCCAGGTATTCCTTATGTTTTTTTCATATATGCTAATAAATGTGCACGCCTGAATATGCGGCAACGAATTAAGTTTGTCCGATAAGTTCACAACACTAGCAGGTCTGGGCTTCCTAGGTTTTGAGATATATTTGTTCATAATAGGAAGCTTTCTGGTCTGTAAGGATTCCTCATTACAGCCTACTTTTTTCCTTCTTCTTCCAAAGGATAGTGTGTTTGTATCGCTGATGTGGTGGAGGTGAACTATTTCAAAGTAGGAAGAGTTGGAAGCCTGTTGTAAAGTCAGTAATGTTATTGATGCTGCTCTTTATCCTAGGAGAAACATCAAAGGATAGTACTGACCTTATTCACCAAAAAAAGTTTACGCAAATCTGACCACTTTTATGAGCTTGTTTACAAATAACAATATAGGCCTTAAACATGATAACAGAAGCTTTAAATCGTCCCTCATTTTGATCAACTATTTCATGTATATGTACAATTAATTTTGATTAATGAATCATTCTTCATTCTTCGTTTTTTCAGTTTCTCCATCTTACTTCCACTTTTTCATCATTTTCCTGTTTCTTCTTGTAGAATTCCATACATGCAAGCCATTCTTTTTAAAACTCCTTTTCCAATAAGTAATCCTAATTGTCGGATGAAGTCGACAATGGTTAGATGATAGCGTGTTCCATCACGTATCCACAGAAAGTTCAGCCCAGTCTCTTTGGCAGAAGTTGGAAGGTCTTTATGAAAGAGAGACGGGATCGACAATGAAACAAATAATGGTTGCACAGTTCGCACCGACAAAGCTTTGCACCTGGAATGGGACTAAACTCAATCCACTTGTTCGTTATTTAATATACCTTCCCACTAATAGATAGAGACAATAGGAAATCTAAATCTTAGATTCATCTAAAAATGTAGATTTTTATTTATAAAAAAAGAATGGAAAATTAATAAAAAAATATGGGACAAAAAATAAATCCACTTGGTTTTGGACATCTGATTTGATGATTCTTTCATTTGTGCCCTAGTTCTCGACATCGAGAAAGAAGGTCAGAGTTCCCCTCCCCTTTCTAAATCCGAGCGAGTTGGACAAGAAAACCTTACTCTATAAAATAATTACAAACATAAATCGCGTTAATTGTATCAAAACTGTTTTGCAGGCTGAGGTTTTTAATTGCCAGAGTATCTCTTACATCCATATGAAAATGGATTTAATTTGTCTATCATACTACATCATTGTTCTGTGAAAAACTGTTTTGCAGGCTGAGGTTTTCAATTGCCAGAGTATCTCTTACATCCATATGAAAATGGATTTAATTTGTCTATCATACTACATCATTGTTTTGTGAAAAACTGTTTTGCAGGCTAAGGTTTTCAATTGCCAGAGTATCTCTTACATCCATATGAAAATGGATTTAATTTGTCTATTATACTACATCATTGCTTTGTGAATCTGTACCACCCCTATGTTGAAAAGAGATTAAGACCAAATGAACTCTGGCTTTATATTTCTCTTTTAAGAACTTCTATAGGATGATTATTTGAGATTGGACCTCCTCTTAGTATCTCTGACCATTACCGTACTCGATTGTCGTTTATCCTATTAATATCTTCAGCCCTACTTGATCTAAATGCTCTACTCATCTTGATTTAGTTGCTCTCTTAACCATTTGTTATCTCTTGAATATAAGAGTTTGTTTGCTTGATATTGATAATACTTTGTCTATCAATCGTCTGAATAGATCTTTGTGAACCGACTCTTGATACTGCATCATTATTAGGCTAGTAACTAATAGGTTCCCAACCTAACTTGTCAAATAAGTTTCATGACAATATTCACATCCTGGATCAGACATGGATCTATATCTCTAATGGAAGGATCTTTGTAAAAAAATCATAAATGCGATTGCAACTATCTTGGTTGATGAAACATAAATTCCGACCTATGTTGTTCTTCACAAACCATTGTTATCTTATGAACTTAGTTTGTTGCATGCTTATGATTTATGAAGTACATGTTCAGTGGTCGAAGTTTACTTGCATATATATTTAAAAAGTTGTACTGACCACAATTTGGATGGACAAAATTTGTTGTTCCTTTGTAGGCAGGGACTCAGTTTTGGGATGAAAAGTTAGAAAATGAACTTGCAGAGGGACGCCTTAGTAGCACTGCTTTTGACAGGTAAGTATCTAAGGTGTTGATTTGAATTCATTATGGAACCTAACCTGGGTTTCCCCAATTCTCGGACAGTCCCAAAATAAGTGGGTAGGATTTGCGTTTAGAGAAGAAATATGGGTTGAGCATGTTGTCCTTGGCAATTTGATAGAGACTTGTTCGGTCCGACCTGGACGGTCCGACCTGGACCCAACCCTAGGTAAAGAGATGCCTCTAGCTTGTTTTGGATGTAAAGTTGAAAATGTCGACCTGTTCAGTAGCCTATGATAATACAAGGTTTACATCAGAGGTCTGTGCAACTCCATTTCAACTCTTTAGGTATCAGAAAGGACATATTATTTGGATGTACAAGTGAGAATGTGAACCTGTCCCTCCCCAAAGACAGTAGATATGTTTAACATTTCTACTAGTGATCGTTTTGGATGTAATATTGAAAATCTAAACCTGTTCCCTAGACTATGACAATTACTGTGTTTTATGTTAGAGTTCTGTACTAGTCCAGTTCAAGTCTGTAGGTATCAGAACATACCCTACCTTGCTGGGTTGGTAATTCTTTATTACTATGATTATTGGTTGGGAACAGCAGTCACCATATAACACGTAGTATTAATGTAGGTACTGCATGGTGCTCTTTGCTGGAATTGCTGCTGAAGCTCTCGTCTATGGGGAGGCTGAAGGTGGAGAAAATGATGAGAACTTGTTCAGGAGCATATGCGTTCTCCTACAGCCTCCACTGACTGTTGCACAGGTCCAAATTCATGGTTTAGTTTGCTTGAACCTATTCTTTTATTGGAGGGTACATAATTTTAACAAATAGCATAATGATACGTTAGGGGAAAGGCACCTTAACTACATAGGTTGAAGCCAATTGAATGCATAGTAATTAGCTTTCAAGTTAATGAAGTTGTCTTGAACGGGACATTTGTTGGGTTTAAGGGTTTAAACTGACACTGATTCATAAATGAGTAAGGCTGCATGTCGTCTTAAGAACATTCAATGGACAGAAAACAAGCCAAATTCTCTTTCAGCTAAATAATCTCGACTACTTATTTTACTACATGGGGTTTTGATGTACTAGATGTCCAATAGAGCACGGTGGTCTGTTTTGCAATCCTACAATCTTCTGAGATGGCAAAAGCATGCACACTCAGCTGCTGTTAGAGCTCTAGAGAATGGTCATAGCCTTGGCGTCGTCATCAGGAGGATAGAAGAGGCCATGTTGTCAAGAAGTTGAAAACGTTGTCAGCGGTAAGACCCTTTTGCTTGCTATGATTGTTCTCTTTGAATGTTTGAATATTTGCTTGCTTGCTTCTCAAGTAATATTTCATCCTCTATTTTTAGTTTCACAGGACAAGGGTGCTTTGGAGCTAAAGCTATAAAAGGAGGGGTTTTGGGACAGATTGGTTGATTGAAACAGAATCCATTTGGCTTGTAAGATACCAAATCATGGATGGTTGACGTCCATTTGATAACACCTGTTTAATTCATGCTGAAGCTGATGCCACCTGCCTCCATCTTTTTGAGGTGACGGGAAAAAAAAATTGATACTTGCACAAATTTGAGGAGATAGCTAGAAGGCTAAAGAAAAAAAGAGACGTCACATATCGCAAGAAAATCAAGATAAGTTAAATAGTGCCTTCTAATAAAATGAGGTCATGGGGTCATCTTATAGTGCTGAGGTGGAGACTTCTGTATAGGAGATGTAATCTTGATAGTAGCTATTCTATGATCCTTCAGGAAAAAGAAAATTGTAATTATTTTGGTATAGAGAACTCATCAGTTTTTTGTAATACTTAAATGCACATCAGTTCGGAAGGAAGTCTGACGGTTGGGTTTGTTGCTGTGTATCAGTCTATAGCTACCCGACTGGATTGAGATACTGTTTGTAAATCATTTGAGTAATGCCAAACTTAACTTTCTTGCTTCTCGTTTCCAATATCTGTAACATTTTAAATCATATCTAATTTTTTATTGATGTTTAGTTTTAGTGTTGTACATCTTTCATCAAAACTGATTATGATGTTTTGATCCTATTGGCATATGGCTTGTTAGCACTATTGACCTTTAGCCCATAACTTCAAAATTTTACTTGCCAACTTTTTTCTTTTCTTTTTCTGAAATGATTTCCAAGCAACAAAATAATGGGTTCCTGCATTATAATCCTACTACAATCAATTGAAAAACAAACACCACCTAGTTCCTAGTAGAACAATATGCATGATCTGGCAGAAGTACACATTGTGAATTGGATCCTTTAACATGATTCTGGGTCTTGGATCCTTACAGGGATCCAAACCCAAACAAATCAAACCCATTTAGACCTAAATCCTTAGGTCTGCCATGAGTTGGGGCCCACGTGAATTGGATATTCCATCCCCCACCGTATCTTAACCAGACTCCTTCAGCTATCAGCTATACTACTAGTATGATTTTTTAGAGCTCAGTCTAATCCAAAGGAGAGGAGCATCACTTCCTTCTCCCATGTCCATGTAATATCTCAGTCATCCATTTCTCAACAGCTCAAATTGCATTGATGAAGTTGGTTTCTTCTTATATTTAAGTGGGTGCACATTTTTTCTTTCTTGCTTTCCATGTTGTACTCTAGTAGCAGTATTTTTTTTTTTTTTTTGGGTGAGCTAATGATAGATATTGTAGTTCATTGATGGTTGTTATAGGCCTTAATCTAGTTTCCTTTCTGGGTGGCAAGCACCAATTACTGATTATTATTTCGATAATTCTTGGTTCTGAAAGTTGAGCTATTCGAGTGAAGTTTCTCAAGAGTCGTAGAACTTTTTTTTTGTTTCTATGGCTGAATCTTCTTGGATGGAATTTTATATTAGAAACTAGAGAAATTGAAATTTCTTTGCTACTTTCTGCTTGTAGTAGTCATAGTAAGCCACCATTTTTTGTGGGGGCTCTTTTTACTCAATTGCTTCAGAAATTGACTTTTCCTTGAAAATGTACAAAGCTTCTTTGTTTGAACTGATTTCAGAAAAGTTCTCTCATCTTGACCTGACGCGCCAGTCTTGACATAGATACTATGGAGTTCATATTATCACACATTTTATAACCATATGTTGAAGGTTGATGATTGAGGGGGCAGCACAATGTTATCTGGTCAGCACTTCCAGATGCAAAATAATAGGTTGCGAGAGCACCTTAATGGGGGGTGGCAAGAATTCTTATGGTGCTATCGGCAGGGGAAACCAAGAGAGAATTTTTCTTGATAAGCGCGGGAGGCTCAGAACCATTGATCCCAAAAAGATGTCCAGGAAGAAGGGTAAGTCTCCATTTCCATATTTCGTTATGCCAAGATTGCGTTAACGAAATTCATTTGCTTGTAGTTATGTTGTAGTAGCATTGCGTAGATGTATATCTCCTATACCTCATTGTACAACATGGTAGAGGTCCTGTCTTACTCGGTAGGTTCTTTTCGTCACACTACACCAGCCAATTCCATCCTTGACATGGCAAAATGGTGTTCTGTACCCATATCTTGTCCGTACCTGTACTTGTGTCCGTATTCGTGCAACATAGGTGACTACTTATTGTACCTATCTGAAGATACATGTATCCTGTATCCGTATCTGACTTTATCCATATCTGTGTCTGTATGCGTGCAACATAGACAGTTACTCTTGCTTCAATGACTACAGTAAACGTTTTATCTTGACATTAACATATTTGTTTGCCTGTTTAGGTTCTTATAAAAAAATGTTGTTTTTCACTTCCATTCAGCCAAAGATGGTTATTATCAGTTATATAAGTTTTTTTCTCGTAGAGCAGGTGGTTCATTGAGGGGAAGGGGATGGAAGTATGGTTCTGGATTTGTTGATGGGGTGTTCCCTGTTCTAAGTCCCATGGCTCAGCAAATCCTAAGATATGTACAGAGAGAACTGGATGCCGGCAAAATATGGGCTTCACTTGACACCCTTCACACAACTCACAATCTATGGGACGATCTAATCAATTTGTGCGTTCAACTTCGTCTGAACAAGCAGTGGGATCCAATAGTGTCAGTAAGATGCAACTTCCAGCTGACTATTTTTCTTGTACAAATATTGTGCCGAAAATAGAATCAAATTGATGCTATGCATTTAATTCTCATTATTTATCCTTTGGTGAAAAAATTTCGATGCTCTATTCTTAACGAGACATTTATCTAGGTTTGCGAGTGGATTCTGTTCAAGAGTTCATTTCATCCCGATGTAATCTGCTACAACTTGCTCATTGATGCATACGGCCAGAAGTACCAGTACAAGAGGGCAGAGTCCATTTACTTGCGCCTTATAGAAGCTCGGTGCATCCCGACTGAAGATACTTATGCTCTTCTCGTGCAATCTTACTGCGTATCTGGGCTTCTAGAGAAGGCTGAGGCTGTTTTTGTAGAGATGCAAAAAAATGGCATTCCTTTGAGTATGTTTCTTTTCACTAGCAATTAGACACTATTTCGTTCATAGTTGATTTTTGGATAGCCTAGTTGATTATTAACATCTGAAGCTATTCAAATCTGTATCGAATAGCTAGTTTATGCAGAAAGCGCATCGATTTTACTCAGGTGCGGTCGTCTACAATGCGTACATCGATGGCTTACTGAAAGGAAGAAACACTCAGAAAGCTGTGGAAGTTTTTCAAAGGATGAAGAGAGATCGGTGCCAGCCGTCTACCGACACATATACAATGATGGTTAATCTATATGGCAAGGTATTAATCTGTCTGCTCAGAAAGCTGCATATGTAGCTTTGAGTTGATGCTTGCTCGTCCGTGAACACTACACTAGGCAACTCTTTAGGACCAAGATGATTGTTGTGAGTTTGGGGCAATTAGGCACATTGTGCTTACAATGACTTCAATTTTCTGTTTTGCCGAAGGCTAAGCAATCATCTACCGCCCTCAAAGTTTTCCGTGAGATGCAAACCGAAAAGTGCAAGCCGAACATTTGCACCTACACTGCGCTCATCAATGCCTTCTCGAGGGAAGGGCTCTGCGAGAAGGCAGAAGAAATATTTGAGGAGATGCAAGAAGCTGGACACGAGCCCGATGTTTACGCCTACAATGCCCTCATGGAAGCTTACAGGTAAAATAATTCCTCCTGTGCTACTCTTGTAACTTATATGAGAGCTTCACAAATATATCCGGATTCAAAAAATGCAACAGTCGCGCAGGTTTCCCATACGGGTCTTCGGAGATATTCTCTCTTATGCAGCATATGGGATGTGAACCAGACAGAGCTTCTTATAACATCATGGTAGATGCATTTGGTAGAGCTGGTCTTCATGATGGTAAAGGGGTTTCTTTCACATTTTGTGTATCCTTATTCAAATTCTAGATTTGTACACCATCAGGAATCAGAATTACCGTGAAGTACAAAATGTATGCTGCATGGACACAGTAAGGACACAGCAACACAGACACGGCACCTATTTTGGTGATGTCCTAGTGCATTTTGGTGTGTCCGGGTTCGACACAGACACGGCCCATATTTTGGAGTGTCCCTGCTTCCTAGACTAAAATAAACACTAGGATGTTTTTGTCTGTGCTGATACTGATAAATAATAATGATATGATAAATCTCTAGAACAATATACATGTTTGTATCATTAACAGATTATATAGTTTGTAATCTTGCTGACATTAGCCTGAGAAGAAATGTTCATCTTCAGACTGCAGTAGATAAACTGCATATGATTTTTGTTTTTTTAATAATAATTGGCGCCATGAAGTAATTGACATCATTGTCAAGAAATTTAAATATTTTTCATTTTCTACCAAACTCTGTTAAACAAATTTTTTTCCTTTTCTCCGCAATTTTAAATTCTGTCTATCATTATTATCATTCAAAATTCACCACAGATGCCCGTGCTGTGTTCGAAGAACTGAAGGGGAAAGGGATGGCACCCACTATGAAGTCCCACATGCTACTTCTGTCAGCCTACTCGAAGTCGGGCAACATTCCCCAGTGCGAGGAGATCCTCAACCAAATCCACAAGTCTGGCCTCCAACCCGACACGTTCGTGCTCAACTCAATGCTCAACGCCTACGGAAGAATGGGGCACTTGGAGAAGATGGAGCAAGTCTTGGCGACGATGGAGAATGGGCCTTACGAAGCCGATGTCAGCACTTACAACATCCTGATAAATGTGTATGGCCGAGCCGGCTTTCTTGGCAGGATGGAGGAGCTATTTAGCTCTCTCGACGGTAGAAAGATTAAAGCCGATGTGGTGACCTGGACTTCGAGGATGGGGGCTTACTCCAGAAAGAAGCAGTACGTGAAGTGCTTGGAGATCTTTGAGGAGATGGTGGACGCTGGCTGCTACCCGGATGGAGGAACTGCCAAAGTCCTTCTGGCTTCGTGTTCTAGCGACGAGCAGATCGAGCAGGTCACCACCATTGTCAGAACAATGCACAAGGAGGCGAAGAATACGTTCAATATTTGAAATTTTCCGACAACAATTCTGGCAAAGAATACATAACTCCCTCTGGCATATGGACGGACATTGGGTTTACTTATCATGTACTATGAAGTCGTGCAAAGATAGTCTTATGTTATGGTCATCAAAGAAGTCTCCAAGGAGCAATACTCTGTCATCAAAGAACTATCAAGGACCAATACTCTGTATAATACCAAAGTTTGGTATCACTCTATTTTTAGTTGTTGTGTCTAGTTAATCAGATCAATTGTTTGAAAATATTGAAAGCTTTTTGATGGAACAACTGATTTAAATCAGACCCATGATGGACTTGAAAATGAGTCTCGAGATGTATAATTATATATAGATCAAATTCCTGGCCAGTTTCCAAATTCATCAGGATGGTTCCAACAGTATCAGAGAGCCTGCACTTGAACATTCATTTGATAAAAACATGTCCGAGCTAGATTAGAATTTCTCTCCTTGATGACAGAGAATTATATTTTGATGTTACACAGCCTATATAGAAGTATATTTAGTACAAGAAAATCATCATATCTGCCTAAGATTGGCATTTCTCATATGTTCATTATTGCAAGCAAATTCTTCCAAGTGGAAGAAAATACTCACTCGCTTTACTCAAAATTCAACTGATAACATGTCCAGTGGATAACTGGAATCGAAGCATGAGACTTTTAAAAGTAATGGTTTTGTTGTTCATTGTGCTGGTGGCTCAACTTGAACCAATGATCCCAACTAGTGTTGCATGAGCAAAATCGGAAATATTGTTCTTCACTCATCAGGAACTGAGCTTGCTTGAGGTATTCCTCCTTGCTGTTTCCATGCGTGGCACATAATGATTTTGGATAGTGTTGTTATCCTCTGCTCCTGTCTCGACCACTTCTCCCTATACCACCACTTAGTGCAGGACTTTAGATTTTGAGACGCGCGATAAACTCTAAAAGTGAAACCTGTCACGTCTCGGTTCCGCAAAATCGAAAAGTAGCCATTGGACGTGATGCCATACAAGACAATATTGCGCTTGTACAAGGCAAAAAGATAAAACAGTAACTGATGTAGCCCAAAACAACGACATTGAAATGAAAGATACATACATAAAGAAGTCACACATAATATATGAAATAAATCTCTTCTATTGAATAAGCAACTGATTACAAAGGCTTCACGAGCCACAGTGGCTGGCGCTCTGCCTCACGAGCCACAGTGGCTGAGTCCTCAAAATGGGCAAAAGCTTTGTGTTTGTCTTCCAGATTCTTCAAGGTAACTTCGAAAGCAGTAAAAGACTTGGACGCTTAGCTCGACTCTGCCCAGATGGCCTCTCACTCCCGATATGTTTTCAAACTATCATGCTAACGATGTCTAGTCCACAGAGAAGAACATGGTAAGAATTGTGAATGTTGGATAAGTCGGCCGCAAGTAAAAGTCACCGACGATGACACGCTTTATTCAGTCGTTATATTTTTATCGTCTGCTTGTAACTTGGACTAAGGCAAGATAGACAGATAACATAATAATTGGCATACTTCACATGAATACCGTGTTGATTTGGTGAGTTGGGTTTACTCGCCCTCACCAGTATATTTCAAATGTGCTGACCCACGTTGCAACAGGTTTTGCGAGCCAAGACGACGTTGCGAGGAGATGAGCCCGTCTCAACCAATCCATCGACCGAAGACGTTCGTGGGCATAATCTCAGAAGCTTGCGTGCTTAACTTTTGAAGTTCATGTACCAATTTCTCGGAGCTTGTGAATATATTCTTTTGAAGCTCTGTGCCGCAGTGAAGACCCTGTCCGGAAGGTGTTTATGCATTTTGTTTTGTAAAAAGGGATGTACTATATTGAACGACAATCTCATTTTGCGTCCATTTTATAAGCCCGCGCGCTAACCCCTATATTCCAGACTCTGTAACTGATATTCATTATCAATAAAGAAAACTTTTCTTCTGTACAAGTGTGTTATTCAATTTCTCTGTGTACTCTGTTGTTGTGCTCTATGTATCATATGACTGCCTTGTGCGAGTGCAATTTAGGCTTGCACGATATCACGCCTGGGGGATGACTATCGATTCTACGGAATCGGGGTATGACATCAATAACCCTACCGAATATACCAATTTGACTTACAACACTTATGATCTCTCTTGCTCAAAAAATATTTTGTCCTTCCATACATCATTTCTTCTATATCCAAGAAAGCATCTTCAGCCAAACATTTTCATGTACCTGGCAACATGAAGATGTTTGGCCTCGGATTGGCAACATGAAGATGTTTGGCTGAGGATGCTTGCTTGGATATAGAAGAAATGATGTATGAAACGACAAAATATTTTTTGAGCAAGAGAGGTCATAAGTGTTGTAAGCCAAATTGGCATATTAGGTGGGGTTATTGATGTCACACCCCGATTCCATAGAATCGATAGTCATCCCCCAAGCGTGATACCGTGCAAGCCTAATGTAGCGCCCCGTTCTCCCGATGCGGAGAGCGCGGCTAAGAAACACAAGTCGGTATCGTTCGATCGGGATAGATTGAATTAAGAACTCGTCCTCGTTATGGATTTGTTTCTTCGGAATCGATTCCCATATTCAGTGGACTGCGCCCCAAGGATCGGCTTAGCGGCAGAGTCAGGAGGGACCTCTCCGCTGCTATCTTTTATTGCCTCGGTTTTCGATGTCGCTTGTTGCTTTCGTGCTTTGAGTTGGTTTTGGGATTTGCTTGTTTTCCTTGAACGGTTTCGATGGTTTTCATTGTTTTCGTTCATTGACTTGCACTTCTATTCCGAGAATGGAAAGAGAGGAAGAAGTATTAATCGAGCTGTTCGTGTGCAGGTGAACGAGCAGTAGGCGGCTTGCGAGCGGAGTCGTGAAGCGCCTCTTTCCTTCTTCTTTCCAAAAATCTAAGTGAGTGGCTACCAACCCGATTAGCTAGCCCTGCTTCCAAGCTTCACTCCCTTGCCCCGATCAAACGATACCAAGTAATAATAAAAGAAACCAAGATAAAAGAGAATAGACTTGGTTATATGCTTGTCAAATAACTTCGTGAACGATTACTTACTTGCATGCTTGTTCGTTCGGAATATTCATCATATGCATAACTGTTCCTAGAGGCTATGCAAAATAAAGCATGCATTACTCGTGTTGCCTCAACTGCGTGAAGTGATAATTTAACTAAACATCGTGTGTTCGATCACGGACAACTTGTGCACAAGGATATAAGTTCTGCGGACGGTCGCTGGGGCACTGGCACCGATCCGACCTGGGCAGACTTCGTGTTTATAGTCAATCGTGTGCGGACGGGATCACTTGCAACGCATCATGTTTTCTGAGCTCCTCGTGTTTTCTCGTTGCATGCTATCCTTGTCCTTGACTAGTCCAAAATGGCAACAAGCCAGTGATCCTCGTGTGTATATGCTTGCAATGCCTCGTGTGTTTATCGTGTGAATATGGCTTGCAGTGCATCGTGCGTGTATCGTGTATATTTAAACCTGTTGCATACTAACTTGTGTCTTCGTGGCAGGGAAGGCATGGTAAGTATTGTGCAGGTAATTCAGACGGTCAGGTAAAATCCACCTAACGGTGGCATGTTCATTTCAGTAAATTCAATATGCTGCTTAACTGTAAATGAACTAAGGCAAGATAGAAACCCACAAATATGCATGCTTCACTAAACAACGTGTTGATTGGTATAGTCAAGCTAGCTCGCCTTCACCAGCATGTTTCGATATGCTGACCCTCGTTGAAACAGGTTCTCCACACCAAGGCGAACCGAGCGAGGAGCCGAAGTCGTCTACCCGATCCAGTCCAACTGTTGGCGCATCTTCACCGCGCCTCGAAGCCTTTGAAGCCAGAAGCTGCAACTCTTCATACACAAATGCAGCTCCGTGGCAAAGTGATCCTCCAGCCTGGAGGTCTTTATCGTTTTGAGTTTATAAAAGGATGTAATGTACAAGACTGCTATCTCATTTTGAGTCATCTCTTTGTAAGCCGTTCGGCATATTAGCTAACTCGTTCAAGAGTTTGTAATAGATGTTCATTATCAATAAAGAGAATTTTTCTATGTTTCAAATCTGCGTTTCAATTTATCTGCGTACTCTGAATATGTGCTTGCTATGCAAATCATTAAAGCCTTGTGCGGGCGCAACTCCAGGCCCGCACGGTGGTCACGACTCGGGGGACGCCTCGGGGCGTGACAGAGTGGTATCAGAGCACAGATTCAAAGTTCCTTAGACTTCGTGCTGGAAAAGTTCCTTTAACGATCAAAATTCCTGTGCGAACTCTTGAACTCGCTAGGCCAAAATGAGATACGTTCATGCAATAAGTCCATAATACATTATGATCCTAATGTAATTTACCTTCTTTTGAAGGAATGGATCCAGCGCAATCTGCAGCGCAACCACCGAACGAAACACAGGAAAGCAGTTCGGGTACTTCGGGAAGCTCTCGGAGCCAGCGAGGCATGTCTCAAGTCGACCCGCTAGAGCGGGTAATGAAAATGCTAGAAGAGCAACGACAAAGAGACGATGCTCGCCAAGCCAGGTTCGAGAGTAATCTAGAGAACCGATTCTCAGTCCAACAGAAGCAGGTAGATACCCTGCAACAAATCGTTCAGACTTTGGCTGCCAACCATTCCGCCGCAACAGCAACGACTCCGGTGGGACAGCCCGTGCTTGAAGTGGAGACGCCTCAAATCCCAAGGCCGAGGGACGTGACTGCCTTCAACTTGGGCCATTTCAAGAAAGTCTGTAACACCCCGTTCAACGGGACTGAGGACCCAGTGGTAGCTCTAGATTGGCTAGCCGAGATAGAAGACCACTTCACTCTGCTAGAGGTCCCCGAAGATAAGCGCGTCGCCTGCGCGCAACTGCAGCTCCGCCTCAACGCACACGATTGGTGGGACGTGCATCGACGATCTCTCCAATTTGATCACGGAGAGGAGGCGATCTCGTGGACGACCTTTCGTGCCGCGTTTGAAGAGGAGTTTATACCCCCTCCAGTGCAACGTAAGATGGAAAACGATTTCGTGCAGCTGAGGCAGGGCAGTATGACTGTGAAGCAGTACTCCGCCGAATTCAACCGACTCTCCAAATTCGCTAGGGCCTATTTACCTGATGCAGCGAGTCGAGCCAGAAGGTTTGAAGGTGGACTACGCCCTGCCATCCATTCGCACGTGGTCAATAATCAATATGGAACAATGCGTGAAGTCATGAATCACGCCTTATCGCTAGAACCACAGTATCCTCACGTTTCCACCGACGCTGTGCATACATACAATCACAAACGCCAAGGCAACGATGGAGGAAACACTGCTGCAAAGCGCCGAAACAACGGTGGTCAGCACAGGGCAAATCCCAACCAAGTGTGTCAATACTGCAACAAACGTGGGCACTCCTTCAATCAGTGTCGTAAGAGACTTGGGTTATGTCTCGCTTGTGGCAATCTAGGCCATGCCATTAATTCCTGCCCGAACCTTCCTGTTCATCGCCCGCAACGTAATAACCCCTAACGGTAAGCATTATTCCTAAGTTTCGGGACGAAACTTCCAATTGGTTGGGTAGGATGTAGCGCCCCGTTCTCCCGATGCGGAGAGCGCGGCTAAGAAACACAAGTCGGTATCGTTCGATCGGGATAGATTGAATTAAGAACTCGTCCTCGTTATGGATTTGTTTCTTCGGAATCGATTTCCATATTCAGTGGACTGCGCCCCAAGGATCGGCTTAGCGGCAGAGTCAGGAGGGACCTCTTCGCTGCTATCTTTTATTGCCTCGATTTTCGATGTCGCTTGTTGCTTTCGTGCTTTGAGTTGGTTTTGGGATTTGCTTGTTTTCCTTGAACGGTTTCGATGGTTTTCATTGTTTTCGTTCATTGACTTGCACTTCTATTCCGAGAATGGAAAGAGAGGAAGAAGTATTAATCGAGCTGTTCGTGTGCAGGTGAACGAGCAGTAGGCGGCTTGCGAGCGGAGTCGTGAAGCGCCTCTTTCCTTCTTCTTTCCAAAAATCTAAGTGAGTGGCTACCAACCCGATTAGCTAGCCCTGCTTCCAAGCTTCACTCCCTTGCCCCGATCAAACGATACCAAGTAATAATAAAAGAAACCAAGATAAAAGAGAATAGACTTGGTTATATGCTTGTCAAATAACTTCGTGAACGATTACTTACTTGCATGCTTGTTCGTTCGGAATATTCATCATATGCATAACTGTTCCTAGAGGCTATGCAAAATAAAGCATGCATTACTCGTGTTGCCTCAACTGCGTGAAGTGATAATTTAACTAAACATCGTGTGTTCGATCACGGACAACTTGTGCACAAGGATATAAGTTCTGCGGACGGTCGCTGGGGCACTGGCACCGATCCGACCTGGGCAGACTTCGTGTTTATAGTCAATCGTGTGCGGACGGGATCACTTGCAACGCATCGTGTTTTCTGAGCTCCTCGTATTTTCTCGTTGCATGCTATCCTTGTCCTTGACTAGTCCAAAATGGCAACAAGCCAGTGATCCTCGTGTGTATATGCTTGCAATGCCTCGTGTATTTATCGTGTGAATATGGCTTGCAGTGCATCGTGCGTGTATCGTGTATATTTAAACCTGTTGCATACTAACTTGTGTCTTCGTGGCAGGGAAGGCATGGTAAGTATTGTGCAGGTAATTCAGACGGTCAGGTAAAATCCACCTAACGGTGGCATGTTCATTTCAGTAAATTCAATATGCTGCTTAACTGTAAATGAACTAAGGCAAGATAGAAACCCACAAATATGCATGCTTCACTAAACAACGTGTTGATTGGTATAGTCAGGCTAGCTCGCCTTCACCAGCATGTTTCGATATGCTGACCCTCGTTGAAACAGGTTCTCCACACCAAGGCGAACCGAGCGAGGAGCCGAAGTCGTCTACCCGATCCAGTCTAACTGTTGGCGCATCTTCACCGCGCCTCGAAGCCTTTGAAGCCAGAAGCTGCAACTCTTCATACACAAATGCAGCTCCGTGGCAAAGTGATCCTCCAGCCTGGAGGTCTTTATCGTTTTGAGTTTATAAAAGGATGTAATGTACAGGACTGTTATCTCATTTTGAGTCATCTCTTTGTAAGCCGTTCGGCATATTAGCTAACTCGTTCAAGAGTTTGTAATAGATGTTCATTATCAATAAAGAGAACTTTTCTATGTTTCAAATCTGCGTTTCAATTTATCTGCGTACTCTGAATATGTGCTTGCTATGCAAATCATTAAAGCCTTGTGCGGGCGCAACTCCAGGCCCGCACGGCGGTCACGACTCGGGGGACGCCTCGGGGCGTGACACCTAAATTGCGCTCGCACAAGGCAAAGTCATATGATACATAGAGCACAACAACAGAGTAAACAGAGAAATTGAATAACGCACTTGTACATAAGAAAAGTTTTCTTTATTGATAATGAACATCAGTTACAGAGTCTGGAATACAAGGGTTAACGCGCAGGCTTATAAAATGGACGCAAAATGAGATTGTCGTTCAATACAGTACATCCCTTTCTACAAAACCAAATGTATAAACACCTTCCGGACAGGCTCTTCGCTACAGCACAGAGCTTTAAAAGAATATGTTCACAAGCTCCGAGAAATTGGTACATGAACTTCAAAAGTTAAGCATGCAAGCTTCTGAGATTATGCCCACGAACGTCTTTGGTCGATGGATCGGTTGAGACGGGCTCAGCTCCTCGCAACGTCATCTTGGCTCGCATAACCTGTTGCAACGTGGGTCAGTATATTTGAAATGTACTGGTGAGGGCGAGTAAACCCCACTCACCAAATCAACACAATATTCATGTAAACCATGCCAATTATTATGTGATCTTTCTATCTTGCCTTAGTCCAAGTTACAAGCAGACGATAGAAATGTAACGACTGAATAAAGTGTGTCATCATCAGTGACTTTTACTTGCGGCCGACTTATCCAACATGCACAATTCTTACCATGTTCTTCTCTGTGGAATAGACATCGTTAGCATGCTAGTTTGGAAACATATTAGGAGTGGGAGGCCATCCAGGCAGAGTCGAGCTAAGCGGCCAAGTCTTTTACTGCTTTCGAAGTTACCTTGAAGAATCTGGAAGACAAACACAAAGCTTTTCCCATTTTGAGGACCCAGCCACTATGGCTCGTGAGGCAGAGCGCCATGCTAGAGTGCGGGTGGACCTGCTATTACCAAGCTCCGAGGGCGAATAGAAGAGTTATGTACGGATGCGTAACATCCGTAGCCTTGTCCTCCATTTTTCTTACCATTTTTTCTTGCTTTATTTGGACCGGGGAGTTTAGTAGACCCCCCCCAATGCAGCTTGTTCTTTCTTTCCTTTATGCAAAAGAAATAGTAACTTTTCCTTTTTGTTGTAATTGTGTGTGAACTCAGATATTTGTACTAGAGGTAGTGTGGACGTAGTATAATACCGTAGTTGTTAGAGATATCCCACTGGGGATACTTTAGTGGACCTATTATTTATTGTGCATATGAGTGCAAATAATATGTTTGAGACGAATGCCTATCAGAGGTGATACGGATGTGATATATTTTGTGGACTTATCATCCATGGTGTACTTAGAGTTAAGTACAAATGATAAGTTTAGATGACAACCAACATCAGAGGTATTATGGACGTGATAGTTGTGTTGGCCCATCAGGTCTCAGTCAACTTGATTTTGAAAGTTAACTAAACCATGTATTGATATGTCGCAATCTGAAGACTCAACATTGCAGCTACAAATGCTGATTATACTGCATTATTTCAAATATAATCTTTTATTTTATTTGATTCTAGGACTTATGTACATTGAGTCGCCCTAGCATAACCCATAGTCCACTCAAGTAAACTATCGAACCTATCCACCAAATAAGCCCACATTCAAACCCAAAACTTACTAGAATAGGCAACTAAACTCGGAACGAATTTGTACCGAACTTGGACCGAACTTGGTCACATATTTAGTATAAAATAAACCTAGTTATTAAACCCCTGATTTCTTGGCCCAACGTTCAAAAATTTGAATTAAAATCCATCCGAACTATGGCCGAATTTAGTTTGGTAAAACCCTATAAATAGGATTAAAATTCCCATATTTTAAATTATCCAATCATTTATACTTTCAATCCTCTAGTGAAGCAATACTACTGAGCCTCAACTTTCCCATCTCCAAGAGCAACTCCCTAGCCTTCTAAGTTCTAAGTGCGGTCTCTGTCTAGAAGTCTACAAGAGTTGTAAAGAGCTTGGCTCAATCAGTTTTCTCTCTCTTTCTTGCTGTGAAGTTGCTAGACTTCGGATCAAATTTCGTGGCTGTAAAAAAGTGACAAGCCTTCGGATCAAAGCTTGTGATTCACTATTGGTGATTATAGTAGATACAACTCCAAGCAAGAGTTCTCGGGACTGTATTAGTGCTCTCAGAGGAAAACCAATATACATCCTTTGTTTGCGTTTGCTTTCTCTTACTCTTACTACTTTATATTACTGCCTTGCATATATACTGTTAGCTGCCTTCACTCTGCTTAATTTTTAATTGGGTAGATTATTCCGCTGCACTCTATTCATCCCCCCTCTAGAGTTATCTTACGGTCCTTCAATTGGTATCAGAGCAGTTTCTTTTGATATTGGCTTAACATCCTAATAGACTCATGACAATTGTTAGATCCATCCACATCAATAATGGTGAAGGCCAGTCCACAAATAGGCCATCCATATTTGATGGTACTAACTACACGTATTGGAAGACACGTATGAGCTTTTATTCGAAGTCACTTGATTTGATCTTTGGGCTATTATAGTAGAAGGATACAAGAAGCCACCTAGAATAGTCGTAGATGGCAACCTTGTAGAAAAATCTCATGATAAGTACACAAACACTGAAAAAAAATATGCTAGCCTTGATGCTAAAGCTATTAACGCTCTATTATGTGTTGTAGACAAAACTGAATTTAACAGGGTCTCCACTTATGGCACTTCGCACAAATTTTGAAAACTTTTTGAGGTCACTCATGAAGGAACCTCATAAGTGAAGGAATAAAAAATAAGTCGGTTGACACAGGAATATGAAGCATTCAAGATAAAGCGGAATGAGACGATTACTCAAATGTTCACAAGATTCCTCGACATCGTCAACCCTATATCCTCTCTTGGCAAGGAGTACAACAATCACAAAAATATTCGCAAAGTACTCAGAGGACTTACAAAGAACTAGAACCCCAAGGCCACTACAATCATAGAAGGGATGATCTCACCACAATAACCCTCAAGACGCTCATGGGCAAGCTAATGACTCATGAGATAGATCTTAAGAAATTCGAAGATCACACTCTGAAAGAAAAGATGATTACTTTCAAGGCGCATCATAAGAAGGTCACTGATTATGACTCCGACGACGATGAATCTCAAGATGAAGAAGTTGTCCTAATCACCAAAAAACTTCAAAAAATTTCTAAAGCTTGAGAGATCAAAGAAGAAGGAGCTCAATGACAACAGTGATGAAGAGCCTATATGCTACAACTGTAAAAAGATAGGGCATATAAAGAGAGACTGCCCAACCTTAAAAAAAGGAATCGCCAGGATCACTCATCCATAAGAACATCATCAAGGAAGTATGCAAATACTAGCATCTGGCATGAAAGCGAAGCTAGTGAATCTGAAGAGGAGAACCCTCGAGAAGCGGCAAACCTATGCTTCATGGCACTGACTGATCAGGTAACAAATAAAAATACTTATGATAATTTTATATTTGATGAGTTAGGTAATGCCTTTAGTGATCTGCTTGATGATTTTAGAAAGCTTAGGAATAAATATAAGCATGCTAGAAAATATGTTCAAGATTATCAAACTGAGATAGAGAGACTTACATCTTTATTAAGTGAAGTAAATGATACTTCTAACGATTCAGACGAGAATTCTAGACTTAAGCTTAATCTCCACGAGGTACTTGCCAGCATTGACAAGAGTTCTCAAGAGAATGTTAAACTTAAGGAAGAACTCGAATCCGAAAAGAAGAAGTATTCTATTGCTGCTCGTAGAATAGATGCTTCCATTGCTAAATATGATAAAGTTGTAAACTCCCTAATTTTTAAATTTTAATTTTTAATTTTAGTATTTTTATTAAATTATTGGATTTCTTTTGACTATTTTGTTGGTTAATTAGAAAATAACTTCTTTTGTTTAATTACTTATATAAATACGTATTTAGAATCATTTTCAGGACTATCCTCAGGAGTATGAGTGCTATTTCATTCTCTTTCGAGGAGGACTTTCCTTCGAGCCTCTCTGATCACTAGATGATGTAGTTACTATATTTTCTTTTATATTCTAGTTTGGTAGTAGATTTGTCTTCACCCAACCATTGGTCTTCTTGACTATTTCATACTTGGTTCATTGCCATATTTGGTTATTTATTTCTATTTGGTTTTGTAGATGAGATTAGTATTGTCTGTGACTTATGACATTATATACCACTTATGAATTGTTATTTATAATACAGCGTACGTGTGTGTTATGATTTTCATATATTATAGTTGCCATATACATATGGCTGACATGCTCACGTATTTCTAATCCTATATTTTTTTGGAACTGAGACGTGACATATTTTTGTGGTGGCTCATACATGTCGAGAATATATTATCTCGGTTACGTTACTATACCGAGCAAGCCTGCATATAGGATTTGTCACGACCCGCACCCGGTATAGGGGCACGAGAGCGTGGGTACGTCCAGCCTACGCCGCAGCATCGGCGGTAGAACGCTGTCTAGGTCACAGTAATACTATATAACTAAACACCTGTCAATGATATCCATCTCCATAAGGAGGTCGATATACATCTCACAATAATCTCACAATGTAACTCAATCACAACAACTATAAGGCATGATGAAGATAAAAGAAAATGACATAGTTAAACACCATGTCCCAAAATATAAAGATAACTCGCAGTCTAGCTGTCCAACATAAGTCTCCAATTAAACTTAACATAAGTCTAACATAAACTGAACAATCTCCATAAGTCTCAAGCATAAATAAATACTATCTAGATAATTGTAGGCAATGTCTCATCTAGAAGCATAGTCTCCTCTAGGATCTCTGGTACATAGTCTGCATCTATACCTGGTCCGTAGTGCGTGGTACAGAAATCCTCAAGATTCTCTAAAAAAATATCCAGTCAGGATTGGAACGAAAATACACCTCTAACAGCAGTTCCACATATATTGACAAAAACTATAATACAGTGTAAAGAAATACAAGACAGAATGAAATACTGGCAATGAGAAATACTGGAATAAAGTACTGGAACATCATCATCAATATACATCTGACAAGGAATAGAACTACAAGTACACGCAAGAACAATGAACTGGGATGTAAGTGTGTATGAGAACAATAACTAGAACATGTAGAGATGCTAGATCAATATACTAGAGATGCATGTCAAGAATCATCTAACTAAGTGTGCGAAACATCAGTATATTATGTGATCGGCTTGGGACTATATGACTCATTATATGGATTAGCGATTATCCCCAACAGGTCAGGCTAACCAGATGTAACAGCGATGAGGTATGTAAGGGTAAGGCTGCACCGACGTGAGATGTGGGTAAGCTAATGCTGCATGTAAAGTTGGGTATGATCACATAAGCTACTAATATTTCCCCGTTTTCCCCAGCTAGCACGATGGATTCCAATCACGACTCCTCGTGACAGGTCTCAATGATGCTAACTCGTGTAAACAACAGTGTCAGAGTCATGTACGCTATACAACAAGAATTATAGAGATAATCAACATAATGGAAACTGTCAGAGAATGTACTCGCCTGTGGTCCTTAGCTGGCAATACCACTGTCCGGGTTCCAAGGTATCGTCTGGATGATCCAACAGTCCTATAGACATACCATATAATACAATACTACATCAGACATTACTCTAGCACACAATCAACATAATGATCTCAATAGGCTACACTAGGGGTGGTCATGTCTGTCGTTGTTGTGCATAACAGACAGTCAATAGTATGGTCTCGCCAGTACGTCAGTGTACATTTGGCAGTCTGTTATTATGCTACAGGGTCATAGTCGATGTAACTACAGGATATCCTTGATTACATTCAAGTCATCTATAATATGATCTAACATACATAAATGTCTATTAGTTACCATTATATTAGATATTGTATATACATATACTTTAATAGAATTTATATCTTGCATCCATATTAAACAAGTACTAGGGAGATATACACAATACATATACTATCATATTTAATCCTATCCTAATGCATGTACCCTACGTATATACTAATTAGGTTCGCATACGTTATGATTATACATATATATATCAAGGTACACATAGTAACCATATACGTATACCAAATACCCATACGTACTTACGTACGCATCAAGTTTATATGTCTATATACCAGTATTCAACGTAGCAAGTGCGAAGGTCTCCAAGGGATCTATATGTATGCGTACATGTATAAGCAAGAAGGAACTCGAACCTGTGCGCGGGAATGAGACGTGCGTGTCGCGGCGTCGTCGAGTCGAAGGGCTGCTCCGGTCGGGTACAGCGAGGTCAGCGGCGTACAGGCAGGAACCTCGGTCGGCAGCGTGCGGCGTCGATCGGCGTGCAGGCGAGTCGTCCGGCGTCGTGCAGCTCTGGGCAGCGTCGTGCGGGCTCTGGGCAGCGTCGTACGGCGCTCGACGGTGCAGCATGCTCTCGGTCGATGGGATCCAGGCGGCTCAGGGTCAGCGGGTCTGACCGGTCTTCGGCGTGCAGTCGCGGAGGGTCGTCAGTCGGGTGGTGGTCGGCTCAGACCGCTCGGCTCCGGCGAGTTCACGGTGGCGGATCCGAACTCCGGCGAGGGAAGGGTGGACGTGAACAGGAAGATGGAAAGAAGGATTCGGCTGGGGTATTAGGTTTTTAGGTTTTAAAGAGAAGGAATAAATAGGATGATATATATTTATATACAAGGGTGTGGGTTTGACCTAGAATATGTTGACTTTGGTCAATACTAGGAAAATGCCTTGGCTTATTATGGAGATATTCCAATGGGCTAGGGTTCGAATGGTTTAATGAAATTACGGAAATTGCATGAATAGGTTTATTGTTTGCTTAATTAAAATTAAATGCAAGGAGGTGTTTTACAATTAAATAGAAGTACAAAGGGCCGGATTTACGTGGAACACAAGCGCCAATTAACGGTCTGGCATGTCTAGGACAAGGGTGCGAATCTGTTGGAAGACAAGCTAGCGTAGCGTCCTAGTTATCGAATAGCGATAAAGTGCAACAATCAATTAAGGTTACTGTAAATTAAATAAAATTGATTTCCATGAAATTATTTACTCATTAATTACGAAAAGACGAAAATACCCCTAATCCAAAAAGTGGGGGTGACAAGTCTACCCTCCTTAAAGAATTTCGTCCTCAAAATTTAAAATAACTATCACAAGAACAAGCAATCAATTAATGAATTATACCTCAAGTCTCGAAGAGATATGGATACCGCTCGCGCATTTTGTCCTCTCTCTCCCAAGTTGATTCTCCTGGAGAGTGATTTCTCCATGCAACATGAACCAAGAAAATAGTCTGGTTCCGCAATATCTTCTCTCTACGATCCAAGATCTCCACCGGTTGTTCATGATAGCTGAGTGTCGGTCCAACTTTGATCTCCGAGTGATCTAATACTTGACTAGGATCTGCCACGTACCGTCTCAGCTGCGACACATGGAACACGTTATGCACTCCATCTAGAGCAGACGGTAAGTCTAGTCTATAGGCCACTGCACCGACCCTTGCAAGAATACTGAAGGGTCCGATGTATCGTGGACTAAGCTTTCCTCCTCTGCCGAAACGAATTATGCCCCGTGTCGGAGAAATTCGTAGGAACACCAAATTGCCAACCTAGAACAATGATCTAATCACGCAACCTAAACAAAGCAATCATAAACCAAACAAAACAAATCAAAATAATACCTGAAACTTTAGGGGTCTACGGTGGCTATCTGCCCAATGCCGCTGTTTGTTCTGGGCCACTCGCAGTCTGTCTCTTATAAGTTCCACCTTTTCTGCTGCATCCACGACCATTTCTGGTCCTAACAAGGCTCTTTCTCCAACATCATCCCAAGATAAAGGGGTACGACACTTCCGTCCATATAAAGTCTCGAATGGTGATATCTCAATGCTGGCCTGGTAGCAGTTGTTGTAAGCAAACTCTACCAAGTGTAGATGATCCTCCCAAGAGCCTCCGAGATCCAATACGCAAGTGCGTAGCATGTCTTCAAGGGTCTGAATCGTCCTTTCAGACTGCCCGTCTGTCTGAGGGTGATATGCGGTACTGAACTTGAGCTGGGTGCCCAAGCTAGACTGCAGGCTCCTCCAGAAATGGGAAGTAAAATGACTATCCCGATCTGAGACAATACTCACAAGAACTCTATGTAATCTGACAATCTGCTGTACGTACATCTCTGCTAGCTTCTCCGTCGAAGTACCCACTTTAAAAGGTAAGAAGTGGGCTGATTGGGTCAATCTATCCACGATGACCCAAATTGCGTCTTTTCCTCTTGGAGAACGAGGAAGTCCCGAAACGAAGTCCATAGTCACGTGCTCCCACTTCCATTCTGGAATGGGTAAAGGTTGAAGCAATCCCCCTGGCCTCTGTCGATCTGCTTTCACCTGTTGGCACACTAAACATCGGGATACGAAGCGTGCTACTTCGCGCTTCATACCATACCACCATACATGCCTCCTCAAATCTCGATACATCTTGTTGGCTCTGGGATGCATCGAGTACTGAGAGCGATGTGCCTCCTGTAAAACTTCTTCGTGCAGCTCTCCACTTGGCACATACATCCTCGTGCCATGTCGTAAGGATCCATCACCCGCAATAGTAAAATCGTCTATCAATCCTGCCTGAACTTGTGCCCTAATATTCCTTAGAGTCTCATCATCGTACTGCGCAGCTCTAATTCTGTCTATCAGCTCTGATTGAATCTGTAGTCCCTACATCTGAATCTCATCTCCTGGAACTAATATCTCAATTTCCAAGCTCTCAAGATCAGCTAATAACTGTCTATCCGAAGTCAAGCACATAGCCATTGGGTACCTGCTCAAGGCATCCGCGACTACGTTGGCTTTCCCTGGATGATACTGTAATGAGATATCAAAGTCTTTCATCAATTTTAACCACCTTCTCTGTCTTATATTCAGATCCTTCTGTGTAAACACGTACTTTAAGATTTTGTGGTCTGTGAAAATTTCTACACGCTCTCCGTACAGATAGTGCTTTCACAGCTTTAGGGCAAAGATAACTGCCGCTAACTCCAGATCGTGAGTGGGGTAGTTTTTTTCATGAGGGCATAATTGTCTTGAAGCATAGGCAATTACTTTCCCATGTTGTTGAAGAACGCATCCCAACCCTTTTCCTGAAGCATCACTGTAGATAGTGAATCCACCTGTCCCTGAGGGCAATGTCAGAACTGGCGCTGTCGTCAATCTCCTCTTCATCTCATCGAATGCGGCTTGACATTCTTCTGTCCAGACAAATTCCACATCCTTCTTGGTAAGCCTAGTCATTGGCTCTGCAATCTTGGAGAAGTCTTGTACAAATCTTCTGTAGTATCCTGCTAGTCCGAGAAAGCTCCTGATTTCAGCTACCGTACCGGGGGTAGCCCATGACTTCACTGCCTCTATCTTCTTTGGGTTAACTGAAATTCTGTCACCCGTTACCATATGTCCAAGAAATTCAACCTTTTCAAGAAAGAACTCACACTTTGAAAGCTTTTCGTATAATTTCTCTCTCCTGAGAATTTCTAAGACTATTCTCAAGTGCTCTTCATGCTCTTCTGGGGTTTTTGAATATACTAGAATGTAGTCAATAAACACCACTACGAACTTGTCAAGGTACTGATGGAACACCTTGTTCATCAAGTTCATAAATACTGCTGGTGCATTGGTTAGACCAAACGACATTACTGTAAATTCAAACTGGCCATATCTGGTTCGAAAGGCGGTCTTCGGTATGTCTTCTTTCTTCACTTTCACCTGGTGATAGCCTGACCTCAAGTCTATTTTTGAAAACACCTTCGCTCCGCTCAATTGATCGAAAAGATCATCTATCCTCGGCAGCGGTTATTTGTTTTTGATAGTGAGGTTATTCAAAGCTCTATAATCGATACACATACGTACCGTGCCATCCTTCTTTGGTACAAATAATACCGGTGCTCCCCATGGCGATGAACTGGATCTAATAAAACCTTTGTCTTGCAACTCCTCAACTTGTTTTTTTAGTTCTACCAATTCGTTATTGTTAACTCTATAGACATGTTGTGAAATAGGCTCTGCTCCTGGTATCAAGTCTATAGAGAACTCAATATCTCTGTCTGGCGGCAAACCTGGCAACTCCTCTGGAAATACATCCAGGAACTTCGCTATAAGTGGATGCGGTATCTCTTCTTTTTCTACCCTGGCTCCGCAAAAAGTGCCTCTGTTCCGCTCCTCTGCTCCTCTGGCAATCTCAAACTCTGGCTCTCCTGGTGGTCAAAATACTACTCTACCTCCGTGACAATCTATAGAAGCATGGTGTTTACTTAACCAGTCCATTCCGAGTACAATATCGTATTCTGGAAGTGGCATGACGAGTAAACTCACGCTCAATTCTCGGCCTTCCAATGACACTCTCCGGTCCTTGCAACAATCACGGACTAGGATAATGCCTCCTCCTGTCGTGATCTTGCAAGTCCTATCTAATGGTTCCGTTTTTAAATGATGCTTAAGGGCATAAGATACAGATACGAAACTATGGGAAGCGCCAGAATCAAATAATGCAAGTGCTGGAATAGAATTGAGTAAAACTGAACCTGAAATCACGTCTCTAGTTGGCTCGGCCTCCTCAGTGGTCATGGCGTAAGCTCGTCCTTGTGGTGCTCCTCTCTGTTGCTGCTGCTGCTGAGCAAACCTCTCCTGCTGCGATGGAAGTGGAGGTCCTCTCTGCTGGCCTCCTGGTATAATAGGTGCTCTGGCTGGTCCTCTCTGAGCGGCTCCTCCTCCTTGGCGAGTCTGAATAGTTGGGCAGTCCCTCAGCTGGTGTGCTGCTGATCCACACGATAAGCAAGTGCCCAACCTTTTTTTGCAGATGTCTCTTGTATGTCCCATCTTTCCGCAATACGAACATGGGGCAACGAGTTGATTATGTCTTTGTGGTTGCTGTTGTTGAGCATGTCCTCGAACTGGTGCCTGTTGCTGGTGTTGTTGCTGCTGGTGTTGTTGTTGGTATGGCCTATGTTGTTGTTGAAAGTGTGGGCCCTTGGCTGGTCCTGTGTTACCTCATGTTGCTCCGGATGTATCGCATCCTCTCTTGGGCCTGAGGTCCAAGTCGTCTTTGGCAATCTGGGCATCCATCAGAATACTCTCAAATGTAGCAGTACGTCGTCCCGAAGTACGAGACTTGATCTCCCTATTCAATCCCTTCCTGAATTTCTGAACTCTGTCTCCTGGGTCTCGAACCATCGATGGCGCAAATCGACTCAATCGACAAAACTCTGCAGCATATTCGTTGACTGACATGCCTCCTTGGACTAAGTCATGGAACTGACTTTCTAATGCTCCCAAGGCTACGTCAGGAAATAATTTCTCTTTGAAGAGTTCCTTAAAGTCCTCCCAAGCAAGTCCTTTAGCGGCGAGTCTCGGCTCTGTACGATACCACGTCAGTGCGATATCAAACATCTGGCTGCCAGCGGCCTCTATCTGAAGAATCTTTGGAATCTGTGATAAGCGCAGATTCCTCTTTATGTCTTCTAACCATTCGTCAGCATATAGTATTCCTTCTGTGCCTTTGAACTCTCAAGGCATCATCCTCTTAAAATCCACTATGGTACCGGGCTTCTGTTGTTGGTGACCTTGTTGTTGCGGTTGTCGTACTACCCTCTGCACAGCTTGGAGAGTTACCTGATGAGCATTCTCCATGCTCTCTCTTATCAGTTCGGTCTGCGCCTGGTGTGCTTCTGCTTGCATTCTCTGAGCCTCAGCTTGAACACGCTGAGCCTCTGCTGTTACTCTCTGGGCCTCTAGCATACCCTGCATCAGTGCGAACATCTGTGCCCCGTCAGCGGGCACTCCTCCAAAAATCGGTGTCGGTGGTGGTGGAAGGTTGTCTGTCATAGCTGGGGCAATCCTCTGTATAGGTGGAGGAGGAATCCCGTTAGTTGCAGACACTCCCACACGAACAGGAGATATAGGAGGATCTCCAGGTATATGTTCGTCAGGTTGAGAGGTGGTAGTCCTCTCTGAATTGGCTGCTCCCATCTCATGGATCTAGTATTCGACGACATCCTGAATATAGATCAAAGAATCAATTAAGGTGATAGATATGATATTATCAAGGAAGGACACTAAAGTGCTGCTAAAGGAAGCAATCCATTAGAGTAGCAATATGAAGTTCAGAATTTCCTAGTGTGATTGAGCATCTTCTCATCCTAGATCCTATTTCCTATATCTTAGCACAGGCTCGCAGCAGTACAACTAAGTTGTCGCACTACCACGATATCGCATAACTTGTGAAACTGGACCTGCATGGGCCACCACTAAAAATGTGTCACGACCCGCACCCGGTATAGGGGCACGAGAGCGTGGGTACGTCCAGCCTATGCCGCAGCATCGGCGGTAGAACACTGTCAAGGTCATAGTAATACTATATAACTAAACACCTGTCAATGATATCCATCTCTATAAGGAGGTCGATATACATCTCACAATAATCTCACAATGTAACTCAATCACTACAACTATAAGGCATGATGAAGATAAAAGGAAATAACATAGTTAAACACCATGTCCCAAAACATAAAGATAACTCGCAGTCTAGCTGTCCAACATAAGTCTCCAATTAAGCTTAAAATAAGTCTAACATAAACTGAACAATCTCTATAAGTCTCAAGCATAAATAAATACTATCTAAATAGCTGTATGCAATATCTCATCTAGAAGCATAGTCTCCTCTAGGATCTCTGGTACATAGTCTGCATCTATACCTGGTCCGTAGTGCGTGGTACAGAAATCCTCAAAATTCTCTGGAAAAAATATCCAGTCAGGATTGGAACGAAAATACACCTCTAACAGCAGTTCCACATATATTGACAAAAACTATAATACAGTGTAAAGAAATACAAGACAGAATGAAATACTGGCAATGAGAAATACTGGAACAAAGTACTGGAATATCATCATCAATATGCATCTGACAAGGAATAGAACTACAAGTACACGCAAGAACAATGAACTGGGATGTAAGTGTGTATAAGAACAATAACTAGAACATGTAGAGATGCTAGATCAATATACTAGAGATGCATGTCAAGAATCATCTAACTAAGTATGTGAAACATTAGTATATCATGTGATCGGCTTGGGACTATATGACTCATTACATGGATTAGCGATCATCCCCAACAGGTCAGGCTAACCAGATGTAACAGCGATGAGGCATGTAAGGGTAAGGCTGCACCGACGTGAGATGTGGGTGAGCTAATGCTGCATGTAAAGTTGGGTATGATCACATAAGCTACTAATATTTCCCCGTTTTCCCCAGCTAGCACGATGGATTCCAATCACGACTCCTCGTGACAGGTCTCAATGATGCTAACTCGTGTAAACAACAGTGTCAGAGTCATGTACGCTATACAACAAGAATTATAGAGACAATCAACATAATGGAAACTGTCAGAGAATGTACTCGCCTGTGGTCCTTAGCTGGCAATACCACTGTCCGGGTTCCAAGGTGTCATCTGGATGATCCAACAGTCCTATAGACATACCATATAATACAATACTACATCAGACATTACTCTAGCACACAATCAACATAATGATCTCAACAGGCTACACTAGGGGTGGTCACGTCTGTCGTTGTTGTGCATAACAGACAGTCAATAGTATGGTCTCGCCAGTACGTCAGTGTACATTTGGCAGTCTATTTTCATGCTACAGGGTCATAGTCGACGTAACTACAGGATATCCTTGATTACATTCAAGTCATCTATAATATGATCTAACATACATAAATGTCTATTAGTTACCATTATATTAGATATTGTATATACATATACTTTAATAGAATTTATATCTTGCATCCATATTAAACAGGTACTAGGGAGATATACACAATACATATACCATCATATTTAATCCTATCCTAATGCATGTACCCTACATATATACTAATTAGGTTCGCATACGTTATGGTTATACATATATATATCAAGGTACACATAGTAACCATATACGTATACCAAATACCCATACGTACTTACGTACGCATCAAGTTTATATGTCTATATACCAGTATTCAACGTAGCAAGTGCAAAGGTCTCCAAGGGATCTATATGTATGCGTACACGTATAAGCAAGAAGGAACTCGAACCTGTGCGCGGGAATGAGACGTGCGTGTCACAGCGTCGTCGAGTCGAAGGGCTGCTCCGGTCGGGTACAGCGAGGTAAGCGGCGTACAGGCGGGAACCTCGATCGGTAGCGTGCGACATAGTTCGGCGTGCAGGCAAGTCGTCCGATGTCGTGCAGCTCTGGGCAGCGTCGTGCGGGCTCTGGGCAGCGTCGTGCGGCGTTCGACGGTGCAGCGTGCTATCGGTCGATGAGATCCAGGCGGCTCAGGGTCAGCGGGTCTGACCGGTCTCCGGCGTGCAGTCGCGGAGGGTCGTCAGTCGGGTGGTGGTCGGCTCAGACCGCTCGGCTCCGGCGAGTTCACGGTGGCGGATTCGAACTCCGGCGAGGGAAGGGTGGACGTGAACAGGAAGATGGAAAGAAGGATTCGGCTGGGGTATTAGGTTTTTAGGTTTTAAAGAGAAGGAATAAATAGGATGATATATATTTATATACAAGGGTGTGGGTTTGACCTAGAATATGTTGACTTTGGTCAATACTAGGAAAATGCTTTGGCTTATTATGGAGATATTCCAATGGGCTAGGGTTCGAATGGTTTAATAAAATTACGGAAATTGCATGAATAGGTTTATTGTTTGCTTAATTAAAATTAAATGCAAGGAGGTGTTTTATAATTAAATAGAAGTACAAAGGGCTGGATTTACGTGGAACACAAGCGCCAATTAATGGTCTGGCATGTCTAGGACAAGGGTGCGAATCTGTTGGAAGACAAGCTAGCGTAGCGTCCTAGTTATCGAATAGCGATAAAGTGCAACAATCAATTAAGGTTACTGTAAATTAAATTAAATTGATTTCCATGAAATCATTTACTCATTAATTACGAAAAGACGAAAATACCCCTAATCCAAAAAGTGGGGGTGACAGGATTAAAGTCTAGGATCTCATCCACTTATTTAATCACCTCCCTTGATTTCGTTTCAAATTCCCATTTGACTGCTTGAATTGTATCTTGCTTGTCTTGCTTGAATTGTATCTTGCTTGATCATTTCCCAACATCAATCTTATCTTTTCTTTCGTTCTTAATAGAAGTAAGAAGGTGACTTATACTAGGTATATATGCTTCATTGGTCAATTACACCATTAGTTGAGTTCTTGTAAGTTGGGTAGTGTAGATGAGTTTAAGGGATAAAAAAATAAAGTATAAACGATAAGAAATAAAAGTGCTAGGATGGCTCACCATAAACTTTTAGAAAGAACTGCTAGTTGGCAATGAAGTGTTAATGACTATAGTAAATTATTACGAATATAGGTTAGTTTTAATTTCGAGGACGAAATTCTTGTAAGTTTGGTAGAATGTAAACTCTCTAATTTTTAATTTTTAATTTTAGTATTTTTATTAAATTATTGGATTTTTTTTGGCTATTTTGTTGGTTAATTAGAAAATAACTTTTTTGATTTAATTACTTATATAAATACTTATTTAGAATCATTTTCAGGACTATCCTTAGGAGTACGAGTGCTATTTTATTCTCTTTCGAGGAGGTCTTTCCTTCGAGCCTCTCTAATAACTAGATGATGTACTTACTATATTTTTATTCATATTCTAGTTTGGTAGTAGATTTTTCTCCACCCAACCATTGGTCTTCTTGACTATTTTATACTTGGTTCATTATCATATTTGGTTATTTATTTTTATTTAGTTTTGTGGATGATATTAGTATTGCCTGTGACTTGTGATATTATATCCACTTGTGAAAATTATTATTCATAATACAGCGTACGCATGTGTTATAGTTTTCATATATTGGAGTTGCCATATACATACGGTTGGTATGCTCACGTATTCCTAATCCTACGTATTTTGGGACTGGGGCGTGACAGAAGTGCTCTAAAAGATTAGAGATTAGATTGGGCAAAAAAGTTGAACAACCCCCTACCCAACCTAACACAAGACACGTAGCAAAACAAATGAGCACTCACATATATGCTTCTACATACAAGCATAATGCTTCATGTAATCATACATGCAGAACACATCGTAATACTGCACACTATCATATACGTAGAACTCATCATGCTTCACATAATCATGCATTTTACAATAGATATCCACTTAAATCACATAATACTGCTTCACACACTCATATTTATAATACTGCATCTAGCACCTATAACACAGCTATATGTCACTATTGTGGTAAGAAGAGACACATATCTAGATTCTGTAGAGCTAGAAAATTAGTAGATATAAATATTTATACATGGGTACCAAAGACTAACACAGTTGGACCCTCGAAGAAATGGGTATCAAGGGTTACATATATAACTCATTTTGTAGGTGGACCAAAGCTCTCATGCTAGAAGCAAGTGGATTCTTGATAGTAGTTGCTTATGATATATGAGTGTGATGCTAACCTATTTGCAATGCTATCAATGAAGAAAGAAGGATATGTCTGCTTCGCGAATAACCTCAGAGGATATATTATTGGTAATGATAATGTAGGTATTCTTCCCTATCCTGTCATTAAAGACGTTTGTCTAGTAACGGAATTAAAATATAACCTACTCAGCATTAGTCATCTAGCTGACCATGGATATGGTATTAACTTCGTGAAAGACAAATGTTCTATATATGAAAGATCCACATGCAATGTTATCTTTGAAGGAATTAGAGAAAATAATATATATATTTTTTATCTTGCAAAGGATATTAACAATGCAGGCATATGTCTATACGCCAACAAAAATGGCAGCTGGCTATGGCATATGCGATTATGATATGCAAACATGGATATTATTGCAAGACTATCCATAAAAAAATTGGTAAGAGGCTTACCAGAGATTACCTTCAAGAAAGATATGGTATGCATTGATTATGAAAATAATAAAGCTGCTAAATCTTTCTTTAAGTTAATCAAGGATGTAAGAACCTCTAGACTACTACAACTCTTGGATATGGACTTATTTGGACCTTGTAGAGTCGCCAGTCTTGGCGGTAAGCTTTATGCTTATGTCATTGTTGATAATTTTTCTAGATATACATGGGTTTATTTTCTTGCAAACAAAAATAAAATATTTTCTGAATTTGTCACTATTTGTAAAAAAGTTCAAAACGTAAAAGGTTTCACGATTGCCCGTATCCGAAGTAATCATGGAGACAAATTCAAAAATAGTGATTTCACAAGATTTTGCAATAAAAATGGATTATCTCATGAATTTTCTTGTCCTAAAACTCCTCAACAAAATGGTGTTGTGGAGCGAAAGAATATAACTCTCGGCGATATGGCTAGAGTCATGTTAAATCAATATAACCTTCCGAAATAGTTTTGGAGTGAAGCTGTAAGTACAACATGCCATGTTTTAAATTTGGTGCTTATTCGAGCTATATCGAAGAAAACTCCCTATGAATTTTGGTTTGATAGAATTCTAATTATTAGTTACTTTAAAGTTTTTGGCTGTAAATGCTTTATTCTCAATACTAAAGATAACCTAGGAAAGTTTGACTCCAAGGCCGATGAAGGTATTTTTCTAGGTTACACTAAAGCAAAGGATTCAAAGTATTAAACAAGCAATCATTA